>JARYHS010013630.1:166285649-166669654 GCA_031002005.1 Vandiemenella viatica | reverse complement strand
CTTTAAAAAAGAAGAAAAATACTGCAGACATTAGTTTTACAAAAACCCAATCCCTCACCACTTTTCTACCACAAAACTACCCCCTCTTCCCTCCTACACCCCATAATTTAAAAACAATCACATTTTATCCAACTATGATGGAAATTGGCTCACATATATATTTTAAAACAAACAGAAAAATACTGCCTACATATGGTTGCCAAAAACGCATCCCCTCTCCCCCCTTCCTACCCCTTAATTTTTACATAAAACATCACTTTTTATCCGATTTCGATGTAACTTTGTAAACATATACTTTTTAAAAACTAGAAAAATGCTATAGTCATTATATTTACAATAACCCAAACCCTCTCCCATTTTTCACGCCAAAATGTACCTTATATAAAGGTACAGTTTTTACCCGATTTTAAAGGAACTTTGATAAGGTATATGGAACTCTAAAACAAGCAGAAAAATACTATGTAAATTTGGTTAGCCTAATCCCACCCCTCTCCCCTTTTACACCCTTCCCTCTTAATTTCCAATGATATTTATTAAAACACTCTAATTTTTATCCAATTATGATGAAATTCTGTTGAGTTGTAGAGAGCACGTCTACAATTGTTCCTAACAAAAAATATAAAAAACAACCCCCTCCACCCCTTAATTTAAACAAACCCATAGAATTAATCAGATTTCCACCAAAATTTGCACACGTATACTTTAAACCAAACAGAAAAATACTGGCAACATATGGTTTTCAAAAATGCAACCCCTTTTCCCCTTTACATCCCGTTATTTTTTTTGCCTATATACCAAATATAAAGGCACAGTTTTTTCCCTTAATTTAAACATACTAACAGATTTAATCATATTTCGACCAAAATTTGCACACAAACACTTTAAAACAAATTGAAAAGTACTGCCTACATATAGTTTCCAAAAACTCACCTCTGAATCCCCTTGACATCCCCCTAATTTAGAAAAACCCACATATTTTATTCGATTTTGATGGAAATTTGCACACGTATACTATAAAATATACAGAAAAATACTGCCTAAATATGGTTTCCAAATATACAACCCCTCTTTCCTTTACATCCCCTTAATATTTGCCAGTGTAACTGGAATCACCAAAAACATAGCATATATAAGACCATTGCAACAAACTAGAAATTGAATGAAATAGTAATTAAAATATATACATTAATATCTAATTTTTACTAGACACAAACTTTAAAATGTATTCATTTAACTCAAGTCTAACAATAGCAAAGCATTTCCCGGGTCACGTTACGTTGAAACTTTGGTTGGTTGTCGAGTGCACGTCTGGTATGGTTCCTAAGAAATAAAATTTCCAAGAAATCACAACCTCTTCCCCATAATACCCCATAATATAAAAAAACCAACAGAATTTATCCGATTTCTACGGAAATTTGCACATGTATACTGAAAAACAAACAGAAAAATACTGCCTATATATGGTTTCCAAAAATGAATCACCTGTCCCCTTTCCCACTCCTTAATTTTTATACAAACCCACACTTTTTATTCGATTTTGATGGGACATTGTACCCATATATTATTAAAAAAAAATAGAAAACAACAATAGACATTAGTTTTACAAAAACCCAATCCCTTTCCCCTTTTCCACCCCAAAACCAACCCCTCTTACGCAATAGTTTTTTTTTTTTTTTTTTTTTTTTTTTTTTTTTTTTTTTTTTTAAAAAACATATCATATCAGATTTCGATGGAAATTTGGATTACACATACATTAAAACAAACAGGAAAATAACACCTGCATATGATTTTCAAAAACACAACCCCTCTCCCCCCTTCCCACCTCCTTAATTTTTACACAAACCTATACTTATTATCCGATTTCGATGGAACTTTGCGCATGTATATTTTAAAGCAAAGATAAAAATGCTGTCTATTTTTGGTTTAGAAAAACCACCCACTTTTACCATCAACCTAACTAACAAAAATTTACACTTGAAACCATTCAGTTTTTTGGAATTATCTCGAAAACGCGGGGGATATTAGACACAGTAAGATAGCAACATTATTAAAGTACACATTATTTCCTGTCAAACGGCAATGAATAAACTAAAATCGAACAATTGCTGACCAAGAAATTTGATATTGAATTTTAAACATTATTTTAAAGTTTTTTGTGACAAAACACAAATCTACAGTTTTTATTTGATGTTGAAGGAAGTTTGCACACATGTGCTTTAAAATAAGTGAAAATGACGTTTATATTTAGTTTAAAAAACTGTACCCGCTATCCCGTTTTACCCCTCTTAAGACTGATTGACACACGCAACTTTTCTCTGTTTAGTGTATATCTCCAAAACAAACTCAGAATTTTTTTTTTTTTGTATTTATGCTGATTGGAATCACCAAAGACTATTGAAATAAACTTGAAATTGAATGAAACAGTTATTAAAATTTATACATAAATATGTAATTTTTACTAAATAGAAACTTTCAGATGCATTTGTTTAACGTGTACGCATGTGTACTAAAGTCTAGCAATAGCGAAGCATTGCCCCGTCAGCAAGTCTTATATATAAAAATCAATGTATGTCTGTTTGTCCTCTATGCGATACTAAACCGTTCGTCCGATTACAGTGAAACTTTGGTGAGTTGTGAGTGTGCGTCCGGGATGATTCATAAGAAATAAAATTTCCAAAAAAAACCACCCCCTTTTCCCCATAACACTCCATAATTTAAAAAAAACCTACAGATTTTATCCGATTTGTGTGGAAATGTGCACACATATACTTCAAATGTAGGCAGTTTTTTTCTGTTTATTTTAGTTTCCAAAATGTACCCCATTTCCCCCTTCCTAACCCTTAATTTTTACACAAATCCACACTTTTTATCAGATTTCGATAGAACTTTGCACGCATATACTATTAAAGAAAATAGAAAAATACTGTAGACATTAGTTTAACAAAAACTCAATCCCTCTCACCCTTTCTACCCCAAGACCAGACCCTTTTCCACCTTTAACCCCACTATTTAAAATAAAAACCCCCAGATTTTATCAGATTTTGATGGAAAACAATTAGAAAAATACTGGCTACATATGGTTTCCAAAAACACAGCCCGTCTCCCCCTTCTCACTACCTTAATGAATGTACATTTCTTTGCATGTCCTGTATGCGCTACTAAACCATTTTCCGATTATGGTAAAACTTTGGCTGAGTTGTCGAGTGTGCGTCCGAGATGGTACGTAAGAAATAAAATTTCCAAAAAACCACCCCCTCTTCCCCGTAACACCCCATAATTTAAAAAAACCTACAGATTTTAATCCGATTTGCACATGAATACTGTAATTCAAACAGAAAAATACATCCTACATTTGGTTTCCAAAAACGCATCCCCTTCCCACCATTTAATTTTTACACAAACCAACACTTATTAGATTTCGAAGGTTTTTTGCACACACATACTATTAAAAAAATAGAACAATACTGTAGACATTAGTTTTACAAAAACCCAATCCCTCTCACCCGTTTTACCCCAAAACCATGCCCCTCTTCCCCCTTTCACACGATATTTAAAATAAAAAAAACACAAATTTTATTCGATTTTGATGGAAATTGCTACACATATACTTTAAAACAAACAGAAAAATACACCATACGTATGGTATCCAAAAACATAACTGCTCTACCCCTTTACATCCCCTTAATTATTGTCAATGTTATTTGTAGAAAACTATAGTTTTTACCCGATTTTAAAGTATCTATGTACACGAATACTTTAAAACAAAGAGAAAAATTCTGTCTATGTTAGCTGTGTCAAACCCAACCTATCTCCTCTTTTACCCCCTCCCCTCTTAATTTTCAATGATTTTTATTGAAACCCACAGTTATTATTCAATTTCGATGGAATTTTTATACGTACAGTTTAAAACAAGGAGAAAAAATCTGTCTGCATTTTGCCAGTGTAACTGGAATCACCAAAAACATTGCATATCCTAGACCATTTCAATAAACTAGAAATTGAATGAAATAGTAATAAAAATTTATACATAAATATCTAATTTTTAGTAAATACAAACTTTCAAATGCATTTGTTTAATCTATATGTGTAGTCAAGTCTAGAAATAGCGAAGCATTGCCGGGTCAGCTAGTGAATGATAAAAATGGAACAGCACCAGAAATAGCTCTTACCGTAATTCTGGTCTCGAATAACACACTTCAAGTTCGCCGTGCGATCTTTTTTCTTCCAAAAACAGATAGGTCTACTTTTTTACCGTATCACTGAGGTATTCGACAGGAAATTTTGTTTGACAACTTTTAAATTTTTCAACATCAAATAAATTTGATGCTGCGAGATGTCCTGTAAACTGAAATCTAGTTTTATTTCAGAAACAATGACATCGCAAACTTCTAAATATTGTCTCTTTCAGTTCTCAGAAACATCACATCGCCGATTTTTCACACCCTTCAGTTTCATAATTATCATCGGCCTGCTCTCTAAGTCTTTGAATGCATGTTTCAAAGGTTTCCATAATTACTTTAACTTTTACAGGGTCAATGTCTTTCTTTTGTAGTTGTTTAAAATCTACACTCCTGGAAATTGAAATAAGAACACCGCGAATTCATTGTCCCAGGAATGGGAAACTTTATATACACATTCCTGGGGTCAGATACAACACATGATCACACAGACAGAACCATAGGCACATAGACACAGGCAACAGAGCATGCACAATGTCGGCACTAGTACCGTGTATATCCTCCTTTCGCAGCAATGCAGGCTGCAATTCTCCCATGGAGACGATAGTAGAGGTGCTGGATGTAGTCCTGTGGAACGGCATGCCAAGCCATTTCCACCTGGCGCCTCAGCTGGACCAGCGTTCGTGCTGGACGTGCAGACCGCGTGAGACGACGTTTCATCCAGTCCCAAACATGATCAATGGGGGATAGATCCGGAGATCTCGCTGGCCAGCACGTTGGGTGGCACGGGATACATGTGGACGGGCATTGTCCTGTTGGAACAGCATGTTCCCTTGCCGGTCTAGGAATGGTAGAACGATGGGTTCGATGACGGTTTGAATGTACCGTGCACTGTTCAGTGTCCCTTCGACGATCACCAGAGGTGTACGGCCAGTGTAGGAGATCGCTCCCCACACCATGATGCCGGGTGTTGGCCCTGTGTGCCTCGGTCGTATGCAGTCCTGATTGTGGCGCTCACCTGCACGGCACCAAACACGCATACGACCATCATTGGCACCAAGGCAGAAGCGACTCTCATCACTGAAGACGACACGTCTCCATTCGTCCCTCCATACACGCCTGTCGCGACACCACTGGAGGCGGGCTGCACGATGTTGGGGCGTGAGCGGAAGACGACCTAACGGTGCGCGGGACCTTAGCCCAGCTTCATGGAGACGGTTGCGAATGGTCCTCTCTGATACCCCAGGAGCAACAGTGTCCCTAATTTGCCGGAAAGTGGCGGTGCGGTCCCCTACGGCACTGCGTAGGATGCGACGGTCTTGGCGTGCGTCCGTGCGTCGCTGCTGTCCGGACCCAGGTCGACGGGCACGTGCACCTTCCGCCGACAACATCGATGTACTGTGGAGATCTCGCGCCCCACATGTTGAGCAATTCGGCGGTACGTCCACTCGGCCTCCCGCATGCCCACTATACGCCCTCGCTCAAATTCCGTCAACTGCACATACGGTTCACGTACACGCTGTCGCGGCATGCTACCAGTGTTAAAGACTGAGATGGAGCTCCGTAAGCCACGGCAAACTGGCTGACACTGACTGCGGCGGTGCCCAACCGCTGCGCAGCTAGCGCCCTTCGACGGCCAACACTGCTGTTCCTGGTGTGTCCGCTGTGCCGTGCGTTTGATCATTGCTTGTACAGCTCTCTCGTAGTGTCCGGAGCAAGTATGGTGGGTCTTACACACCGGCGTCAATGTGTTCTTATTTCAATTTCCAGGAGTGTATTTAGACATGTGGCATTATCTTGTGAAAAAGTGTTAACCAAAAAACAAAGTTCTTATCATTTAACAAAGTTTTGTATGCACATGCTTGTTGAAGGGTAGAAGGCAAACTTATTTCTTCGCTGTTTTCAGTGGTTTCCATTACATCTATTAAATTATTTATATATTCGTAAATACAGTTGACTCCTCAAGAATGAAAATTACACCTTGTTTGAGATGCATGTGGTAATCTTTTTTGTAAATTGTCATTTAAAACTCTTGTTCTTTGAGACGAATTTGGAAAGAAAGAACAAATTTCGGAAAGATTTGCGAAAAAAATGCGCACTTCCCGATTGATGGAAACGGCTTTTAACATTAAAAGATTTACCTGGTGTGCATAGCAATTAATAAAATTTGAATGAGGATATACGTCTTTAATTCTTTTCTGCACGCCGTTTAAATTTCCTTTCATTACGGAGGCACCATCGTATCTTTGAGCAATTAATTTTTCGGGTGATTTTACAATTGTCAATTTCTTGTAAAATACAATCTTCAATAGCATGATGGCCATCTGGGTTCGCGAATTTCCAAAATCTTTCTACAAGTTTTCCACCAACAATATAATTAATTGAAACTGACAAGACACATCTGTGGTTTCATCGGCTATCACGGCTACATATTCAACATTGTCGATTTCTTTCCAAATTTCGTCATGATATATACTCAACATGCACTCAAGCAATTCATTCTGAATGGTTTTACTGGTTCCTTTAAATGCTGTGGATCCTTGCAAATGACTTTTCAACGCTTTGTCCAACTCCGAACTGAAATGAATTAATTCACGAAACACTCCTTTATTCATCACTTTCAATGTGTCCTCGAAAAGCAAGTTCCAGAGCACTACTAAATCGCACACAATTTATAATTAAATTTAGAACGTACCTGTTCTTATCCACTTGTTCGTTATGTTTAACAATAGCGAGGTGGTACTGAGAATTAAGTTGATTCTGAATGTTTGTTTTTCCAAGCATTGCTAAACAAGCACATTATTAATATGAAGTGATGATTTTTCGTGGGTCTTAATTTTTCCTGTAAGATGAACCAAATCAGAAACCACCACGTGACCAATTCACTACCGAATAGAACACATGGAAAACAGAAAAATGCATTTTTCACATTGCAACCGCATAGCCAGTTATTTTTTAAATACACACCAAGGTTACATTTTCTCAACCGAGATACTTTAGCACTTTCTTGACGATACGAAATGTTTAAATGTGTCATAGGTTTTCCTAATTTTTTCTTCGTAAGATAATTGCGAGAATGGCTTCTCTAATAATTCGCTAATGTGATTCATCACGCAAAGACACCTTACGCACTCTTCGATAGTCACAAGATGTGGTCAGTATTCAGCACACAACTGCAAACTCAGCTATGCTACCATTCCATGCATTATACCTAAGGCATGCTACAAAAAAAAACAAAAAAGCAGCTACTGCTGCACTCTACCGACGGTGTTACTAAATTTTCCGAGCTCCTTGAGACAGATCAGAGTTGCACAAATCCGTATTTGAAACGTGGTCCCTCACCCTCCTGAATTTCTGCGAAGCTGTTAGTGCACATGCGCGATTGGAGACAAAATAGAGCTGTCTCCACGAGGGTGAAATAGTTCGCTGATGCGGCCAACAGTGTGTGTTTAATGTTTCCCCATCTGTCTTAAGTAACAGTATAGTAGAAATGCTAAATTTGTGAATATATATTTTTCTTTCACCACGTTTATTTTTTATGTATTTATTCTTGATTATGAAGTGGTGACATGTCACAGTGTCACTACGTATAGAGCCGCCACTGCCTCAAAGATAACAACATACTTATTCCTGGATAATTTGGTTTCCATGCACAGCACAGTACCACCCACCAAGCTGTCCAACTGGTTCAAATGATCTGTAGGGCATGCTCCATGAGGCACCAAACAGGCGCTGCGATGCTAGACATTGAAAAAGCTTTTGATCAGGTCTGGCATGACAGGCTTATATTTAAATTACATGCTTATGGCTGCCCAGGCCATCAGCTGAAAATTATCAACAGCAACCTCTAAGGCAGGAAGTTGTTTGTCATGGTGGAAGGAATTGCAAGCCAGTTAAAATCAATTGAAGCGGGCATACCCCATGGTTCGGTCATAGCTCCAATACTATACAGTACCTATACAAATAACATTCCCCACCAACCAGACAGAGAAATAGGCCTCTATGCAAATGACACAACTATCTTCCAATCCTCCCACAATCAAAATTGATAGCACACAAACTAACACAAAATCTGGACCTCATCACTGAGTGGTGCAAAAAAATTGAAAATTAACGCAGACAAGTCCCAGGTCATCATTTTATCCAAAAAAATAGCAACTCCAGACGAATGGGTGTCAATCGGTGGTAAGAACCTCCCATGGCAAGACACGGTAACTTACCTGGGCATGAAACTGGACAAAAAACTAACTTGGAACAAACATATCCAG
Source organism: Vandiemenella viatica (assembly GCA_031002005.1). Lineage (NCBI taxonomy): Eukaryota > Metazoa > Arthropoda > Insecta > Orthoptera > Morabidae > Vandiemenella > Vandiemenella viatica. Next base: position 166,661,208 of record JARYHS010013630.1, on the reverse strand, counting down.
GACACCTACAATATTGCTACAGCAAGACTTCACAAATGTTACTCCTTCCTCAAGGGAAAATAATCTTCAAACTAAAACCAAAATGCTAATATTTAAATCAGTAGTCTGACCAGTTTTATTGTATGGTTCAGATGTATACAGAATGGCAGCAGACGGAAAGCTCAAACAAATTACTCAGTCATAACTGTCGTCCCCCGGTACATGACAAACGCACAGATACACCATGACTTAGGAATAGAGAAAATGACAGACTACATAAAAGACAAGTCCACAAAATTCTATAATCAAGCCCAAGCTATGTCCCATTAGTTCAACAATGACCTAGGACAAGAAATATACCAAGCCAACTACAACAGACCGATACTGACCCTGACAAGAAACTACAGATACTGAAAATAAACCTAACATCAATTAAAAAGACATAACCATGACTTGACTAAGATAGCCATTTTGTAAGCCCCTAAACAGGAAAAAGTAAGAGAACATCAGCGTCCTGGAACTTTAGACACTACTTTGGCCCAGGCGAAGACAGATGACAGTCGGTCTAAGCCAGTTGAGGTGGTGACATTCAGCTTGTGACAACTACAAGTTACCTGATGAAGACAGCAGAGCCAGCTGTCAAAACGTTTCTACAACACCATCCGGCTGCACACCCATGAGGAGTTTATTGAACCACTATTGCAATTAGTTACGGGGAAAAGTAGCATAAGTGCTTTGGGATGGTGTTGTCATCTGATGGTCACTATCACAGGCAATAACTGCTTCAACTGGCAAAGACGCTATAATCACTGACGATATGGGTCATGGAGGAAGGAAGAAAGTGAAGGTGAAATAATGCTAAATCTGTGAAGGCTAATATAAACACTCATTTCCTACTGCGCAATTCTATTTAACATTGCACTGTTTGCTCTGTGTTTGATTTTCTAATATTTCAAAGTTTTTTTGATTCCAGCTTATGTTGCATATGGTTTGGCAACCAGACCAGATAACTTATGAAACGTTATTCCGGTTTGTATCCTAAGTCGCATTGTAATTATTGTTCTTGAAGTGTTTGATAGGTAACACAAGAGTAGGCCCTATCGTTATAAATTTATTCATTGTTCTCAATAGAATGATGTCGTTCTCAAATATTTGTTGATGTAGTATAGACAACTAGCATATGTTACTACTTTGCACATTAAAGGTTAACCTTATTGTAAACAAGTGTTGGAAGTTTAATTTAAACTGGTGAAGTTTACATCACGATACAGTGAATATGGTGTTCTGCATGCATTAGTCCAGTTCAGTTTACACTGAAAGTGCACAATGAAATTAATTGTGATAATTTTTGATGTGTGAACTACGAAACGTGATGAAGCAAACGTTGTTGTTATCCAAAATGTAGTTCGCGATGCATTTCATTTGTTTAGGTGTGTTTACATATTTTGATTTTGTAGCAGATTAATGGAAACATGGGAAGATTGAAATGCATCCTGTACCAGAAGGGACAAACAATTTATTTACAAAAACTGGCAAATGATAAACACTTACCTTCCATTAATTTCTCAAAAGCACTTCAGCCAAATTCAGCAAACAGTTGCGAAAACACTTCCCCTAGAATCCTCTGCTGATAAAAGTTGAATGGTGGCCATCTTACAAGATGACTCCTATTTATACTTTCTCTCAAATGTCTCGATCTGATGGAACCTATGCAGCGAACTTTTAGCAGTCCCTTCTTGCTCTCTGACTAATAAGTAAAGCCACATGAAAAAAACAACAAATACTGCCCTAAAATACCCTAAAAGGTCCTCATTTGTCTTAAAGGCTTAGAAACATACAAGTCTTTAACATGGGCAGTAGGTTCAAAGGCATTTGTTGAAAGCTAATCCGAATGTAACGGTAGCAAAATCCCATTCATATTACACTGATGCAACACTAAACATTATCACGCAAACACAAACTTTACTTGGAAATTCATACTTTTATTATGTCATTTAATTTGTCTTTTTACCACATTTTTACTGTTTACTTGATTGAAAGCAGTAGTTTGGTCCACTACTAGTTAGCTGGGCCATTTGCCAATTTACTAGATTCCTGTCAGCCATTTTTTAGTGTTTCTGTATGACATATGCAACTAGCAGCAGTCGCAGAGAACACCAGTTCCCTACTGTGCTTAGCCCTGACCCACTATACACCACTTCACAACATAAACAGATCCAACTAAAAGAACAGGGGGCTAGGAAGAAGTCTCTGAAAAAGGGCTGGATTAAAGAACAACTGACCTCCCAAGAGAAAATAAGTACAACAAGGTTTATGGACTGACACATTGAAGAACAGGACTTCAACAGGGAAACTGGATGAGAATGTGGACCTCATAGACAATAGCATATGCTTAGAAATTAAGAAGCCAGAAAATGAAATAAAAATGATAAAGAGGAAGCCATGGTTTATGGTTCTACAACAAGTGGTTGGAAAAATGGAAGGGCAGTGAAGGGGTTAGGAAAATGATGTAATACAATTGACAAAGATAAAAGTAATTGCAGAAATTAACACAAAAGAACTATGAATGATATTGGAAATATAGTTGAGAAAGTGGATAAGCTGAAGATAATGTCAAAGAAATACTTTGGAAACTAACTAAAAAGGAGTAGATAGCAAAGTTGGGCCAACAAAAATCTATTATGGAAAATCACAAATGAGGTGAGGCAATTGCAGAATTGACATTCAAAGAAGTAAAAAATGCATTAATGAAAATGAAAAGTGGCACAGCATCTAGCTCGGATGAAGAATTAATAGACTTTGACTGGGGGGATATATCAGATAAGTGCTCAGGTAAGTGTGGAATGAACACAGTTCTAGAATACTGTGGGAGGGGTATTATGGTTCTAGGTCTCAAGAAAGAGGGTAAAATAATATGCCAGAATTAAAGAGGAATCATCATTGTGTCATATTGCAAAAGTATTTAAGAAGGCAATGGAAAGTTAATTATGAGAGGAGCAATTTGGCTTCAGACTGAAAACACCAACAGTGGACTTAATGTTTGTAGTAAGGCACTTATATGGGAGGCAATACAGGTATGCGAAATATCTAATCATAGAATTTTTGGACATTATGAAATTACATGACAGCATCCACAGGGAATGAAGTTTCAGTGGTTGGGGATAGTTAGAGTTAACACTCAGCATGAGGGGTGTAACAATGCTGTAAAACTGGATTTGGGAAGAATATCATGGTTTAGATTAGACAATGGATTTAAGCAGGAAAGTTCTCTCTCTCTCTCTCTGTCTCCACTTTTGTTCATTGTGATTTTGAATAAAATAATAAAGAAAGGCCTGAGAGAAAAACATGAAAGTGAAGTAATATGCAGATGAAACTGTACGTCAAAAGTGTAAGAACAGCTGGATTTGTGGCATGAAAAGTGAAATATTGTAGAATTTAATTTCCTTAAAAAAAAAAAAAAAAAAAAAGGCTGAGATAGTAAATAAAATTCTGAAGGATATAATGCATTATTGGTGTGTCACATGCAGAGGTAAAAAATTGAAGGTTACAGAAGACTTTTGGGAAGTTTGAATGAAGAGAACAGGAAGAAAATAAATGAGAGAGAGAGGAGTATAATAATTCCATAAGGGCTCCAGATTTTTAACAGGGAAGTGCCACAGAAGTGCAAAAGGATTATTTACAGGAGTTATCTGGTGCGAATACTGATATACAGCAGGGCTGGATTAAGACAGTGGGGGGCCCGTAGCAAGGCCCGTAGCATTTGCTACCTCCTGCTACGTGGTTAATCTGGTACTGATATACAGTGATGAAAGGAAAGAGGTATTAGTAAAATTCATACCACAGAGATGAAGATTCAGGAGAGTGAGACTGGAGCAACAACATTGGGCTGGTTGTGGAATGAGTATGTGAGGAAAGCAGTTAAGGAGGAACCTGTGAAGGATAGGCCTTAAGATTTCAGAGGTAGGGAAAAGAAGACGGTGAATGATGAAAGGATGCCAAAGAAAATGAGTAATTTCAAAAGAAGCCTCAAGGAAGACTGGGAATAGAGAAATGTTTGCAAGACTGAGGAGTGAACTGGAAAGTTGAGCAGGAGAAATAAAGAAGGAATGGAGAAACTGGCGAGGGCTGTGTCTCAGTAGATCTTGCCAGAGGCTGTCCAGGATGATGCTGATGAATGTACTTAGGCAAGTGCTTGATGCTTTATCTTAGGATTACACTTCTAACCATACTGTCCTTCACATGTAGCATAAAGGTGTCAGAAAGCTTCTTAAAAATTCAAAGATATCACAAAATAACAGCTATCTCTTATTGACAGGACAGTTAAGATTATCAAGGTTTCACTCTCACAATGTTTATTTTTAAATAATAATTTCTGTAAAAAAATAAGGGTTAAGAAGAATGTCATATATTTTGTACTAATTAACAGCTCTGTGGATTTAATTCACACAAGATAAATGAATTAAAACATAGAACATAATTATGATACAGAGTACAAGGATGCAGAGTATATTTGTAAATCATGAGTTTCTCCTTTTCTAAAAAATAATAATAATTAGTTCAGTCTTATTCAGGTCCCACTGTAAATACAAATAAAAATAGCAATTCCTAGTGAAGTAAAACAATAATCACAAAAATAAATGTTTTGGCATAAACAATGGGTGTATTGTACCATAGATAATGGGATTCAGGGCCTCCATCACAACCACAACAGCTGATATCAAATTTTTAAAGAATTGATCAAGTAATATTTTCAAACTGAAGCCCTAAGAGGGAAACTTTTACACTCCATCCACATACAGTGATTTCAGTACAATAAATGGTGCATTATCATACAAGAAAAATACTACAGAAAATGAGCACTAAAATTGAGTACATTAATTACATTTTAGAAAATTTCTTGCATTTTGTGATACAGAGAGAATAAAAATAAAGATTTAAATAATGACTAATTCTGCAGAACACTTTTCAACTATCATGAACTATTGAAATTATATTACCTTTAAATACTTAAAAGAAATTCTGGCTGGATAAACTGTAACCAAAACATTTGTTTAAAAGTCACCATTTCCTTTAACTCATCTGTAATTTTCTATTGTAAGATTCATTAGTGAATTCTAGAAATCCAGACAGAAAAAAAAAAAAAAAAAAATCTGAATGAATGAAGAAGAATTTTTTGATGTTGATAATTTTCTCAGAAATTCAATTTAGTCATGAGAACTTGACAAAATATGTCACATGTTGAATTTACTTAAAGTCTTATACGTGTCAAATGAAGTTTGAAAAATTGCACGACAAACAGCACTTCAGTGACTGTCATTATTTTTGGGACAAATTCAAACATACAGATAAACAATATTATTACTAACAGAATATAATTATGACATTAGGAAAGTAAACTGCACTTGTAACCTCAAACATACAGCAAATACTTTATTGACAAAAAGTTGGACGTTTACATTTACTGTCCTCATTATTTATGACTCTTTATTCAAAGAATTATGTTACAAGTAAACAGCTAGTAAAAAATATACACAATGACAAGTAGACATCTACATTTTAACACAATTTTAATGATACTTTCTTTAAAACACATAGTACTTTAAATCTGAAGGATTTATAATGATTTTCTGAAAAATCAATAATTTATGTTTTGTATTTTTCTCTCCCTAAATCTACTTAGCATTACCTCTTTTCATTTGTATAATTTTCTATTTTACAGCACATAATTACAGGAAACTTTTTGTTTTAATTTAATAAAGCAACATTCAATATCACATTATCATTTCATACCTTAAAGTCACAGCATTAAAAGGCTAATTTTTTAATTTGTCTTGCGGACAGTATTACCAAGTAATGTACCGTAACTCATCAACTTTCCATAAGGTACAGACTCATCTAACCAGCATTAACAATTAACATATTTAAACTAAGAAATACTATATTTTCTGCAGATGAAGGTGCAAAGACCCAAATACATTTTACAATATTTCAGTATAAACCATAATGAGGACTAGAGGAAAGGAACCTCTGGTTACGATTAAGGTTTATACCGAAATATTGTAAAGTATGTTTATGTTTTTGTGATCCTCCAGCTTTTATCTCTGGTGAATGATGAGTTAACATTCCCCATGTTACCTTATCTTCATTGCTAACACCATATTCAGTGTCACTATTATCAAATGTTACAATTTTTCGCATGTAACCTAAAAGAGACGTACACGTTTTATACGTAATAAATGTCACACAGCAAAATAACAGTTCAACAAAATCTGTTTACAGTGGCAAGGCAGTATATTTTCACCCAAAATTCTTATTTATTTCTATTCTCTATTTACTTTACATACTATTTACAATTTATCACATTGATCAAATCCATTGACTGCAGAAATAATATGATGAAAAACTTTTTTCCCCTAGAATATCATATCATTCAAAAGGATTTTTGAGCTTGAAAATTATCCCTATAAAAACCAACATAAATATTTGCAGTAAATGCGAGTTCAAACAACTTGCATCATGCAAAAACAAAAGCATTCAAATGGGAAAACACATCTGTTACGAAAAATAGATGCTCTATATTAGGCTCCAAGCATCAGTTGTCACATTTGCTTTAGTCACGCAAATAATCTAGACTGCTTTATCTTCTGAATTTATATAAATAAACACAGCCACAATTGTCAAAGCAATATGTCCAATCTAAGCACAAAAACTAACAATATGCTTCTCATAAACACAGTGTTTGGAATTGCCAGAGACTTATAATTTCCTTTGAGCATCGTTGCACATGGAAGTAACTACATAAATACAATAACATTTTTCACTTAATTTAAATTGCATAAAAGACACCACTAATCAAACACTGTGGAGAAATATATCACAACTAATAAAGCACACAGCTCTGTCACTTTCACCACTTAAAATTTTGCACAAAACTTTCTAAATGAAAGTAATTTTTTTATTAAAATAGTAAATTATGTACAAAATTTGTAAAAATTATTAATTATTTTAATTTTATATTAAAGTCTTATATTCAATGTTAGCACACCTTTCCCCTGATTATTGCAGACTGCAGCTTGCATTAAGTGTTGCTTATAGCAAAAAACAAAAATGAAGTCAAAATATTATATTACTTTAGAGCTTTGAAATATGGAAAAGAGATTATGACCATTTTAATCTCATTCCCTACTTTCTCAGAAATTAATTTCTGGTCTATTTCATACTTTCACTTTAACAGTTATCAGGTGAATAAATTACTATTTGCTTAACACTAGCTAGTACCAAATTTACCAGTTTCAAAGAGACCCATGCGGAAGAATGAGGAGAACTCTAGCAAAGCAAGGCGGCTGGGATTCTGTCGGCACGAGTAGAGAGGGCAGTTCTGAATTGAAGAGCAAACTTCCAGCAGTTGTCTCAGATAATGCTCCAGCTGTGCACGTCGGAATTTTGCCAATGACTCCGAATTTTTTGAGAAAAATCGCCTGGGGGGAAACGGCAGTGCCTCTACCTAAGAGTAAAATTTTAAAAAATTACAGCTAGAAAACTAACACAGTTCAAGAAACGTGCAATATCAACCAAATACATTATACTTGTAAATAATAAAATTGAAATTAACAACAATGCTTTACACATGTTTTGAAATAATTCCAAGTAAACTGTAGATCAAAATACTTTTCACATAGCGAATGTAATCTGCCTGTATTTACATTGTGGCCGAGTTGGGTTAAACTAAATCTACAGATACTGTGTTCAACATAAGAAGTAAAAAATACAGTAGATCCTTGGTAAGTCAAGCTTCAAGCGAGATGAGAAAAAATTCGAGTTGTAGAGGTTTTGACTTAGAGAGGTTTTTGTAGTACATGTTCGACTTGCAGAGGTTTACTCTATCGTACACAATTTTGAGTTACGGAGGTGAAACAAATAGAAATTCATGTTACAGAGGTAATGTTTATTCTCAACTTAATTTGCAGGTATACATAAATATAAAAAAAATCACAGGTAAGAAAACATACACAGATTATTTTTAAAAAAAGTCAGTTTTTTTTTTGCTTTAAATAATTTAAGTGTTTTATATCTATAGCATTATAGTATACAAAGCAGATAATATATTTTCTTCTGAACCGCTGGATTGCTTTATAAAATTCCTTAACGTATGTAATGTTGTTCTTGCCTCTTTGGTGGAACCCGATGGAATGTATGGTGCATTACTCGAGTCTTTTACGTCATATACATCACTAATATCAGATTTTTGAGCAATTGAATCCATAATTTCATCATAAGATAACGATCCAGCAGTGATAACTTCATCACTGCATGTAACAAAGTCCTCAAAAGATATTCCTGAGTCAGATACCACTGTCCTCCATTCTAAAAGAAGCTGGATAGAAATTTCTTCAACTCCAGCTTCTTTAGTTGTTGATGATGATGAAAAATTGTCATGTACAAAACAGTTTTTTATGGTAGTCATAGATACATTCTGCCACACTTTGACAGCAATTCTCAGGGCTAGCAACACATTGATAGTAGAACTTGTTTTCTTCCATATTATCCAACATTGTACTCTCTTAAAAATTACAGTAGAGTCTCGCTAATCCGTACTAATTGGGACCGGGCCTTGTTCGGATTACCGATTTGTTTGGATTAGCCGGAGTTACAGTGACTAATTTCTACAATGAAGTATACCAAGCATATAAGTAGGTACAGCATGGTAACAATTGGGAACAACTGGGTGAACAATGGCTCACTCTCACTCCCTCCCTTTATTGTTGAGATGTTTGAAGTGTTCGTGGTCAGTGCACTCTCAGACGGCTCGCGAACTGCTGAGTTAATCTTAGCAATCGATCACTAACACACTTACAAAATTCGTGTACACTAGCGTGTTATCGCCATGAGTAAACGGAAACATACGACGTTAATGCTCAGAGAAAAACTGGATGCTTTGAAGCGATTGGACAGTGGTGAGAATGTATCTAAGCTGGTGACGGAACTAGGTGTTGGTAAGGCAACCATTTGTGACTGGAAGAAGAACCGAGTGAAGCTTGAACCGTGCTGCGCAACGTCTTCGGGAAAACACTCGAGATTCGGCAGACTCTGAAACAGTCCCAGTACGATAAAGTGGATGAAGCTCTTTTCTTTTGGTTTACACAGGAAAGAGAAAGGGGAACTCCTCTGAGTGGACCAATGGTTCAGAAAAAGGCTGTTTACCTAAACAAATTAATGAATGGTGACAAGTCTTTTAATGCGAGTACGGGTTGGTTGGACAGATTTAAAAAACGTCATGGGATTTGTCAGCTAACAATTACTGGAGAGAAGCTTTCTTCTGACCCTGATGCAGTGAAGGAATACGTGCATGAATTTAATAAACTGATAAGAGAGGGAAATTATTCTCCCCAACAAATTTATAATGCTGACGAGACAGGCCTTAATTTTAAGGCATTGCCAACAAAAAGCCTGGCATTAAAAGCAGAAGTCCAAGCTCCTGGCTTTAAAATGAGCAAAGATCGTGTGACTTTACTAGTGTGCAGCAACGCTGCTGGTAATCACAAGCTCCCTTTAATGATGATCGGCAAATCTGTTAGCCCCAGAGCTTTCAAAAACTGCAACATGAAATCCCTACCTGTATACTATCGCAACCAGAAAAAAGCATGGATGGATGGTAAGCTGTTCAAAGAATGGTTTCACGACCAGTTTGTTCCCTCTGTCTGGCGGTTTTCCAAGGAAAACAATTTGCCTCCCCGTGCTATCCTTTTGATTGATAACGCACCATCTCACCCCAGCACTGAGGAATTATGTGATGGAGAAATCGTGGCGAAGTTTTTGCCGCCGAATGCTACACCACTTCTACAGCCAATGGACCAGGGCGTACTACAAACATTAAAACTGATTTACAGAAAACAATTCTTAAGAATGCTGATCCAAGATGATAACATTCATTTAGTTGAAAAAATAAAAAACCTGAAGGATGTTGTTTATTGGGATGCTGAGGCATGGCAGAAAATTTCAGAAAACACTTTGAGAAAATCTTGGAGAAAACTATGGACATCTCTTGAATTTCAGGACATACCAGCTGAAAATGAAGAGGAGAGTTTCCTAAAAATGGTACAGACAATCCCTGGATGTGAAGAAGCCTGTGAAGCAGACATAGATGAATGGATGGCAGCGGATGATTCAATACTGGAGCACCTTACTGACGTTGATTTAGTGGCTGCTGTGACTCAAGACCAGGTAGAAGTTGAATGTTACGACGAAAGTGATAATGAGACGGAATGTGACAAAGGAGAGTTGGTGTCACACACTGACGCGGCAGAAGCCTTTGATCTCGCGTTACGCTATATGGAGCAACAGACCACTGCTACACCAGCTGATTTAATGTTTATCAGACGATGGCGCAACTTTGCGTCATATAACAGACTGTCTTCATTACGCCAAAAAACAATTACTGAGTTTCTGTGCTCTAAAAAGTAGGGATGAAATGTGTGTTTCTAACCGTTCTAACTACTATCGTAAGTTTGACAGTTTTTCTTTCAGTGTTACGCACTTTTTAAATTTAATCTTTTCTAGCTAATTTTTCTGTATAAATTAAAATTGTGTACATGTACAGTAGTTAGCCACGCAATTATATAGCGTATGAACTGTATTTTCAGGGTGTTTTAATTCTTTTACCATTTTTTATATTAAGACTATGTAATGCTTTGCCATGTTCGGATTAACCGGACGTTCGGATTACCGGGGTTCGGATTAGCGGGACTCTACTGTACTTCTAAGAAAGTATTGCCAGTAATATTCTTAAAACCGGACCCTACTTATTTTTTTCTTCAAGATGTAGAAGTTATTAATTTAAATCATCAAGTTGGAGAGGCAGTAGAATCAAACATCAATATGTTTGAAATATAGAGGTCAAATATATTTTTACCATGTTGTAGGGGGAAAATTGAAATACCTTGTACAGAAATAATGATTATTTCGACTTATTGAGGTCTCAGATTTCTACTAATGGAGGTTTTGGGTATTGACGGGAAGGGAAAAGGGGTTTCTTTCAAGCTGTAGAGGTTTACAACTTAGCGAGGTTCATCTTACCCAGGTTCTACTATAATTTTTGGGTAAAAACATTTCACCACCAGATATATAAGAGGTAGTCCAGGTATGAATTAGAGAGCAACTGATGAAAAGTATATACCCAAAAATAGCATTGTTTTCAATATCTCTTCCTATTTTAGAGAAACTGACATTTTGCAGCAATTTATGATGAGTGATGGTTCAGTCCTAGATTGGGCAGGGATTATTTGGCAAATAGACAACATGGTTTTCATTTGAATTTATTGGATAATATGTGAAAATCTTTAATTTACGAGTGCAATGAAATACTTCCTCCGCCAACCTATTTAGGTCGCAATTACAGAAGGGATAAGATTAAAGAAATGTGATACCGTACTGACGCTTTTATGTATTATTTCTTTCCTCTTTCTGTTTGGGACTGGAATGCAGAGAATTAGGATTGGTGCTTAGCACCCTCTGCCACCCACAATATTTCTGAATTGCAAAGTATAGATGTAGATGTAGTCCTCCATTCTCACATAACGAAACAGTTGCATCTTTTACAAATTGCTTAGCAAGAAATTAAAATGACTTTTTACTATCTTTAATTGATGTACGCACACCTCAGATTCCTTTCTAGTGAAACAAGATACACATCAAGCTTTGGTAGTCAGCCAATCAGATATTAATCACATTAAAAATATAGTCCACAGTCATTAAGTATTTCTAAGCTTTGATCATCAAACATCTGTTAAATTTAATGACATTAATGAGGTCATACAGAGTGCTACAGACTCTCTTACCATCCATTTCTGAAGGAATACACAAATGTTTTGAAATTAACCTCACTCTGTGTGCTGCTATTTGAATGATGGGGAACAGTCAATGGATAAGAAAATAATTAGTAAAATTATTCTAGTGCTAGGTATGCTCCTGGTGTATGCCAAGTAAGTGAAAGCGATAGTGGATATGAGGCTGAGACAGATGCCAGTGTGGTGAGCCAAGGCAATAAGCTGTCGGCCAACAAAACTTGTGGGTTCCAGGGTGTGAGGGACCACTGGAGAAAGATACCTTGTAATTCTTAAAAGTTTAAATAATGGTCAGGTAGGGGGTTTGAATGGGAGACTTGATAAATGGCAGACAGTAACTATGATTTATTAAAACAAGTCTTGGGAATTAGACAGCGACATTCTGCCAGCAGAGACGGGGACCAGGCAATGTGTGAAAAAAACATCAAATAAATGCAAGGGAAAAGTGCAAGCGAATAAGAGAAGTCTGTTGTTGGAATATACACTAATGTTGTGCTGTGTGCAAAATCGGAAGGCAAGATCATTTCCAGAATACACAAATTGGAGCATAATGTAAGCCTTTTACCACTTGGGGGAATGTAGCAAGTTAATTTTATAAGAGTTTAATTAAATTGTATAAAGTTAAGTCAGTTATTCAACTAGTTACTGAGCTAAAATTGGATTGGTATTGGCTGATGGAGATTTACAAAAAGCTGAATTCTGATTGTTACAAACATTCGCATGAGACCTAGTAATAAAGATGTACATTTTAAGTATCACATGGGCAAAAAATTGAAATGGTATTGTATTGGTATGGTGAAATGAGGTGAGTTAGACAAAGGATTTCAGATAGAACAATACAATAACCTTTATTTAAATAAATAAAAGAAGTTTAGATAAGACAATGTGTTAAACACACAAACAGAGCTTAATACAAAATTTTAGGTTAAAAGATCAATTTAAACAAAATATATAATTATTTGAAAATATATTCTTCTTAACAATTAGAAGAATTCAAGCTCTACATAGAGGGAATTTTATATAAAACAATAAAATGATAGCAGATAAACAAATAACAATTGTTTGCACAATAAAAGGGCAAATGTTAGATGTTACACCATAGGGTGCGAGATGGATGGTATAAGTGTTTTTTATTTAGAGAGATTTCCAAGAAGGGATACTAATTAAAAGAAAGCCATAAAATTTCAGTAAGAAAAGTGAAAACCCAATTTAAATACATTAATCTCATAATTTTCTTACCTATTATGAACATTTCCTATCTTGCTCTAAAAGTTTCATAACACTAATAAAGGGAGGATAATATATGGAAGAACCTCATTTGGTTCCTATTTTCCTTCTCCATTATATTCCCAGTGAAACCACTTTGCACCATCTCCTACTCCTGTACTTGATACACAAATTGTGAATCCTATACTATACCACTATATTCAAGCAATGGTCTGACCAAAGTATTGTAACTTAATTCCCTGGTACATCCTCTCATCACTTTTTTCCAACAAGAAAAGGATTTTGAAAACTTTTCCTGTTATGTGACCAATGTGACTTGCCCACTTGAGTTTGTCGTTATGTTATGCAGAGGTATTTATATTTCAGGTCTTCAACAAGCAATTCCTTCCCCACTTTATCATCATAGTCACATTTAGATTTTTTATCTGCGTATCTTATAAGCTGACTGTTCTTTGCATTTATTTTCATCCCATGTTGACATACCCATCTAGATATCCCATCCAGATCACTCTGCAGCTGTTTACAGTCTTCTACTGTTTTCATCCTAGTATGTATCATCTGTAAATAATTTAACTACTAATAGTAAACCATCGGTACAATCTTTTGATACTGCATTTCCTGTCCAAAATTTTTGCTTTCTACCTTTTAAGAATTCTTCTACCCAGCAAATCACATTTTCATACACTCCAATAGTTTTCATGTTATTTAGCACCATTTTATGGGTCACTCTGACAAAAAAGGCCTAATATTAAACTTTCAATTTGGTCTCCCTTGTCCATTTCATTTCATCTGACTGAGATTTGCATCCAAATTCTTGTTTACAGCCATATTGCTGACATTAAAACCACTTACATTCCACACTGATACCTCTGATGTAATTGCATATCAATCTTGCCATTAATTTACCTACCACTGATGTTAAACTGACTGGCCTGAAATTTTTAAACCCTATCTGTCATCTCTCCTTTATGAACAAATACTACTATTGCTCCTTTCCCGTGATTCATAACCAGCAAGCATCTAGATTCAAAATAAATATTGTTTCAGGATAAGATACAATATCACATCCAACTAGCTTTAAAACATTCATAGCAACGTTATATATAATATTTCATCCTTGATGGATTAGTGAAATTCAGCGACTGTGATATCAAATTTCTTGATATTAAAAACAGCAACCAGTTTCGAACAAATTGTTCATCATCAGATGGTTTGCATTTATTTTTATAATGTAATCAAATATTCAGTTGCAAAATGCAAGCATGCATCCTATAGCAATAGGAAGTAGCATTTATTAAATGAGAGCAAATTTAATTTTGGGTTACATTACTTACGTTAAATAGTTGAATGTTTTAAAACTGAATTCTTCTTGATGGTAAAAGGATACGATGTATTATTAAATAAATATAAATATTTCACCATTATAAGAACCTGAAAAGATCTTATGGGCACGCTAAAAATTTGTTTTTGCATTTACAGATGTTAGCAAAGATGATTATGTACAAAGAGTTTTGCATAATACTAAAGATGAAATCAGATTGAATATCAAGTTCTAAGAAAACATTATAGCAATATGAACTAGGTATTTGAATAAAAATGACTGATAGTTGTTAAATTTAAATTTGAAATGACATCTAGATTGATATAAATTAAATTTGCCATCATTCAATAAATGCTACTTTCTATTGTTATAGGATGCACACTTGCATTTTGCAACTGAATATTTGATTCCATTATAAAAATAAATGCAAACCATGATTAACAATTTGTTTGAAACTGGTAATGGTTAATAAATATACAACATCAAACAAACTGACTAGTTGGTGTTTTTAATATCAAGAAAAAAGAAAAACGTTATATATGCCAGCCCGTTTATGGTTTTTTAGCTTTCTTAGTTTCTTTGTGATATACTCAGAATGAATTTCAATTTTTCTCAGTCTGCTCATTTCTAATTGTGTGGATAAGCTCGTTCTTTGATTTACACCCTCCCATTCCTCAATCATAATCGCTAATGGTCTCATTAACCCGATTACTTAATATCTCTGTCTTCTTAAGATCATCAGTACCTTATTCTCCAGTATTTTATGTTTTATAATTCTGTCAGTGTTCTAATATAGCCACAGAAATTTCTAGCTGCATCTATCAGTGGTCCCCCTACATCAATAATATTCTTCATAAACCCATCATTAGCCAATGTGTCTATATATCCTAAAAAATACTACATTGGTCATAACTTTTAAGTACGTACCATTACAGTCTATGTGATATCACTAACGTTATTTTGAAAGGAGGGTGGAGGAGCAGGAAGTGACCAAGGGCACATTCTTGCCCTTGAGGGTTGGAAACTGCCCCTATAGGTAGATGAATCAAAAATAATCAACATGGCTATACAGAAGACAACCCAAAGGATATCCCAAGGATATGTAATTCTTTCAAATTACATATTGTTGCAGCAGTGTGAAATCATTTATCAGCATTGGAAAATCAATAACAGTGATGTTGGGACATTATTAGTTTGGTGGAAGACAGGTGTTTTAAATAGAAATATTTTAAATTTGTGGCATAACTGGTATGGAGAAGACCCAAAGAAGAGCCCAAATTAAAGTTGAAGCAGATGTTAATTCAAATGGGGAGGATTTAAATGATTTTTTTGACAACAGGATGTTAATGAGTAGAAGTGTGGGTTAAAAAGAGAGAGAGAGGGAGAAAGAGTGAATGCAGTATTAAGTAGTGAAGAAAGAAGAAGAGGTTAGATATTATATGATAAACAAGAGTGAAGAAGAAGAGGAAATATTGTTCAAAGAAGCAAAAGAAGAATTAAAAGAATTCATCAAGGATAGAAATGTTGCTAAGCAAGGTATTGAATTAGATGTTACTGCCTACCGACCTGGAAATGAGGAAGTATTCAAGGAGGAAAGTTGTCTGCTAACTGGTGATAAGAGAGGCCAAATTCAATTTGATCCAAATAGAGTGAAAAGACTTAATTTGGAAAGATAAATAATGAAATCTTAACTGTCTGGGCAAATAAGGGTATCAAAGTGGATGGGTTACTAAAGGAAGGAATGAAGAACTGGAAGAGAAGACAAAAAACAGGCGATGTGGGGGCAAGTAATGAAGAATGACGAGACACAGAAAGCGGGACATTTTCTGTGGTAAAAAAAGAGATCAGCGGTGACAAGTTGAAACAGGGTAAGAGCTGCATGGAGATAAAGGCATTAGAAGGAAAAAAAAAGACACATACATAACATGCAGCTTAAACCTAACAATTTTAATGTGGAGCAACTAGTGCTTGCAAAAATCTAAACTAAATTTCCTATCAATTAGAATATCCTAAGTCAAACAAAAGTTTAGGGAAAAGAAATGTAGCAAATCTTAAGATAATTAAAGTTGTGGAGTAATTATAAGTTGTACTTTATTGTGTCATCATATCTTCTTCATCCGTCTCAAATTTCCCGGGTATGGTGTAAGAGCCCTCGACATCTTTGTCCAAGTGGGACTCTAGACCATGATGCATTTTTCTCTTGTAGGTCCAGTTTCATGAGATCAAGCCATCATCGTATTGGCCAGCCTCTTGATCTTTTGCCCTTCAGTTTTTTTTCCAGCCATATTTTCGCTGTTCTTGTTGGGTCCATCCACTTGGCATGTCCCAGCCAATGCAATCTTTCTTTGGCAATTTTTTTGTGAAGAGTTTCATCGACTGGGATCCTCATTCCTGATCATGTCTCTTCTGGTTTTCTGTACCACTGATCTCAGGAAATTCATTTCCGTCCCTGGAGTCTGCTTTCATCTCTGCTGGGAGAGGTACATACTTCCAGGCTGTAATTGGAATATGCTTGTTCCACAGAAGCTGCCTAACTTGTTAATAGAAATTTTTGTACCATCTGTAATTGTGTTCTGGGATTGGCTGTCAGAAGTCACTTTAATGCCCAGGTACAGAAAAATTATCAACTTGATTCAATTTTTCACTATCCAGATAAATATTAGGCTTCATATTCTGTCTGCTGATAGCCATTACTACTGTTTTTGTGTGGCTTATTTCAAGACCAAATTCCTTAAAATGCTTATTCCAGATGTTCATTTTCTGTTGTATTTCTTCTTCTGTATATCCCCAAACCACATCATCATCTGCAAATGCAAATGATTTAAAGTTATCAGGGTCGAGTTGCCTCTTCGTAATTTTGTCATTACAGTGATGAACAATAGTAACGATAATGTATTACTTTGCTATCATCTTTGGTAGTCACAAACCAGTCTGAATAGCAGCCAGAATTTGGATGCAGCTTTGGCAGTTCTCATAAACCATTTTAACTTTGGTGATCAAGTGTGTTGGAACCTTTCTTTTGGATAGACATTCCCAAAATTTATCTCTATGTATGATGTCATAGGCTTTTTCAATATATCTAAGAAAAGAAAGATGACATCCCTTCTCCCAGTGTTTTCCCATGATAATCTGAGTAGTGAAAATGAGATCTGTTGTTGATCTGTTAGGCATAAATCCATACTTCTCTCCTTCAAGCTGCAGTCCAATGACTTTCCTCAGCATATTTTCTATAATTGTTTCCATTAGCTTGAGGCCATGAAATAGAAGTGTTATTCCTCTGCAGCTGTTACATTTTCTTCAGCTACCCTTTTCAAAGATTGGTGCTATGATTCCCTCTGTCCAGTCAGAGGGGACTTTTTCTTCTTTCCAGATGGAGTTAATTATATATCCAGTTAAGTCCATAGAGTCCGGCTACTTTGATCATATATGCATTTAGTTTATTGTGTATTGGACTAACATGATAATTTATGTGTAATTTCGTATTATATAAGATAGTGAACATTAGCGAAGTTTCTGGACTAGTTTCGTGCCATACTAGTTGTGTGAGATAAGCAACAATTGACTGAGAAACAACAATGAAGAGAGTGAAAGGTAAGTCATTGTAAATGGGACATTCTGTCGAACCAATCCAAATTCAACGAAATTGTTTTGATTGGAATGGAATGGAATGGGGAGCAATTGTGATATAGCTGTATAAACACTAAGGTTATATGTATTTTTATACGAGAGATTTTGTTTGGTTAACCATACGATAAATATTTACTAGGCAGAGCTGTGCAGCTGTGTGGGGTGTGAACAGCTGCTGCCTGTGACGCCACTCAAGAAGTCAGTAGTTGACAGGCTGGCCTTATAGTCAGCACAAATGATGCATTCACGATGGAATGTTTAGAGTGTCACATGATGAAAGATTTTTGAGCTGTTATATCTAAGAGTTTATGTTTACAGTAAATAAATGTCAAGTAAAGTGCAAATGAAATCATTACCAGTGAATATTACCAGTACAGTAGTACAAAATCCTAGAAATCAGCATTGAGCAGGTACTACCACAAGAAAATGTATAAATCAATATTCTGCAAATGTTCATGGCCAAAATGCTGAATTTACTTGGCTCACAATGTGCAGAACAGGAAGGAAAACAAGAAGTAACAACAAATCCACTCCTTACAAGTGCAGGCTAAAATTCAAGATAATAAAGAAGCAACATAGAAAGAACAGACTGAAAGTGAACAAAGTGAAACAATCTAATGCGAGAAAAATATTTGCAGAGATGGTAGAAAATGGGTTAGAGAAATAACTCTGAAAGGAGTTCAACTGAGAACAAATGGAATGCATCAAAGAGAGAAATGATCAAAGTTAGTAAAGCAACAATAGGCAATAGGAAACAAGCTGCCCGAAAACCATGAATCACAGAAGACATATTGATACATTAGAGAGAAGGCACAAAAATACTCGAGATGAAGCTTGAAGAGAGCAGTACACACATTTTATAAATCAAATAAAGAGGAAATGCATGAAAGCAAAAGAAAAGAAGCAGCAAGAAAAGTGCAAAGAAGTAGAAAAAGAGATGGTCATAGATAAAGAAAAAGTGGCCTGCACAAAGAGCAAACAAAATTTTGGAGAGATGAAGAAAAGATGTATAAACAAAGCTATTGAAGGGAAATCTTTTAAGCTTAGAAGATAGAGCTAAGTCAAGGAAAGAATATATAGAGAAACTGTATGATGGGGATGATTTGAACAACAGTATACTGGAAAAAGAATGTTACCATTGATGACTTAGATCATCTTGTTTTAAGAATAGAATTTGACAAAGCTTTGAAAGATCTGAAATCAAATAAGGCAGTTGGAATTGATGAGAATCTTGCAAACCTTCTGAAATTCTAGGAGAAGCAAGAATTCAAAGACTAATCAAACTGGTATCAAACAGCTACAAATCAGGAGAGATATCAACTTGGTGCGCAGACTTCCGCGGTCGTAGTCGATGTAATCTTGGCTTTTCAGGTTGAAACGCTTCAATTTGTCGAAACCTAACGTTATGTTTCAACCCAGACAACCAAGATTAAATCGAGATACCAACTGATTTTAATAAAAATATCATCTTCACACTTCTAAAAAAAAAAAAAAAAAAAACCACACAAACTGAAAACATGTTTATCATCATTGACCAGAATAATGTAGACAATAATAGAAAGTATAGTAGAATAGGTAGTAGGTGAATATCACTTTGGGCTTAGGAAAAACTAAGGTACAAGAGAAGCAGTTCTGACTTCAAGATTAACAGTTGAAGATCAGATCAAGAAAGATACTTTATTGACATGTGTTGATCTAGAAAAAGCTTTTGATAATGTTGGGCTTGATAAGAGTTCAAAACATTAAAGAAATCAGGTATGGTATATAGAGACAGAAGAAAACCGGTATTCTATGATTTGCTGATGACATTGTCCTGCTAGCAGAACATATTGGGGATACTGACAAGTTATTGAATGGCATGATCAAAACACTGAAGGAAGATTTTGGACTAAACTGAGGAAAGACAAAAGTGATGAACAGTAGAAGAAATGATAACAATAATAGTAGATTAAATATATAAATGAGATCAGATGCAATAGGAGAAGTAAATGAATTCTGTTAATTAGGAAGTAAAATTACAATGATGGCCAAAGCAGCAATGTTGTTAAAAGCATAATAGCACTAGCAAAAAGTACCTTTGTCAAAAACAGAAACTGAAAGAACTATTTATGACTCTTATGTATGGAGCTCAATACTTTGTGGTAGTGAAGCATGGACTTTATTAATACAAAAAAAGTCTAATTGACATGAAATGTGGTGCTACAGAAAGATACTGAAAATTAAGTGGACAAATTGAGTACAAAATGAATGTCTCTTGGAAATGATGGTTGAGGAAGGAAGCTTGTGGAAGAGTCTTACAGAAAGAAGAGACTTTTTGGTGAGTCACATCTTAAGATGTGAGATTGGTCATATTGTTAGTGGACGGAACAGTCAAAGACAGAAACTATAGGTGAAGACAGAGATCAGAATATATGAAGTAGATAACTTGGGATGTACACTGTAAGGCATATATTGAGATTAGAGGTTACCACAAGATAAGAAGACATGGAGGATTGCATCAAGCCAGTCAAAAAAAAAAAAAAAATCGTATTGCAAAGCCATTTGAAAATATCATTTAATAGAAAAAAAAACCACAATAATATTTGAAAAGGCAATCTGGAAAGCTTATTTTTTTTATCATGATGGAAGAAATACTTTGTCTCTGTGAAAATATTAAGAAATTCCAATTTCATTTCCAAAAACTTTTTTTTGGCATTTCATGTATGATTAAATCAATATGCTCTTCCAAGTTAGATTTTCTCCAATTAACCTGGTTCAAGAAATTCTGGTATAAAATAGACTTAATCATATAAAATTGCCAAAACTTGAAAGCAGGATAACTACAACAAAAAATAAACATAAAAATAAATGGTATTTCAGATGACCCCTTAATCACTCAATATAATCAATATGTAAGGCACAAAGAGAGACAATTAGAGAACTCAGAAAAACTAAGGTAATCTATCACATAACAAGACAAATTTTCTTGGTTTTCCTTACAGTGCAAAATGAGACTGTGAATATATCTTCATATTATTACAGCTTAAACACAAATTTACACAAATTTATGAATTATATACACAGATTCTAAGGCATAAAATATGAAGGAAATGTATACTAGTAAACAGAAATGTTTGGAACTTTCTTTCGATTTGTAACCGAGTGCTTCTGCCGTAAATTAAATTTGAAACAATACTGGACACAGTTATATATTCTCAACCTTCCTTTAAGTCAGCAAGGGCATGTGTGTATACGTTTGAATATATGCCATGGATTTGTAAAGTATGAAATTTATGAAACTATTTAGAAACAGTCAACTAGTGCCAGAGTTTGAAAAATCCAAGCCACATTAAAAACAGTCATATAGTGGCAGAATCTGTAAAGGCCAATGAAACTAGCACATTACTGTTAGGTATCATGGCAAATTTTTATAATCTACATATGCAAAAGCAAGTGTAACAAACAATATACAATTATTCCCCATTTTCAGAAGGCATTGTACCAAGGAAATTTACTGTGTCCTTAGAAGAAAAATTGGTTTTCTTGCTTACCTTTGGTCCATATTTTGCACACATGCTTAGGTGCAATTCTCTAAACCGTTTGTATCTTCTTAGAACTGTCCAACGCTCTTCACCTATGGTAACACGAACGACATACTCGTAACGTGTGGATGCGCCGGCACCACGCAGCACATATGATGGGATCTGGATCCAAGATGCAGAACCTTCTGTGAGGAAAAGAAAATGTTATGCAATAGCTGTGAATATATGCATGTATGACTGTAAGGAGTATTAACACACTAGTTTTGTGACATTTATATCCAACAGTATTAAAGATAGTCCTTTGCTTTGTTTTAATGACTTTATGCCTCATCAATGTCAAGGTCATTTGAGGTGGGAAGGGATTGGGGGTGGGGGGAGACAAGAAACAGGAAGGAATTCAGTCATGGCTTTTGAGGAAGCAGCCTCACTAAGAGTGATTTGGCGAAACCATGGAAAACCCAAATCTGGATGCCCGAAAGGTGATATAAACGATGTCCTCCCGAATGCAAGGCCAGAGCATTACCGCTCACCCACCATGCTCGGATTAAAGATGGTCTTGCGAGAATCAACATGTATGTGAACCCACTGAATATTAATGATTGTGCATGTTTAATATATCTCTCTCTCTCTGTGTTTTCCCCTCTTCTGTTGGAAGTGGTGGTAGGAGCAGAAACATGGAACAGTATAAAATTCACCAAGCTGATTACAGAAACCAATTAATTACTTTGATCAGATGGAGAGATTGTTTAAGCCAAATATGGCAACTCCTTAACTACCTCAGCCAAAATGTTGGTTCCAAATTAAAAAAAAAATAATAATAAAAGAAATACCACAGAGTATTTGGACATATTTACTTCAATTAAGCTGGAGGCCCAGACAATGCCCATATCTACTAACAATTTGAAAGCATCCAGGATTTCTGTCTCAGCCTGTCTTGAAGTTTGACATTCATAGCAGCCATGTGCTGTGGTCAATAATCTATCATAAAAATCCAAAAGATACACTCTGCAATTAGATTTTGTTATTATACACCACAGCTAATGTGAAAGTTAATATTTATTGTAATGTAACACTTTTATCATCTGAGAACAAAGACACAAATTACATTAATAATGTGTTAGATTGAAGCATGTGTGTCTAAACAATTCTTGTGTGTTCTATCAGGCCATCTCATAGAGATGAGCTAAAGCTTTCTGGATGACAAAAAAGCAGTAACAGCCAAGTATAGGATTGATGCACTGATCTACCACTGTGGATTGACTGGATCCAAATGCTAATGTTGTGCAACTGCTGCATCATGTCAATGTTAGTGCAGTACAAATACCAGTGGTTCCTAGTAATATCAACATTTTGTCTGCAAAATATAAATAACAATGCGGGTACAGCAACAATCAGTAAATACTGATGGTAGCTGAATGACAAGGCTTCTCCCGCCCCCCTTCTCTCCCCAAATGATGTGATCCAATAGAATGCCCACCAAGTACAGAGAATGTAACATGATATTCATATAGTTCCTGCCATTGAATACTTTAAGTAAGTCATTAATTTTATTCACTTTTCTTCTTTTTACAAGGAATGTTCTATTTATTTATAGTGTCTCATTTTGCACAAAGATTAATTCTCCATTTGCTCTGATGAAATTAACACAGTAAAACCAATATCACATATGTTCTCCATTTTACACTGGTCTATTGTCCCAACAAAATTACTTTTTTCTCGACTAATCTTATAATCTTAGTTAGTTGGGCAACAGTTTTATGAATATACACCATCACACTAAAAGAATCTGGACACATATCTGAAACTGCACTTAGACTTTACCAGAGTCATGTCCCCTGTTATGCATTGCTTATTATTCTGTAAGTTAAAATAAATAGGAATAAATAAATTGGCAGCAAATTTACATACTAAGTAAATTATAAGAATAAACAGATACATGAAATGCAGTAATTGCAAGCATCACAGTGATTGAAAGCACAGCCGACTGCGATCATTTATCTAAGTAGGATTAAACAGGAATGAAATCTTGTTGCTACATACTAGCTGTGTACTGGAGGTCATCTACACAAATGCAAATGAAGATGTAGAGGTTCAGTGACTGAAATTATTCTAAAGATGCAAGTGAGCTGTCATGTTATTCTGCCTAATCTAGCTTTCAATGTTGTAAGAATACCAATGAGTAATAATACAGTACAAAGAAGGAGTGACGAAATGGTTCAATGTGTACAACATTCCTTATGTGAATACTTAAAAACTCTGAATTCTCTAGATAACTTCATGAGTAAACTATGCAGGAAACAAAGTTTTATTTTTAGCTTATGTGAGATATGTCAAATAAAAAAAAAATCTGCAATAATTGTTATTTGCCAATTGTTTGGAAACTAATACGACGGGTAAAAAAATATTTGCTACTGACAGTGGACGATTCAGAGGCATTTTGGTGTATTCGAAAAACAAGCTGTACAGAATGTATTATATGCACACTGTATATTTTTTTGACTACAATTAGTCACCAAAAATCTTAGTGAACACTTGCACAACACACCATATTATGTCATTAGAGCATTTAATAAAACTGAAAGGAATACTTTACATTAGAGATTATTTGCTCAACTTTGTTTAGAAAATAATGAAGGCTTTAATCATTTAAAACTTAAGACAGAATTCGTTCGTCCTTTCATCTTTAGCCTATTTTATACGTAGCATCTAACAATAAACAGATGCACAAGTCATTAATTGTTCTGGTGAAAACTTTTACTCACTTAGTTAATAATTTAACAAATTTCACCAACACCAGTTGAAACCACGACCGTTGCTCTTATATCGGACTTTGCATATTGCATTTACGAACTAAACCAAGTTGCTCAATAATTCGCTCCCAGCAACCAACATCATCTCAAAAAGAAAGCACTAAAGTAACCAAATCTCAAGGAATATGCATATCAGTATGCTTGCATACCACAGAATAGTTTATAATATGCATATGATCAGCAGAACCCCCTCCAGTTTATTGCTATGTTTTGTAAGTCTTATGACTTCAACAATGTAGCGTTAAACTCTAACAATAGGTTTGATCACATTATAAATTCATACATAAAGGCAAACTTACATCAAAAATATTAGTTTCATACATCATGATTAACTTACATAAAAAATACGAGTTTCCTACACCATGACTGACTCAAATAAAAAATATGAGTTTCATACATCATGACTAGTGTTGGGGTAATTTTTTTTACAAGTGGTGGTACATTATTACATAATTTTTCCTTTAAATACATACAACATGTACACTTAGTTATTATTTTTTAAAAAAAAAACACACATATGTGACATGTTAATCTTCTGGAGGCATGTATTTGGTGTGTCTCATAAAAAACAGATATTTTTTTCCTGATGAACCAAAGCATATGTTTTTTCCCCCCTACTTTTATCCCCAGCATACTTTTTCATTTACTGATAATTCATTATTTTCCCCCACCAAAAATTGCGTGGGGCGAGGAAGCGACTCTCAGTCGCTCCTCCAAGCCACAAGCTATTCTTTTCTACATTTCCAATTTTTTTTTTTTGATATATCATTAGACAGGTTAAATGTCATGTAGCCTACTGTTCAAAACCCTTTATAAAACAAACTGTTCAGGTTAGGGTGCTAAACACAGTTTTCTGTGCCAAAATGCTTGGTTGCTCCCCTGGGTAAGTGCGAACTACCTATTGACTACACCTACTACCAACTGTTGATGTACCGTATTGCAAGTGAAATAAGTCGGCATTGAATCTATTACATGTATCCTTAATTTCTCCTAAGTTCTTGTTTATGTCGATGTTGGATGATTCAATTATTTATATTATTTTTTCTACTGTATTATGTCTTTCCATTATATTACCCTGAAATGTATGTATTTGACCCTCCATCACCTGAAATTGTTCTGTAATTTGTTTTTGAACTTCAACATTCGAGGCTGTTAGTTTACTATGGAGAGACAATGAAGTTTCTTTTATTTAGTCAGAGATTTTGCTGTGTAAAATTTGACTGGTAGCTTAACATCTTGACTCACATTTGACAACTTTGTTATCCAAACTATGAAGTTTCTCGTGTATGTCTGTTATTGCCAAATGTAAATCTACTGACTGTTTCTCCATCCTGACAAAGTGTTGTTTTAGATTGCTTGATTGTTCTTCTATCTGAGCTTGTAGTGATTTGATTTCGAATGACTGTTGATCCAGGTGATTTTTTAACTCAATGGATTGTGTTTTGAGTTTTGATTCAAGTTCACTGAATTGTGATTCGAGTTTTGAATCAAATTCACAGAATTCTGAGTATAACCCTAACGAGAGATTTTACATCAAAGTCACTTCTTAATGGTTCAGTTAAAGTGTTTAAACTATTTTCACTCAATGGTGAGAAACCTAAAAATGCAGGTGAATGTTGCTGCCTATGTGTTGGAGTGCTATTGGTATTTAAAACATTTCCAGTTGCTTCTGGTGACATGACATTAGGTTCTACCCCTAGAACTAGGATGTTAGAAGCTGTGCCTGCCACACCGTTACTAATTTTGACATTCATAATTATATGTGAAGGAATATTCTTCCTCTGTTTACTAATATTCTTGACACTAGTAGTTGCAAAGATTAATATGTATTTCCACATACGTAACTGTACCAACTTGATACACTTCTATCAATGATTAAATATATTTCAAACTGTGATGAACATTAATTTTTTTACTCCGTACTGTGTGGAAATATATACAAAAAAATCTATGTTTAAAATTAGAATTATCCAATGTATACTTTGGTTCACCTTTGTTATAAATTTTTAAGACAAAAAATAAATTAATTGACAGTGCATTCCACCACAGTATGCATTTTGAAAGATGGAGTGACTTAGTTGGTTGGAGTTGGCACCAGCGGAATTCATCAATGTAGTTTGTTAGCAGCGTCTACTAACCTTCAAAGTTCAGTCTTCTCCAATCTGCATTTTCAGGTTCCTTTTTGTCACTATTTTGCTTCTTTACTCCCGTGCATTTTCAGGTTGTAAAGCAAAACTGTCACGAGTCGCCATGTGTTAAATATTTTTTGTTCACTTATGTAGTTCCAACCCAGTGTTCTTATTTACATGAACTCGTGTGAAAATATAATTTTGTTATCTTCAAACACAGTCATTCTTTCGTCTTTTATAGCTAGCATCTAACAATAAACAGATGCACAAGTCATTAATTGTTCTGGTGAAAACTTTTATTCACTTAGCTAAAAATTTAACAAATTTCACCAACACCAGTTGAAACCACGACCGTTACTCCACGAAAAACAATTTATTGTATATCAAAGTACAAATTACTAAAATTCTTCAAAATAGCACCCTTGTGCATCGACACACCGTTGCCAGCGCCTCTGCCAGTGGCGGTACGCTTCCTGGAAGGCTTCGACTGGTACCTCGTTCAGGCATCTCGTCACGGCCTCTTTGACGTTATCCAGCGTTCCAAAATGGTCGCCTTTTAAGCTCCTTTTTATTCTTGGGAGCAAAAAGAAGTCTGCCGGAGCCAGATCGGGCCTGTAGGGCGCTTGGGGCAGCGTTGCCACCTTGTGCTTGGCTAGGTACTCGGTCACGATGGAGGCGGTGTGGGGCGGCGCGTTGCTGTGGTGCAGTCTCCAGTTGGCAAAGATCTCCTTCCGGACGCGTTGCACTCTCTTCCAAATAAAACTTACTGTTCACTGTCTGACCCTGAGGCACAAACTCTTTGTGGACAATACCTTTTGAGTCAAAAAAGACAATGAGCATCGCCTTTACCCGGGACTTGCTCATCCTTGCCTTCTTCGGCCGCGGGGAATTCTTTGTGTGCCATTCTGCACTTTGTCTTTTTGACTCGGGGTCATACTCAAAGACCCATGTTTCGTCACCAGTAATCACGTTATCTAAAAAATTCGGTCACTTTCACAGCGTTCCAAGAGATCACGCGAGATTGCCACACGAGCAGCCTTCTGATTGGGCGGCAGGACTTTCGGGACCATTTTGGCACACACCTTTCTCATGGCTAAATCTTCTGTAAGAATGCGATGCACTGTAGTTTTTGGAATATTGCACTCTTATGCTAACATTCTGATACTCAGGCGTCGATCGGAATTGAGCATGTCTCTCAATTTTTGCACATTTTCGTCGCACTGTGTCGTTGACGGACGTCCAGAGCGTTCCTCGTCGTCAACCTTCTCTCTACCCTCCCGGAACATTTTGTGCCAGCGGAAAACCATTCCTTGGGACATTGCTTCATCTCCATAAGCATCCTTGATCATGGTCAAGGTCTCCGAACCCGATTTTCTGAGCTTAACACAAAATTTTATCGCGTATCGTTGCTCTACGGAACGTGACATCGTGAACTCGTGACGCGACTCTCGAATTAGGTCCAAGTCTATCAGCGATACGAACACTGTAACGGCCTGCAGACAACTGATGCAGGTCGCGTTGCTTTCCTAAGACTCCCCACCACGTTTCCCGCCAACAATCACCCCACTCCAGTCGTCCACGTCGGCGGGAAAAAATCATTCTATTTATTTTGGGACAGACCTTGTATATCGGACTTCGCATATTGCATTTACGAACTCAACCATGTTGCTCAATAATTCACTCCTAGCAACCAACAACATCCCAAAATAAAAGCACAAAGGTAATCAAATCTCAAGATATGTATATCAGAATGCTAGCATACCACAGAATAGTCTATAATATACATATGATCATCACGATTCGGAATAAATGAAACTGTAACATATTAAAATTTCTGGAAAATCTGAGTAAAATTAGTGTTCCACAGGAGTTGGGGACTTCCGTAATTCACTGAAGTAGTAGTGTTTCCCAGCAGGAATATACCATTGTTCCATGACGATTCAGCAATAGATTAGCCAATGCTATAAAAAGCCAACCTGAGCTCCCTTGGGAAAACAGTTTTTCAAGCGGGCATTCGAGGCGAGTAGAGCTCCTTGATGGGCAACGAATTATGAGGTTATGGAGTTTTAGTAGTGGTGGAATGGGGAACTTGGAAAACTTCAAGTTGTTATACATTTTATATTAACGATCAAGACAGTGGACTCTGATGATATACCGGTATGCCATAGGATGATCTTTCGAATTTTAGGAACGATTTTCAATCGGTGTGTCTGAGTGATTTCAACCTGCAATCTGAATTCAAGGAGACGATAGTTTCGATGCCTTATTTTTCTGGTACCAGCATATATACAGAATTTAAGACTATGAACTTTGTCTAAGCAAGAACTGTTTCACTCCATAAACCTTTAATTCTTGGGGGTAATTACGAGGGATTGGTGGCCGTATAAAGAACCTATGCAAGCAGTACTGACGATCCAGTATTGTGTTACTGTTTCTTAGGATGACATTGATGTAGGATTGTGCAAGATAAGAGTGATAGAATTTTTCAGTTGCGGCCAGGAATAATGATAAAGTGTGTACCAACCAACATGATCAAGTTTGGTAGAAATGTTTGAATCCCCATCAAGCATGAATATATGACAACTTTGAGCAGGCCAGTTGTAATGGAGCTGATTGATACAAAAAGGCAATAACTTGATATAATTATTTATCATTTAATAAATTATAATTATTTGTCACATTTAAATAAAGTTTAATTAAAGATTAAAATTCCTATGGAGAATATTAAATATATGTGCTTTGTATTCCCGTTACAATTTGCTAGTCATTCTTAACAAACAGATGAATTCGAAACTGCGATGAGAGTAGACATCGCTTCGTGAGATGGTCAGATTGCCAATACAATAACATACAATTTCGCAAAGGAAGTATCAAGCAACGGCCCATGTACATTGTATGACGGATGTTGGTTATAGTTATCGTTGCTATTAAAAGGAATTATTGTAAACTCAGCCTTCCTTCATTTTAAAAGTATGTACTAATTATTTATGGTTCTGAAAGAAGCATGAGCGAAGAAGTTATAAAACTTTGCATATTTTAAAACAAGGAGAAAAATAATGTCTACAATTGGTTTACAAAAAAAAATCCCCCCCCCCCTGTTAATTTTTGTCAATGTTCTTTACACACAGTTACAGCCGACCACCATGAAAGTTGGCACATATATGTATTTTTTCATGGAAAAGGCTTCTGAGCATAAAATTTAAAAAACCCTACCACCTCCCCCTATACACCTTTTAATTTTTACGCAAATCCATAGTTTTTATCCAATTTTGATGGATCTTTGCAAATATATGCTTTAAAACAAAGAGAAAAATACTGTCAACATGTTTTACAAAAATACAATCTCTCTCCCCCTTTACATCCTTTAATTATTGTTAATGTTCTTTATACAAAGCTAAGGAATTTTGCACATATATACTTTAAAACAAGCAGAAAAATACTGTTTACAAAAGCACAACAATGTTCCCCCTTTACCCCCAACATTTTTTGAATTCCAGTGTTCTTTATAGAAACCCACAGTTTTTTTTGTAACAGTTTAACGTCCCTTTTTAACAACGTGGTCTTTAGAGACGGCCACAGTTTTAAATCCCATCATAATAAATGCAGCTTTTTTAAGTTAGGCCAGAATATTCATAAAATAAAAATGACCTAATGTTTTAAAGTGTTCATCAGATTGTAGCTGGGACCCCAATCTTAAATGTTGTTAAACCCATCAAAAATCCTTATTTTCTGCATGATGCTGGAGCAAACGGATATATTCCAGAAACAGATCTAGGTATGTGGCATGTATTAATGCGCGGATGATACATGTTTTGACTATCAAGCAGCAACTTTAACAGAAGATATGGTTAGGTTAAAATGCAGCCTAGACCAAAATTTAAACTGATTTTCTGTATAACAGCATCCAATTCACCCTGTTCTGGAAATTGTTTGGGTGTTTCAATGTTTATTTTACTTCTAAAAATGGAAATGGATGGTGCATAATTAATTAAACTTGGTACTCATGATTTACATCAGAAATATAAAAATAGTGTACAGGTACATCAATCCTGATTAGACCGGGCAACGCTGGGTACTCTGCTAGTATATATAAAGGGTACGTAGCATTGACGCAAAAAGTTGTTACTAGTTAAATTATGCAAGTAGAAAAAAATTAACGGGTTAAGTGGTAGGATTTTATCAGTGGTTAAGGCCTGGGGGGGGGGGGGTGTCTGGTAACCAGGATATTCTGGTATGCTAGTTCACATCTGTGGAGTTTTGAAGCATTGGCACTCTCGGGAAAAAATCTCATTACTCTCACAGTGAAGCAGTCTCTGACGTTGTTGGAATTATGGCTATTGGCATGTTCTGGTATTGAAAGGTACAAGTTGAAGGTGTGGACTGTTTGTTTGTGGCCATTTATTCTGACAGAGTTGTTGTGTGGTGAGGCCTATGTAGGAACTAGTATAATCGCGGCAAGTTAGTTGGTACATGACTTGAGTAATTGAGAAGTTTCCCCATTGGTAGGACTGGAATATGTAGTGCCAGGTGGACGCATGCTGCAGATTTTACAGCATGGTCTACTGCATGGAAAACAAACAAACCGTATGCTGTTTTTGGAAAGTCTGACGGAATGTATTTGTGGAATGTTCTTAAGGTTAGGTGGTCTACTAAAACATGCATGGGGGACAGTGGGTAGAATTTTTGGTAGAAGATCACACATTTCTGGAAAAGAGTGAAGGAAGTCATACCACAGTCACAAGATACCGTTGATGGACTAGAGGCCAGGAGTACTTGGTTGCTTTTTGTGGGTGTCAAATTAGAGTGGTTACATGGAGGGTGAGTGATCACACTGGAGATATGTATACGTACGAGAGCTGTGGGGTAATAACGAGAAATAAGGGCGTGGGATAGGTTCTAGGAGTACTGGAGGAGGGAATGAGCATCAGAACAGATGCTACTTCCACAGATGGTAAGGCTGTGTGGGAATGTATGGTATGGAATGGATGGCAGCTATCAAAGTGTAGATATCGCTGTAAATTAGTGGGTTTAATGAGGACAAAGGTATGAAGGGCAACCTGCCCGAGTGTGAAATCCACAACGAGGAATGTGATGTGTTAGCAGGAGTAGGTCCAGGTGAAATTGATGGAATTATTGCAATTGTTAAGGGAATGGAACTATTCAAGAAGCTGGTTTTCACTGTGGGTCCAGATCACAAATATATGTATCTGAACCACACTGTGGGATTAAAGGGAGTGTGGTTAATGAAATATTCCTTTGGATGCACAAGGAATAGGTTGTGATAGAAAAGAAATATTTTCATAAGAAAATTATATTTTTGTTTCCTGAGCGTAGATAGAAATTAATAATATATATACTCTTAGAGAGAAAAGCAATAAGATATAAGTTGCTATGGAGATTAAGACTCGAGACATGTTAGTTATCAGCGTAGATGAGTAGATTGAATACTCTAGATAATCATTGCCAAAAAACGAGCCTGCATCTTCTGAGAATAACCAATTTCATTGTAATCCCTAGTAGATTAAAATAATATATAATAAACCATGTACATTTGGATCAAAAGAATAGAGTTATTTATAATTATAATCAGTCCATCAATCACCGATAAGTGTCAGAAGGTTGGCGTGGGATGGGGCCATGTGGGTGCCCATGGCAGTGCCATAGGTCGGTTATATACTGTAGAATTGAAGGTAAAGAAATTTTTGGAGAGAAGTCGATGGGCCACGGTTGAAATGAAGTATTTATTAGGCTGGCTATGTGCCAGTTGCAGAGCTAGATAGTGTTCCAGGGCACTGTGGCCCTGACTGTGAGGAATGTTTTTATAGAGGGAAGTTGTATCAGCGGAGATGAGGAAGGAGTCTTTGACATAGGAGGGAATATTTTGTGCAAAGGGTTGGAGATGTTGATCCTCAAAGGCTGAAATAGGTTCAGTGAGATACCCATATGCCGCAACTGTATGTTGCCCAGGATTACCAGTGTTGTGGATCTTGCACAGAAGATACAGGGTGGGTGTACGAGGGTTCTGGGAAGTTAGGAAGGAGATGCAATGAGGAGAGGGGCCTCGCAGGGGTCTTGTAGGTCAAGGAGAGTTTTTGTTTCCTGGCATAAGGAGGTAGTGGGATCTGTAGCATGTGGAAGGTAGGTGTTAGTATCAGACAGCTGCTCTAGGGCCTTAGCCACATTGTCATTGCAGTCCATAATTACAGTGGTTGAGCTTTTGTCAGTAGGGAATTTCTGGACAGTTGTTTCATTGTTCGAGTTTCCATGATGCTGAGGTTTTTGGAAAGTGGGTAGAAGTTTAGGAAAGAGTTGATTTGAGGAACTCCTGGAATAGAATAAGTGGGGTGTTTTTTGGGAGTCAGGGTGGATCCAGAGAGGCTGAAGGTCTAAACTGTTGTAGACTGGACTCAATCTTGTTTTGCCAGCTGATAAGTTCTCCTGTGGTGGCAAAATGATACCACCAGAGAAGAGAGCAGCAGAACACTAATGAATCCCGGACCAAAGCAGCATGGTCAAACTTGAGGGTTAGATAAAAAGTAAGTCCCTTGGATAGGACATATATTTGAGGTGCAGTCAGGGGAGTGGAGGAGAGGCAGGAGATTTTGAGGCAGGTGGTAGAGGGTTTGAATGGCGTAGATTAAGGAGGTGAGCCAATTTTTTTTAAAACTGCTTAACGTCTCTTAACAGTGAGGTCTTTAGAGATGGGAAAGGATGGGGGGGCAAGGAATGGGAAGGAATTCGGCCATGGCCTTTTGAAGGAAGCATCCTGGCATTTGCCTGGAGTGATTTGGGAAACCCTGGAAACCCCAAATCTGGATGCCTGGATGGAGATTCGAACCGGCATTCTCCCAAATGCGAGGCCAGAACGCTAACCGTTACACCACCATGCTCGGTAGGTGAGCCAAACATGGAGACTGGGCAAGTAGGGGTGGAGTTGGTGTGTGATATATAGGAGTGAAGTGTTGATAGGGAAGAGACAGGCCTGCAGTTAAATAGCTCCTAACAAGAGTTGACAGCTTGCAAAGGTGTTTTTGTGCATGTTGAGCCTGTAACTGTCTGTACTGTGACAGGATCTACTGCATATGATGGATGAGGTGAGGGGATGAAATGCAGAGGATTTTATGCAATGAGACAAGCTGAGTGGAATGTTGATAAACCATGAGATTTTTTTTTTTTGCTTATCCTCATCAACATCGAGGTCATTAGACAAGGGACAAAGAATGGTAAGGAATTCGGCCATGGAATTTTGAAGGAAGCATTCTGGCATTCGCCTGAATTGATTTGGCGAAACCATAGAAGACCCAAATTTGGATGCCTGGATGTGATTCAAGCCAGCATCTTCCCAAATGCGAGGCCAGAGCCTTAACCACTCACCTACAATGCTCAGTGCCATGTGAATAAATTGTTGAAGAACCAGCTGGGTGAGAGAAAGGGATTGCGTAAATTGACGGGTGAATTTGTGGATGGCAACCTGAAACTGGAAGTTTAATAATCAAACCATCCAGTGGAAAATTTAGAGAGAGGCAAAACTGAAGAAACAGTATGTGAGAATTTAGTCTGCCTAATCTTGGGAAATGGTAGTGGGACAGATAGATTTCTGAAAGTAACATACTGGGAGATCGAGATTAGGAGCAACAAAGGTCACAGATGAGGAACGTAAAACTACACACCTACAGGGGAAGACGGTTTAGTAAAGATAATGGAAAAAAGAAAAAAAACCTATTTCTTACAATTTCAAAAACCACACGTGTAAAAAAAAACACGCAAACTACTGGTACTTACAATGTCAAACAATGAATAGTGTAAACATAAAAAATGAATAGTTTGTGTATGCTTTGGGCAGAAGTGTTGTTTACTTGAGGTAGTGATGCTAAGAATATCCTGGACCACACACGTGCACTGGTAAGATGTTTACAGTTAATGTATTATTGCTGTTTTCATGTTCATGTGAACTGGGCTTCTTGACACTGACCGAAATTAAAACATCAAACAGATGCAGTCAATGAGGAAATGAGACTTGCATTGTCAATGATTTAGTCACCTATGTGCAGTTAAGCAGACAAAAGTATCACACTGAAAGTAAGAATATTATTATTTATTTTGATAGTAATATAAAAGTGTCTGATTCTCAACTTTGTGCAACCCACTATTCATAGCTATCCTATGGGTGTAATTTACCATCCTGTATAACCTGGAAAAGTTGATTTTGGAGTAGTGTGCCATGTTGAGTCAAGATAATTTATGGTGTGCCACAAGAAGAAAAAGTTGTGCTGCAAAAACTGCTCCACTGTATGCAGTAAACAATGGTTTAATATGTATTTATATCCTTCTGCATTTACTTTTCTTATGGACAGTTAGGGGACCAAACACTAACCATGAAAAGTAACTACATACCACACCAGCACTTCTGAATTTCACTATTGGCACCGTGGGTGCCGGCAGGATTGCTTCTAGGGGGGTGCACCAGGGCTGCGCATTGGTGCCCCCCCCCCCTACCGGCCCAAAAGTTTCCGGGCGACCTTTTTTTTTTTTTTTGCTATACTACTGCCCACACAGCGACGCGGGATGTAGGGGGGTGCACCAGGGCCGTAATTGGTGCTCCCCACCCCCTATCACCCAAATTCACGGGCGACCCAGGATGTCAGGGGGGTGCAAGTGCACCCCCTTGCACCCCCTTGCACCCCCCTCCCGGCGCCCATGATTGGCACCTTACAGTATGGAAGGTAATATTCTCCACACAATCACCAACTCCATCAGACTGCCGTAGAAATAGCACGATTTATCATTACAAATCACTTGTTCCAATCATCCACTATTGTCTTTGCTCTCTACATCACCACAAGTGTCGCTTACCTCTGACTAAAGAAATGTTTATTTAATGAGCAGCAGCTCAACATTTTTACCCCATTCTTTTTAACTTCTGATTCAGTCACTGTGCTGGCTGGACTGCTGGTAGCAGTTTGGAACTCAAAGTGATACCTTCCACCGATTCCTTACCAATTTTTAGAACCTCCCCTGCAATGTTTCATGGTTCCTGTCCGTTATTAAATGAGATCTGCCTGGGCTTGGTTTAGTTGTAGTGTACCTTCACGTTTCCACTTCACAATCATGTCACCAACAGTTAATTTTGGCAGCTTTAGAAGTGTTGAAATATCCCTGGTGGATTTATTACTCAGGTGACTAGTCCAAGTTCAAAGTAACTGGGCTCTAATGCTTGACCCTTCTTCTATTACTGTGTCTCTACAGACAACACGATATTCCCCACTTGCTTTTATACTGGCAGATCTACATATCTTGACATTTAGTATTTAATTCCACATTACACAGGGCTGTGTGAATAATTTTGATCAGATAGTGTAATAACTGCATAGTCTGTTTTGTGTGCCAACAAGCTGAGATTAGTAATCAACCCGCACAGTTGCAGAACCTGGGGGAAAGGCTGTGGGGCTCACAGGCCACTCCTCCCCCCCCCCCCACAACCAAAAAGCACCTATATAACTCTGATGACATCATAATTTTGGGGACATTTTTTAACTTTAATGTTCTTAGAGGGCCAGCAATCTGAAATAAAATGTTGACATTTCTCAAGCCCCCCTCCTGAAAACCAAAATCCTATCCTCCCCCCCCTCCCCCCGCCAAACTAAAATCCTGGATCCGCCAATGAACCTGCAGTTATTTTTGTATCCATAAGCACTCGATCTGCTAACTATGTAATTGCCAATTTCAAGAGCAAAAATAAACATTAAATTGTTGCTTATTATGGAGGGAATATTTGAAAGGGAAAATGGTATTTATTTATTTGATGGCCTTTAGACTTATTGCCCATACAAAAAAAAAAAAAAAAAAAAAAAAAAAAAAAAAAAAAAAATGCATACGTGTTTAACCCCCCCCCCCCCCCCCGGCGCCCATGAAAATAAATATATTTCCATGGAGGTCATCATCTAACCACAAGGTGGGAGACAGTAGTTGATGGGTCCAGGGATAGCATAGTCCAATAACCCCTGCAAATTGTGGTAGAGGTTGAGTTCAGTTGTCGCTAATTGGGCAGAGCTTAAACAAATTACGTGCTTAAATTTTGTTGAGAAGTCATAGTTGCGGGATGATCTGTACATATAATCACTGAATAATAAACTCTGTACACATACAAACAGCATTGCTTGATTATTTGGGGACCTGCAGCTAGATACTTATGTGCCCTGAACCACGGTCGTAATTGTCCTATGACCTGGCTTACATTACCCTCAGACTTTTTCTGTAATTCACCGCTCGGCTTACTATATATATCTTCCTAATAAAGTATGATGCTACCATTGTGGGGTGTCAAGCAACTGAAGGAATAAGTGATCATGAAGCAGTTTTGATGGATATTAGAGGGTTCAGTAAACCAGTGGTCGAGATTGAATGGAAAAATAGGTACAATTACAGAAAAGGACAGATTGCAAACTTGAAGAGCTACTGTAAGGTAGGCACAAGTACAGTAGAGTTGAGGTAGGAAGAGTTCAATAAGATAATAAAAAAGGGTGAACAGAAAATAAAAAGAAGTACAGAATCTACCTACTATAATAGGGAGGTGAGGTGGTTAAACAAGTTCATGAGAAGAGAACACATCAGAGTTAAGAGACAGCAGCATAGTGAGGAATATTTGAAACAATTAAACAAGGAATTAATAACAACAAAGAAGGTGGCTAAAAATAGGTTTATAATGAGTATTATTGGTGCAGGGGGACCACTGACTAATGCATCAAGAAATTTCTATGGCTATGTTACAAAACAGAGTGGAAGGCAGGTGTAGGGTGTTGAGACTAGATATGTATGGAGAAGAAGTTGAAAAAGGAAGAGATTTTAAGTAAATGGTTTAGTGTGACCAATAGATGCAATGATTTAGAAATAGGATGATGTGAATTGGAAAATGAGTTTAACCGCACAATTAAAAATGAGTAGACTAAAAAAAAAAATTGAAATTCATCCTGAGTATATCATGAAGGAACTAAGAAAGTTGAAAAGTGGCTGGTGTGGACAATATTACTACAGATGTCTTGAAGATAGCAGGAAGTGACATTGTACCTTGTATTGAAATATTATTTAAATTGAGTCTGGATACTTGCTGTTTACCAGAGCACTGGAAAAGTGGGATAGCAGTACCAGTACATAAAGGAGGGGTGACAAAGATAGTAAAAAAATGATAGGAAAATCAAATTGACAATGAAGAGATTGATATGGAACCACATCATACATATATGTGAGGGGTGTAAGTGGTTTTCAAGTTGACAACATGGTTTTAGGCCAGGATATTCATGTAAATCAGAAGAACATATTAAAGACATTTCGAATGAATTGGACAAAAGAGACCAAATTGACAGTGTAGCACTATATCTTCCAAAGGAATCTGACAGTGAGCCGTAAAATGATGGTAAATAAGATAAAAACTATTGGAGTGGGTGAAAAAGTGATGTACTGGGAAGAAGAATTCTTAAAAGTCAGAAAGCAAAAGTTAGGGTAGGAAATGCCATATCAAAAGAAGTAGAAGTGAAAATGGAAGCACCAAAGGATAGCATATTGGGACCATTGCTATTCATTATTCTAGTGAATGATTGTGTTGATAGTTTAATATCAGAAGTTAGGTTGTTTGCAGATGACACACAAATAATTTTAGGATCAAATTGGTAGAGGACTGTGAACAGCTGCAAGGTGATCTAGACAGGGTATCTAACTGGGTTGGTAAACATGGGATGAAGATAAATACAAAGAAGAGTCATCTTATTAGGTACACAGATAAAAAACTAAAGATTGATTATGATTATAAGGTGAGGAAAGAATACCTTGGCAGAACATTTGATAACCAACTCAAATGGACAAGACACATTGGAAAGGTAGTAGGAAAGGATTTTAAAATCGTTCACTTAGGGATCGTGCATAAACCACGTAGCTCCATTTTGGCCTCCTGTGAACCCCCTCCCCCCCCTCCACATAGCCCTACATGGCTTTTGCCTCTAACCCCCCCCCCCCCACATAGCACATAGCTTTTTTCCCTTCTGATTCCAGAAGACATTTTGTACCGTTTTCTCTTGTCAGACTATTGTAAATTACATACAGAGATAAACTCAGGGAAATAAATATTCACATGCTGTTGTGAGTTCTATTCCTCATTTTAACTGTGAAAAATGTTATGAAAGGAAAGCTACATGGCCTGGCTCGGAACTCCCCCCTCCCTCCCTCCCTCCATGTAGCCTTCCAGCATAGTTTGTGCACGGTCCCTTATTGGAGAGAGTGATGTAACAGAGAAGTAAGGGAATTGGGACATGCATTTTGAGTATCAAATACATGAGTTGGATGGGGTGCACGGAAGGGCTGCTGGATT
This sequence comes from Vandiemenella viatica, assembly GCA_031002005.1. NCBI lineage: Eukaryota > Metazoa > Arthropoda > Insecta > Orthoptera > Morabidae > Vandiemenella > Vandiemenella viatica. Next base: position 166,622,396 of record JARYHS010013630.1, on the reverse strand, counting down.
TGTCTCTGGATATTACCACATAACACAATCAGTAACTGATATAATAAAGTAGCTGAAATGGGATTCACTGGAAGATAGGAGGAGGGTAAAGAAAGTGACAAGAGTGAAGTGTGAAAAAATATTGGTGAAAGTATTTGGAGAGGTGCATGGAAGGAAAAATATTACCATGACTACAAACTGGCACTTGATGTCAGGCATATGGGTGTGGGAATTTTTTGTTTCGGGGGGGGGGGGGAGAATGGGGAGGTGGGGGAGGGGAGTCAGGGATTGGAATAAATTACCAAGAGGAAAGATTAACAATTTAAGAAAAACACTAAAAGAAATTACTAGAGGACAAAAGTAAGTGCGAAAAGGAAGGGGAATAAATGGTTTGCAGGGAAATTGTTACGGGAGCAAGTGCTCCTTCACACTTAAACTAAATTAAATAGTAGCAATGCCTAACTGTGGTAAAAACAGACAAAATTTCCTCAGGGAAGGAATCCTGTAGATTGCTATAACTAAGAGCTATTCTTTACCACATTCCAGTTATGTAACACAGCATTCAAATGTTGTTCTATACAGTGCTGACTTACAACTACTCTGCTACATTGAAGATAATTTCTAACAAAAATGGCAACTTCCCCATTCCCCATTTAACCCACATATAGCAAGAATACCTCTTTCACTCACCTGGCATGTGCTCATCTCATCAGCAATAAGCAAAAGCTTCATTTTGACTCTAAAATTAATATGGAGGCAATGGCGAGTATAACTTCTCTCCCAAGTTCTATCAAACCAATTTGTGAATCTGCAGGCTGCCAGAGAACCCTTTCCAATGATGTATCTGCATGCCTAATATAATGCCACTTCCATGGTTTATCATAATGTTCAAGCATACCTATAAATCCCACATTCATCAGACATGTATTCCTGGAAATGTGAGCAATGTCTTTCTCAATTGAATAATTGAGGTTGTTATCCAGACTATTTCCTGGTTCCCCTTCTTCCTTTGACAAGTCCTTCCCTTGACCCTTCACATTTGCTACTACACTTCCAAGATCTGTGTTTGGTTTGAATAAACTGAAGCCTTCATAATCAGGTCTCCAGTCAGACTGAACGATCTCACTGATTCCCCTCACATAACTGCTATCAAGTACTATCCTGCACTTAATTTATGACACGTCACGAAAGTTCTCCCTTTTAGTTTTAATTAAGCTGACAGTCTACAGAGTCATCACCTAGATCCTCTGATGGACAAAACACATTGGATGTATCCAGCTGGAAACCATCAGACAGACAGTGTCTCCCAGCCCTTCTTATTGGGCCTACTTCTTTCCACTCACGGCTCTGACTAAGCCCAATAACAGTGTTTCAGGGCCTTTAAATTCTTTTCAGCAGATGCTAGATCTGAGAGTTTCAGAATCCACTGTTCTGGATCATTAATTCTATAGAGGTGACAGTACCAGGCAATTCTGACACAGGAGTTACTGTTAGCAACACCGCAATGGGGATTTGAACCGCCGTCCTCCTGAATGCAAGGCCAGAACGCTAATCGTTACACCACCACGCTCGGTGGGAAAAAGGAAACTGCTTTAGGCTATATAATTACAAGGAAAGGGAAAATGACTCATCACTCACCAAAGTTGAAGACAGCGATGAGAGAAGAACATATATAACGAACACACAAATAAACTCAATATTTCGGTTACTAAACCTTATTCATGATGGAAAAAAAGAGTCATGTGTAGCAACCCTTGGCATGTGCACACCTCTTGAGCCTCATGACTCATTTTCTCCGTCATGAATAAGGTTTAATAACCAAAATATTGAGTTTATTTGTGTGTTCGTAATATATTATGTTCTCTCGTCACTGCCTTCAACTTTGGTGAGTGATGAGTCACTAACCTCAGAACTAAAATTTAACTTTTTTAACTATTAAACCACAAATTACTACTGCACAATAAGAGAAGGCACATGCAGCCAAATTCCCAAGATAACCACTCCAAACCAACAGACAGAACATGTCAAGAATTTCCATTAGATCATATCAGACTTTAACACTTCAAACAATTATTTTGATTTACCAAACACTGCTCAGCTTCTTTTGTCATTTATATTTAACAACTAATATAGATTTCACACACATACATTCTAAACATAGCTAGTGTCATATTGAAGTAAACATAGCCTTTACAGTTACATCAATTGAAACTCACTTACCTAAGGATGGAGACGGGATACTGAAACTATATGCTGAAACACTGTCACCATCTCCTTGACTCTGAAAGGGAAACATACATTTGATATGAAGATTGGACTGGGATCTTCTAAGATGAGAGATAAAAATAAATAAGTAGTAACTCACAGAATTTGAAGTGTACAGAATTGGGCTCACTGGTGATCCAAGGCGTCCACTATAAGAATAAAGGTATAAGGAACTACTAGACAGCCGTCAGCTACAATTTGTATTAACTAATCTAATTACTATTATAATGCAGAAATAAATGCCAAAAGTATGGTAGAAAACTTCAATGTGCAGGGAAAAAAATAATATCAGTTTCAATTCACTAACTGTCTGTGCAAAACAGAGAGAAAGTCATATTTCTCATTACATTATCTCTTCAGGTTCACAAATAATTAATCTACAGTACTCAAAACACTGAATTACCTAACACATGAAATTTATTGTATACAGAAGGTAATTAAAACTGAAAACATACTGCAATAGTCTCTGATGAACTGACACAGTAGATTTATATTTTGGACTATCCTCTTGGTAACTGAGACTGTCTATCCTCGAAGCTTCACTGCAATTGTCCGATAATCTGAAATCAAACATCAGTAAACATTTTAACCAGTATTATTATCTATTTTTTAAAAGCCTCAATAAATAAAACAAGAATTATGGCAATAATATACTTAATACCTACATCAAATTTTCCCTTACTTCCGCAGCAAATTTCTTTTCAAACACAGCTCAAAGATAATCTAGATTACAAGACATTCAGTTAAATATTTTTCAGTATGAATGGAATCTATAAAACCAGAATATGCTAGTTCTTGAGTTGATAATACATATTATAACAATATTATTGTCTGAGAGGCATTGCAGTAATAAGAGAGATGTGTTGCTTGTTACGAGAAATAATTATACTTGTTAATTGAAAGAAGGTTAGGAATTTTAATAGGGCAGCCACGTAGCTCAGAATGCTGAACTGTGGTGTGGACAGCCGGGATTCAATTCCTGACAAAGCTGGGGATTTTCACTGAAGCTGAATGTCCAGAACGGCCCACTAGGCCTCCTCAGCCAGTTATCCATTTCGTACTGAGGAGGTACTCCACGGGAAATGTGGTGGGAACGTGACACTAACCTTGTAACCTCCCTTCTTCAGCACCCAAATTGGAAGTGCACTGAATCCTGTGGAGAAACAGCTGCAGAGTTGAAAGAACCATGTACAAACTGGGAAAGAACTTTAATAAAGCGAGCAAATTATGAATATTATCAACATTACTATCAACACACTTTTGGAGCTAAGAAACATATACACCTGGGAAAAAACTATTACTTGAACAAAGCATGAACAGGAAATATTATGTCTTTTGCAGACATGTTACAAAATTCTAACTACATACAAAGGATTTACAGAAGTATTTCCTTAGACCAGGGTGAGCTGTGCCACCCCAGGGGACTCTGAGGAGTAAGCAGGGGCGCCCTGGTGCCCACAGTCAATGCATCCACGATCTTTGGTCAGTCATCCATTTGTTTGCTTTGTTTTAAGTTTTATACTTCATGTTATGTAAAAATTCAGCAAGAAAATGGAAAGATATTTATTAAATAATCAGACTGATAGTTCAAGTGATAGTTATTAAGCATTAACAAATGGTGAGGGAGCATTAAAACTTAAATGCCAGAAATACGACTATTTGGGTTTTAACTTCACATCAGTAGAAGTAAACAATGAAGAAAGACTCTGTTTGAAAATTCTTGCACCAAAGAGTATGCTGCCATCCTGGGACCATTCACCCTACCATGGTTGAAAAGTCATTAATTTTTTTAGCAGGAAGCAGCAAAATTTCTAAAAGCAACAAAAAAGGTGTTTAATCAACAATCGTCAGTATCTAGCAAAACTCTGCTAGCATTTTTCGAGGTTGGCATACAAAGTTCTACATGCAAAAAATCTCACACCGTCTCAGAACTTGTTCTTCCAGCTGCTCCTGACATGGTTAATATTATGGTGGTAGAATAGACGGGGAAACTAATTTCAAAGGTATTCTGTCTAACAATACTATTAGTCAAAGAATCCAAAATGTGTCTGAAGATCTCATGAAGACCTCAATGATCAATTGATAAAGGAAATGAAAGACAAGGAATTTTGACTACAACTTGATGAGGCCACTGACAGTTATAAAGAAGCTCAACTTATTTGTTAAATAAGCTTTCTGGATGATCGTATTATTGTTGAAGACCTGTTTTGCAAAAGTATTATTTAAGGTGCAAATGCTCTAGACTTGTTTGAGATGCCTGACAAGTTTATAACAGAAAATGATTTGGAATTGGAATAGTGTTTAAATGTATGTACTGATGGTGTTTGATCAAAGTAAGTCTTGCTGTTATGGTGGATTACAGGTGCTTCTTTGCAGCAAAGAACAGTATGTTATGTGAAATTGCATCTTCCATAGGGAAGCACTTGCATCAAACTAGTGGAATTCTCAATTGATTTTGGTATTAGACATAGTAAACTACATAAAAGCCAGGCCACTGGAAGCCAGATTGTTCCAAAAATTATTTATTGACATGTGAGCTGAACCCGTGGCCTTGTTATACTACTGCTGCAGACCACGATGGCTTTCAAGCAGAAACGTGCATTCGAGTTGTGTCAAAAAATTCAAATTTTTCTGCAAGAGGAACATTATGTGAACTTAAGGTATTTCGCTGAACCAGACATTTTTCTAAAACTAACATATTTGTGAGAAACATTTGGCAAATTAAATGCTCTGAATTTGCACATCTTGAAATTTTTGGAGAAGATTGCAGCATTTAGGAAAAAGATGAAGTTATAGAAAGGAAAATTAATGAGCTTAGTCTTCAAGATTGTTTCCCTAAATTACACACTAAGCAGTCTCTAGTGCGATCATCATTTCACAACACTTGTTGTCTCTATTCACAGAACACCTTTCAAAGCTCACTGAATGGTTTGAAAAATATTTTGCGGAATATAATGTAGAAAAATGTGCGTGGATCCATGATCCTTTCCAAGCTCAAGCTCCACCACTTCTCAAGAAGAAGAAAATATCATTGAACTCTTTTTGTAACAACAGTCTTAAAACAAAATTAGTTTGTACTGATTTCGATGACATTCTAACATAAATTTCCAATTTTAAGTTCAAAAGCTTTAAGTATTGTCATTTCTTTTGAAACATCCTATTTATGTGAAACTGGAATTTCAGCTGTAGTTGTAACAAAGAGCAAATATTGCTCAAAAATCAATGTGAAGCAAGAAATGAGAATAGCTGTATCAAGCCTTATCCCACGATTTGAAAAACTGTGTGGAGATTAGCAGGCTCACATGTTGCATTGCCTGTTTTCATTAAATGTCTTTAATTCATGTATTTCAATATTTTTCTATTGATTATATTACATAATAATTGTGAAAAAGTTGTTTTAATTACTATGCCTTATTTTCACACGTTTACAACGGTGCCATAGCAAAATACTAAACCTGTAAGTGCACCATAAACTGAAAAAGTTTGGGAACCCCTGCCTTAGACTATTTTTAAAAGATAAACGTAAAGAACTGAAACTAAGAAATAACTATGCATTTCAGTAAAAATAATCAACAACACAATGCTTAACATCTATGGACCAGCATACCAAACAGCCTATTATAATAAGTGTAATTATTCTTGCGTTAGCCACATGCTACAAAGATATGACATTAGTCAACATTTTAATGATAATAATTTTGAAAGGATTATTAGAAAAGGAAAGGTGGATTGCTTTGTAGGGAACATGCAATAATTACTACTACTAAATATTTTTAGATGATATTTGTTGCAAATCAGTGCTATCATATGGCAAAATAGAACTGAACAGTAATTATCACAAAGCTGAAGTAAGAATGAAAAAAAAGAGATAGAAAACAGAAGTATTATTCAGCGAATGATAATATCTCACTACTTGCTATTGACTAATGAATACATAAGTATTGGAAAGTAAATTGAGAGTCATCCAACTTTGACTAAATACCACTGAAAGATAGGTGAAAAAGTAACAGATTGCAGCCTGAAAATAAATTTATAACCTAGATTTTTTTTTCTATCTTCTTTACCCATAAATAGTGGAGAAGGAAGTAATACTGTGATACAATACTAAAATGTAAAGAAAAGATAAAATAATTGTTTAAAAAACATAAAAACCGCCTTCCAAAAAGGGCACTAAAAAATTAAAAATAACTTTATACCTTGCTTAGAAGAAATTATATTTAAATGGACAATATTTTACATCACTGTTATTGAAATTTTTACATTAATTAGTTATTTTTGGAGTCAGTGCCAGCTGTCAGATTGCGCAGATCGAATTACTGAACTTTATTTGGTGTTCGAGACGAACCGAGGGTACGAACAAAAATTCCAAATATTTTACAGCATGTCATGAGGAAGATAGTTTTATTGCGGGAGACAGCTTAGGGAAACAAATTAATGGTATGTTATCTGTGGCTCGACCTCGTTGGTTATCCAGGCATATCTCTGGCTCTACAGTGTCAGTTGGTAGGCTGCATCATGCAGTAAACACTTTATAGTTAATATAATATCGGTGTATCATCTATATGTTTCAGTTTTGTTGAAAAATGTTTCTATAATTAAAAGTAGTAACATGATTTTTTATGTATTATTGTTATTTATTATTGTTTTTATCTTTTTGTTTTTCTTGCTTTGGCTGGCACCGACTCCAAAAATAACTAATTAATGTAAAAATTTCTCTAACAGTAATGTAAAATACTGTCAATTTAAATATAATTTCTTCTAAGCAAGATATAAAGTTATTTTAAAATTTTTAGTGCCCTTTTTTTAAGACGGTTTTTATATTTTTTAAACAATTATTTTATTTCTAAATTTTTAGTGGTATTATGGTTAATTTGTATTTAAATATGCTGCAGCAGTTCTCATTTTGCCAACTACCTGGTAGTTCAGTGGTTAAAGCGAACGCTTTAAAAAAAAAAATCTGTCATTACAACAAGTTTCAGATTGCGGTGAATTGGACGCTGTGTTAAGGAATATCAGTTTATATTTTGATCCAGGCTGTTTCGATCTAATCATAACATCTTTTTAAGCTGCTGCTCGATAATCGAAACATGTAAAATCTGGACACTAATACATACCACATACACAAATCTGTCTCTGGAATATATCTGTTTGTTCCGGCATCACACAGAAAATATAGATATTTAATTGGTTTTCACAACGTAAAAGCTCGGAGTCCAAGTTGAAATTTGAAGTACATGTTGAGACATAAGGACACATACATTTTATATGTATTCTGCAATGACTTAAAAATAGCTTAATTTATTTTGACGGTACTTAAAACTGTGGATTTTGTAAAGAACATTGGAAATTATAAACGATGGGGGTAAAGGAGAAGAGGGATTGGGCTTTTGTATACCAAATGTAGACTGTCTTTTCTGATTGATTTAAAGTATACGTTTGTAAATTTCTATTGATATCATATAAAAATTTTAGGTTTGTATAAAAAAATAATTAAGGGGTGTGGAGATGAAGAGTAGTTTGGTTTTTGTTAAGGTAGTGTGGAGAGTATTGTTCTCTTTGCTTTAAAGTATACATGTGCAAAGTTCCATCGAAACCAGATAAAAACTGTAGCTTTGTGTAAAGAACATTTACAAAAATTAAATGGGGTAAGGGAGTGAGAGGTTGGGTTTTGTAAACAGAATGTTTCTCTTTGTTCTTAAGTATACATTTGCAGTGTTCCATCGAAATCTGATGAAAATGGTAGGTATCTATAAAGAACATTGGAAATTAGGAGGGGTGGGGTTAGAAGGGAAGAGGGGTTGGGCTTCTGCAACCTAATTTAAACACAATTGTTATGTATTTTTTAAGTATACGTGTGCAAATTTTCTTCAGAATCACATAGAAACTGTTCTTTGTGTAGTTTAAAGGGGTGGAAAGGGGGAGAGAGGTTTGGCTTCTCTAAACCAAATGCAGACAGTATTTTTCTGTTTGTTTTGAAGTATACATGTGCATACTTCCTTCAAAATCAGATAGAAACGGCAACTTTACATAATGAACATTGATAGTAATTAAAGTGGTAGAGAGGGGAATAGGGTTTGTGTTTTTGTCAAAGTAATGTGAGTAGTACGTTTCTTTTTCTATTTGCTTTAAAGTATACACATGCGAAGTTCCACCGAAATCAGATTAAAATGTGGGTTTATACAAACATTAAGGGATTAAGGGGAGCTAGGGTAGTTTTTTTATTTTTTGGTCAGAAATCTTCTCCATAAAAAAAATACATATATGTGCCAACTTTCAAACAGATTGGTCAAATGGTGTCAACTGTAGCTTTTCAAAAAGAAAATGGACAAAAGTGAAGGGGCGAAAATTGGGAAAATGGTTCAGTTTTTGCAAACCAAAAGCTGACATTATTTTTCTCTTTATTTTACAGTAAAAGTTTGCTAAGTTTTATCTAAACTGGGTAAAAACTGTGGGTTTGTATAAAAATGAAACGGTTTAATGGGGAGTGGGGGTGGTTTTTTGATTATTTGGTCAGAAACCTTCCTTGTGAAAAAATACATATAAGCGCCAACTTTCGTGGTAATAGGTCAAACGGTGGCGACTGCAACTTTTTATAGAAAAACAACATTGACAAAAATTAAGGGTTTGGTAGGAGGGATAGGGGTTGAGCTTTGGCAGACCAAATGTTGACAAGATTCTTCTGTTTGTTTGAAAGTATACACTGGCAAAGTTCAATCAAAATCAGATTTGAAATAAAGGTTTCTATAAAATTAAGGGGTGTAAAGGGGTGGCTTTTTTTTTAATTTTTTGGTGAGAAACCTAGTCCATGAAAAATTACATGTATATGACAACTGTAATGGAGATCAGTTAAATGATGTCGACTACAGTTTTGTATAAATAACATTGGCAAAAATTAAGGGGTGGGTAGGTAAGAGGGATTCAGTTTTTTCAAACCAAATGTTGACAGCATTATTCTCTTTATTTTTGACTATACATGTCCAAAGTTCCATTGAAATCGGATAAAAAATGTGGGTTTGTATAAAAATTAAGGGGTGTAAAGGGATAGAGGGGTGTTTTTTTTATTTTTTTGGGTCAGAAACCTTTTCCATGAAAAATTACATGTATATGCCAACTTTAATGGAGATCAGTTAAATGGTGTCGCCTTTAGCTTTGTATAAAGGACATTGGCAAAAATTAAGGGGTGGATAGGGGGAGAGGGGTTCAGTTTTTTCAAACCAAAATTTGTCAGCATTATTCTCTTTATTTTTGACTACACATATCCAAAGTTCCATCAAAATCGGATAAAAAGTGTGGGTTTGTATAAAAGTTAAGGGGTGTAAAGGGGTAGAAGGGGTGGTTTCTCAATGAAATTCATATCGGACCACTTTGGAGGTATACTCTATCCACTGTAAAAATTTCATTTAAATCGGTTCAAAATTGGCGAAGATATCGCTGAACATACATAAAATTTCAGCGAATTGAGAACCTCTTCCTTTTTGAAGTTGGTTAAAAATCACCCAACATTCACCAAAAGATGAGCTCCTGCAGCCATTATCAGCAGTTGCTGACTATTGTTTTTTGATTTAAAGTGTGCTAGAAAGCTGAATATTTCATGTTTATTTAGTGAATCAGCCATTTGAGCGTCTGCAGTCCTTAGCAGCAGTTGCTGACTTTTGTGTTTTGATTTAAAATGTGCTAGATAGTTTTTGTTTTTATCTCTGCATATTTCATGTTTAGTTAGTGAATCAGCTAGTTTAACTTCCACAGCCATTAGCAGCATTTAGCTTCTTTTATGTTAAATTTATTTGTAGTTTCAGGTGATATGGCTTGTGAAATGTGCTCCAGTTGGTGTCTGGCTCTCGAAGATATTTTAAATGCTATGGAATCTCTTCAAGCAGAGGTGTGGAACATCCTAAATGAAGAGTGGCAGTGCGTCGGAGAAATTCCTGAGGCTAGAGAAATAGAACAGACAATATTTGATACTGTGGATTATCGTGTACCTGTTGCAGAAAATGCCTGGCAACAAGTGGTTCATAGAAAAAACATTGAAGTTCTAAGATCATTTGAAAATGATATATTGCCATTAAGTTATGCAGGAGGCTGAAGATTTAAGTGTGAATGTCCAAGAACCACATCAGGGAAGAAATGTTTACAGATCCTGAGCAACACCTGGAAAAGGTTTACTGATCATTGGCAGCTCCAACGTCTGACATCTGGACCAACTGCTATGAGAACTAGCTGGGAAAAATGGTGTAGAACCTCATTCTAACATTCATTTCGTTTGTCTTCCAGGAGAAACTGTATCACGTGTCCTAGGGGCCATTCCAAAAGCGATTAGGGAAACAAACTGCCCAGTTAAGTGTAGCTGCACATGTCGGTACTAATGACTCATGTCATGTTTCTGTTGCAGATATAGTTAAATCCATGTACAAGTTGGATCTGAAGGTCTGTGAAGCAGCATGGGAAAAGTCAGCATCGTTGCAGCTCTCCATTTGTAGTGTCATGCAGTGCATCAAATATGAGGAGGCCGTAATGTTGGATTTTTTTAAATTTGAATTGCAGTTTTCAGGAGCCGAGTTGTAGAAACAACCGGGGCTTTGGTAACCTCTGACTGATGATAGCTGGGACGCATTTGACAGTTTCGGGCATCCACTGCACACAGAGAATGGTGACCAAGGTAGCTGCAAAAATATGGAACCATCTTGATACGAATTATTTTTAGGAACACTATGAGACCCTAGGATCCTTCAGTTCAATGTAGAGAATGTTCCAATAACTTAGATATTTAAGTCCTGGTAGTGATGGAGCCAGTGAACATTATAGCACTAAATACTTCTCTCATTTCCCTTCGGAATATGAATGCGAAAAATGTAAATTTAGGCTCCAGAAATAATGATACAAAGTGAATGAGTATAATGGTGCTATATTGCCCGAGTATTAGAGGGAAATTAACACTGCAGTTTCGACTAATGACGTTAATCTAATATCATGGAGCGAAAGCTGGTTGTCGGCAAAGTTTTAATCTAGTGAATTATTTGTCCCCTCATTTCAATGTTTTTTCGGAAAGACAGAACTATCTCAATGGTGGAGGTGTGTTTATGGCCATTAATAAAACTGTCAATTGCTCTGTCTTAACTGAAAAAAAAGTTTTTACTAGTTAATATGGGTGAAGGTAAAAATACTAGGATCATTTTATCGACCTCCAGATTCTCTGGACTGACTAACAAGGAATATTTTAGAGAGTCACTTAATAGTAATTTTTGAAAATTTCAGGGCATATATTGATTGTAGGTGGTGATTTTAATCTACCATTAGCTAGGTGGAACACTTGTACATTCAGGTCAGATGGAAGAGATAGGTCAATAACCGAAATGTTCCTAGAATCATTTGCGGAAAATTCTCTTGAATAGATGGTTGAAGAGCCAACAAGGAATGGCAATGATACTGTAACAGCCCTCAAACCTAGACTTTAAATGGAATTGTATTTTATGAAGCATTTGTAGCAAACTAGAGTTTGATTGGATATGATTTTGTATATTTGTCTTACAATTTACTTTAAATTGATATAAATGAACTTTGTTTTATAAAAAGAAATTATGTAAATACTACTTAACATGTTTAAGGACAGAATTATGCAAGAGGATTGTTTAAATGATTGTAATTCCAAAGGTGTGCTACAATGTTTTAAAGGATAATTTACAACAGTTTAAAATGATTTATGTGGATAATTTTGTGTTTAAATATCTTTCATTTTCATTTCTAACCATAATGTAATGATTGTAAATGATTAGGTATTAATTTTGATTGTTTTTAATTGTTTAAGTATTGTTAAAGATCGAGAAATATTTGTCGGAAGCTTTTGTAATGTTCTAGAACAGGGGTGGCCAACCCGCGGCCTGCCTTGAATATTTTTCTGGGCCCGCGAGATTCATCACACTTTCACAAAATATATTTATTTTATAATGGCCAAAGTATTCATGTATTAAAAAAATAAATTATTTGTGCATATATATTTTCAAAATTTATTTCGTGTATATTTTTATATATCATTTTTAGTGTTATATATTTCTTTAAAACGTGTGTTTAATGTCATTATTACTATATTATCTATGTTTACATGTAAGAATAATAGTAAACACAATGTTTCAACTTTTCACTCCAAATAATGTTTACAGTGGGTTTAAATCTAATATGGAGATATACAGGGCGTTCGCCGGAATACGCTACCCTCCCAGTCTGTTGCCGTCGGCAACTTGCTCGGTCAGTGGAGCCAGTAGCTCCCGCCACACGGCACCGTGAATCACCGCACTGTTTAACACCTCTGCTGCCCGAACAGTGCAGTGACGCAGTATAATGGGAGCCTTACATTGTTAAGAACGGTTTCTTTGCATTGTAGCTAGTTTGTGACTTCAGTCTCTTATTGATCAGTGTTGTGAATGAAAGTTTCTTTGCGGTTTGGCTGGTTTGGGGCTTCATACTCTTACTAATCTGTACCGTGTTTGAGTGTGCGTAAAATTATGGTACGTTACAGTTTGCAACAAAGAATATTTCTCTACGATACATATGTGAAGAAGAAGTCGTTTAAAAAGTGTCGCAGTAAATTTCGTCGCGAATTTCCTGGCGCTTTACTGCCAGCTAAATCAACAATTCTGTGTCTGGTTAAAAAAGTAAGAGAAACGGGTTCATTTTTTAACAAAAAGAGACTGTCGGTCAACCGTATTCTCACAGGAGAAAATTGACGATATCGCTTTTCGACTAGAACAGTCACCCAAAAAATCATTAAGTCAGTTAGGGCAGCGTGTGTCTCGAAATATGTTCAGAAGATGTGAAATGTGCATTACACAAGAGGGTCAACACTTCCAGCATCTTTTATAAGGTAAGCTAATGAATTACGTCACGTTTAAATGCTTAGCACATACAAGTTTATGAAGTTTATGAAGCGTAATTATTATGAAATAGTCCGCGGCCGACGGTCGAACAATGCCGGAAGCTGACCGCTCGCTCGCCGGGAGCAGTTTCTTCCTTGTAGCGCTAACAGTGGGTTGCGTTTCCCGGCGAATGCCCTGTATAATTTTATATGCAACCCACGGAGATATGATGCATTTTCAAAGAGGCCTGCAAGATCATTTGGGTTGGCCACCTTCGTTCTAGAACTTTCGATGAAAGTTATATAAAGCAAATACCAGAGGCAGTTTTACTGACACTGTTTATGGACAGAGTTTTGAGCGAACAGTTCTGAATGTACTGTATTGTCTTTGGAAGAAGTGTTGAATATAATCACTGGAGTTTCTGCATACATGTGACCAGTATCTTTGAAGTCGCGTATGTGTTCGAGAAATATAAACCGTTAAAATTTTAACTGTATCATGGACTAATTATTTCTTATATAATTAACCATGAGACACCTCATATGCAACCATGACAAGAAATTATTAGATATCTGTGAGATAAGATGTGAATTTTCTAACAGATTCTGCAGCGGATTTGCGATATGCAAATCAAATCTTCAGAGTTATAGACTGGCCATGATAACTAGGAAACTGTGTAGAAGAGCTTATAAATGCAGCACAGTTCAGAAATTTTGACGACTGCAATCGACAGTGGTTTCCCGACGACAAGAGGCAGAGTTTTTCGGTTACAGGATACGAGCTTTCTTCGACGTCAAAATTGGGTGTTTGGAAGATCGACGTCTTTTCGACAGTGTAGTGTTTTTGTGTGTAAAGAATGTGATTAAGTGTTTATAATCAATAAAAAAAGTGGTGTTTAATGGAGGAAAAGTGCTACGAGGAGAAATAAAAAGTGTTTATGTGGTACAAAATGACGTCGAACAGTAAGTACTGAATATTAAGATATTTGTATTTGCATGTTCGTTTGTGGGCAGTTTGGCAAAATTTCAATTCTCCTCAAGTTTGTTTTCAAATTGATTTCATTATTAATTGAAAATGGCTGATTGTCAGAATTTACAAGCATTTCTGAAATCCTTTGTAGCCAATTTTAAAACAAAATTTGACAGAAAATGTTCTGACATTAATTCTCAATTTTTTTGAAATCAATGGTAAATTTGACAGCAAATTTTCTGAAAGTAATTCTCAATTTTTTAAATTAAAAAACAAATTGAATCTTGATAACAAATTCTGTTAAATTAATGGTAAATCTGACAGCAAATTTGCTCAAATTAATTATCAATTTTCTGAATTTAAAAATGAATTGAAACTTGATAGCAAATTTTCTGAAATTAATGATGAGTTTTCTAAACCGAAACAAAACAATGATATAAAATTCTCTGAATTAGTTAACTGTTTTGATAGTGACAATTTCAGGGTTTTAGTTCTCAATTCAAAGAGGATATTAAAAGTTTAAATTTCAGGTTGGAAGACATAGTAGAAGAATGTCAGGAGAAATTTGAACTGGTTACACAAATTTGTGAACAGAATAAGAATGAATGTGGTAAATTTGATTGGTAAAGAGGTCAATGAAAGTTGTGGTAAGATGAGGGAGGAATATGAGAGTTTATTCAAAGCCAATGATATTGAAGTTGCTCAAAGGGTCAATGAGCTGAGACAGGAAGTGGGACAAAATGTTAACAAATTGGTGCAGCATCAGGAACAGCTTACCCATTGTTGAAGCAACACAATGTATTGTAAATCAGTTGAAGAGAAAGTTTGCTTGGCTACAGGTTCATTGAGTCAAGGTGTTGTTACCCTTAACATGTAATCCAGTCAGTGCTGATGTTAAGTAAGAGTTTGAATTCTATGATGATAATGGAATTTATAGATAATTTTGAGAGATTTTAATGTGTTACCGGGCAGTAAGACTATTGTGCTTGTGTGTAAACATCTAAAGTCTTATGCTAGGTCATGGGGCGATAGGCAAGTTATGGAAGTGAATGATTATAAACTGTTCAAAGAAAACTTTCTGAAACATTTTTTGTCAACAAGTAGGCAGATTCAGGAGAAGAGAGAGTTGATGACTGGTAGGCCCTACAGACCGAGTAGCGAGACTCAGCATGATTTTTTTTTTTTTTTCACAAATGTTGGTGTAAGTATTTAGACCATCCTCATGGGAAAGAATAATTCATTGATTTAATAGGAGCTAGGCTACCTAATCAAACAAGAAATTTATATGCTACTTTGGATGTAATCAACTTGGACAGGGTTTCTGAATTATTGAGGCATTTGGATGCTCAGGAGTCATTCTCCAATCAGTATTACAATCCTTACCGTAGGTGGGAGAGCAGAAGTCCTCCAAGGGGGGATAATAGGTCAAGAAATGGTAAGTCCAGGGGAAGAGGTCATGATAATTATGCAAGAAGAAATGAGAATGGGGAAGTGAGAGAACAAAACCCACAGCCTGAAAGGGAAAATCAGCGTGGGGGGCAGCGAAACTAAAGACCACCACTGTGTTGGACCCAACAGTGGAGGGAAAGAGTTTGGGTCCAGGTACTATTTCCCATAAGGTAAATGCTATATTTAAAAACAATGGTAGTTAAAATGTTACTAAGCATTTGGTTAGTGGTAAGTCAAAAGTAAGTGTTCATAATGAAACATTTGGCTCTGATAGTAATAAAATTGTCCGAGAGATGGAAGTTGAATCAGGTAGTTGATTTAAGTGTTAAGGGAGTAGTTTCTGATAGTAATGTGTCTTTAGTATCTACAGATTGTGACACAGTTTTAACTCCTGGATGTGACGAGGAAGTTGATGAATGTAACGTGGATAGTAAACATATTGTGGTGGACAATGTAACAGAGGGAGTAGCAAATGAATTTCGTGGTAGGGGAATAGTAATGATTTTGTTGATGCAAAGGTTGATGATAGGATAGAGCAGGAAGCGGACCACAATAGGATCATGTCAATCGTTTCAGTATGAGAAAGTAATAAATTTCGTGTAGAAGATTTACGGAATGGTCACAGTTTAATTACCAAAATGAATGCAGAATTTGTAGTACATAGTACAGTATGAATATCTGAAACTGGTGTGATCCAGCATGGCATAGTTGGGACTATGTTTGCTTGTTAGGTGGGGAGGAAGTTTTTAAAAGCTAAAATTGAGGAGTTTCTTAAATACCTTTAAGATGAGATGAGGAGTAGAGTTGTGAGTCAGAATGTTTGTCTACTGAAGAGAGAGATATTAAAAGGGCTTATGTACCAATCCCTAAGTTGGAAAAATGTTCTGAATGTGACTTAGCTGATACATTGTTTAGCTCTTTATTTGATATAGATGATGGTATTGAAGCAACGGATGGGAGTAAGAAGTGTCCTTTACCGGTTTCTGACTTGGAAAAATGTACAGAATGTGACTTAGGTGACAATGTTTTGTACACTCTTTGATGTAGGCTGTAATAATAAAGTAGCAGTTGCTGAGAAAAATTATCATGTTGTGGAGGAAGTCACTGAGCCAGATGTTAGGACAATTGTAGGTACTGATACAGATAGTTTGTTAGGTATAGATAGTAGTCATCAGTTAATGGATAGTGGAAATGGAAGTAATGACATACTGAATTGCAGTATGTGATGAATATAAATCGGTGATGATTGGATCAGCAATGTTGCTATTAAGGGACAAACAATTTGTAAAAATAGAACCATATGATCCGTCAGCTGTTCTATGGATATGCCAACGTCTGCTGTTTGTGATCATTCAAAGTTTGTGTATATAGAAGGGTAGTATTAGATGTTTAGTCAGAAGCAGAAGAAAATTGGAAGGTTTGAGAAAAGTAATTTTCATAGTTTTGGGTTTTCATGGAAATCCTGAAACCATCTTCTACAGTAAGATGTAGGGATCTTACCAATGTCTAGGGGAGGGGTGACCTAATGTCTGTTATTTTATGAGGATTAGTTTTTGGAATACATGATCCGAGGAGGGGTAACTACGTGTAATTAGACGTTTTGTAAATAAGCTTGTGTCAATAAAATATATGTAGATAGTTGGTTTGTGTACTCATATTAGAATAGTAAATATAATGATGCAGAATGTTTAAGATGTAATAATTCAAATGTATAAAGCAATTTGAAACAGAATCTAGAAACTTTTGGTGTTTTCATGATGTTCGAGCTGCATTGTTGTGACAAATGATCAGCTGTCACATGTAAACAGATTGTCATCAACAAGCAGATAGCAAGAGTGTAACTTCTAATTAATGAATAACTTTTAATTTAAGGTGATGGAATTAAATGTTTGTTTTGTAAAACAGTAACTAAGAAAATGATTGGATCTGTAAATAGACAATTAATTATTGTAACTAGAATAAGTGTTATGAGCTATGTACAGATGTTGTATGTAATGAAGGCTTGCATATCTGGATTGTATAATTGAAAAAGTTACTAGGGTTGATTAGCTGTGATCTGTGTATGGTGACATTATGGGTACATACATCCTGCTTAAATTTATGAAGAATTCAATCAATTTAAACTATGTAAAATCAGGTGAATCCTGGGGAGGGGTTGTAACAGCCCTCAAACCTAGAATTTAAATGGAGTTGAATTTTATGAAGCATTTGTAGCAAGCTAGAGTTTGATTGAATACGATTTTGTTTATTTGTCTTGATATTTACTGTAAATTGGTGTAAACGAATTTATTTTATGAAAAGAAATTATGTAAGTACTATTTAATATGTTTAAGGACAGAACTATGCAAGAGGATTGCTTAAATGTTTTGAATTCCAAGTATAATGGTGAGCTATGATGTTTAAAGGGCGATTTACTACAGTTTAAAATGATTTATGTGAATAATTTTATGTTTAAATATCTTTAATTTTCATTTCTGGTCATTTTGTAATGATTGTAAATGATTAGGTATTAATTTTGATTGTTTTTAAAATGTTTTTAATTGTTTATGTATTGTTGAAGGTCAAGAAATATCTGTCTGAAGCCTTTGAATTGTTCTAGAACTTTCGATAAAACTTATATAACACAAACAGCAGAGACAGTTTTACTGACACAGTTTATGGACAGAGTTTTGAGCAAACAGTTTTGTGTGTACTGTATTGTCTTTGGAAGAAGTGTTGAATGTAATCGCTGGAGTTAGTGCATACATGTGACCAGTATCTTTGAAGTCATGTATGTCTTCAAGAAATAAAAACAGTTAAAGTTTGAACTATATTGTGGACTAATTATTCATTATGTAATTAACCATGGCACACCTAATATACCTTGTCCATTCTGGGTCTTTTTCTTACAAGCAATCCAGATATTGTGGATACAGTTTGTATAGGAGACGGTATAAGTGATCACAAGGTGGTTTTGGTAACTTAAAAGTCTAGTCTGACATTCAAACAAGATAAAGATAAACTCGTATATTGCTTCGATAAGCTGGTTGGTCACTTGGGAAATAATTTTGAAACATACTCGCTAAATACTAATGTTGTGGAACTTTGGTATAATTTGAAAGCAATAATATGGACCAGTATAAACAGATTTGTTCCTACAAAATTTATTAAGGTCAGGAGGAACTTTCCATGGTTTAATCAGGAAGTGAAACATTTGCCCAGGAAGCAAAGGCATTTACTTGCTATGGTGAAGAAATCGGTGGACTTGTCACGTTAAATTAGTCATTGTGAGCGTGAAGCTTTTAAAGAATTCCAATTCAGGAATTTATCTGACAACCCAATTAATAATCCAAAAATGTTCTCGTCATATATTAAAGTAATAAGAAGCTTTTGTAAGATTATGCTGTCACTGATAAAGGAAAATTGGGAATTATCAGAATCTAGCATAGAGAAATCAGAAATTTTGAATAATATCTTTAATACATCTTTCAAAACAGAAAATGTAGAGGAGATTCTAATATTTAACAATTATATGGACAAAATTATGGAAGATCTTGTTCTTGACGTTGAGGGAATAACAAAACTGTTACGGAATGTAAAAGGCAATAAGGCTCTGGGGCCAGATGATATTCCTACTAGACTCTACTCTAGTTTACACAAATGAAATTGTGCCGTATTTGGTGAAATTATATACCACCTCCTTGGATCAAGGAAACAAAACAGCTGAGTGGAAGACCACCATCATATAAGTCCCATACTTAAAAGTGGGAAAGTACATGATCTTCAAAATTTTAGACAGATCTTGTTAACTTCAATAATTTGCAGGATTTTAGAACATGTTATCTATGCAAATGACATGCAGTTTTTGGATGAAGGGGATCTTTTAAGCCCAGATCAACATGGACTCAGAAAACGCTGATGCTGCAAAAGACGACTTGCACTTTTAGTTCACAACTTGTGCTGTATTATAGATATGCAATCCCAAGTTGACTTAGTTCTATTAGATTTTAAAAAGCTTTCAGCATTGTGGCTCACACTAGATTACTTACAAAATTCTGTGGTTATGGCACATCCAGACAGATATGCACCTGGGTTGTAGACAGAGTGTGTAATTCTCGACGGTGAGCGTTCATCACTGACCGAAATTAGGTCTGGGGTTCCCCAAGGAAGTGTGATAGAATCTCTGTTGTTTCTCATATACATTAATGAATTATGTGATATAATAAGGGGGGAAGGGGAAGACAATTTGCTGATGATGCTATTATTTATTGTGAAATAAATTCCCAGAATGACTGCGCTTTGTTAAAAGTGGATTTTTTGAAAATAATCACATGGTGCAAAAACTGGCAGCTGGAGTTGCACACTAAAAAATACCAAGTCATACATGTAACTAAAAAGGAGACACAACTGAACTCTGAAGATACAATTAAAGGCACTATCCTTAGAATGGTACATTCCGCTAAATACCTAGGCATAAGAAATCGTAGTAATTTGTTGTTGAATGATCATATTGAGAAGGTAACTGGGAAAGCAAACCATATGCTCCGACTTCTAGGTCATAATTTAAAACAGTGTACATTGGAAGTTAAATCTTTTGCATACAAATCTCACTTAGAATATTGTTGTTCTGTATGGGGTCCCCACTAAAAGGGTTTAATGAAGGTATTGGAAAAGGTACACAGAAGAGTTGCCTGATTCATGACAGGTATATATAGCAGGAGGTAAAGCATAAGTGTAATGTTGAAGGAGTTAGGTTGGGAAGATCTGGAACATTGAAAATGTTGCTCTTGGCAGAAGCTAATTAAAAAATTGATGACTGACCTATTTCAGGATGACAACGAATAGATATTACTACCAGCAATATTCATATCTAGGAATCATCGAGAAAATAAGATAAGAGAAATCCGGGTCAGAACTGCTTCATTTCTATAATTAATTTTTTCACTAGTGTTTAGAGAATGGAATAGGAAGGATTTATTGAGTGAGAAAACTTTGAATCCGACAAGAGTAAGTCTCGATAAACCACTCTAGCCATCCTGATCTGGGTTTTCCATGGTATTCCCAGATCGCTACAGGCGAATGCTGGGATGTTTCCTCAAAATAGCCCATGGGTGTCTCCTGTGATATCCCATATACCCCTTCCTATGTACAAACAGTTACACATTAGGATAGGAACAATGCATCCTCCACCACCCACTTTAAGTGAATCACAGAGTAATGAAGATAGTAATAGTAAAGATGAGGAAAGAAGGTAACAACATTTCAGGCACTTATCTTTGGAATATCGTGGAAGCACGTACCTTCCGAACGTGTGTATTTAAATTATAATTAAATATAGTAAATAGTTAGTTTTTGTTATAATAGTAATTTAAAACTCTAAATTCTAATACATTCTACTACTGTGAGTGTTAGTGAGTGTTTTTATTAGTGCAAAAAAAATTTAATTTGCGATTTAGTGCTGTGATCTGTTCCGTGTTTATCTTCTGTGTTTGTTTACATTTTTGAACGCTAGGCTTAAGCTAAAATTTTTGTTATAGAACGTTAATATTGTTTACTTTAGTTTTTAGTGTTCAAATTGTCAGTGATCTTTTCCGTAGGCCTTGTTACATCCGTAAATTGTAGATTCAGTGTTCCCTGGTTTTTGTTTATATCCGTTCTTAACGTCTAGTAACAATATTATTGTTACAACTTAACAGAATTTCATAGTAAGTTTGTTTTGACTGCATTAGTTTTGTTTCTCAGTAAATTGTGAAGTTATTAAGTGATAGTGAACTGTTTTTTTAAATAGAAAATCAGTAAAGTGTAAACAAGTTTTATTTGTTTACATTTGAGGTTAGTCAGAACAAGAGTTCTAGGGTGTCAAATTTCGTTTTAATTGTTTAGAGAGTTCTTTTTATATCATTTGTTTGTTTTGGTTGTAAGTCTTGTAGTTGACAAGTGTTTTTAATTCACTTTTCGAAAAGTTTCGAGTGATTTACATAGTATTTTGTTTAGCATTTTTCTTAGAATCCTACTTTTACTTTTATTTGGCAACTGAAACACAAGTAGTTAATTAAGTTCATAAGTTTTCAAACGTAAACGTTTTTAAAGTTTTTATTCTCCTAAGTTATTAAGTTTTTCAAAATGGATACTAAGTGTGGAAGTTGCCAAAGACCAGTAAGAGAAGGAGTGACGTGCCGGGACTGCAGGCGCTGGTTTCACTGGGGGTGCAGCGATGTTACTAACAGTGACTCTTGTGTCAGTATTGCCTGGAACTGTCACTCATGCAGAATTATTGATCAGGAGCAACGGATTCTGAAGCTCCAGTCAGATCTGGCATCTGCGGAGAGGGATTTAAAGGCCCTGAAGGCAGAAAACTCAGTTCTTAGGCTTAGGCAGAACAATGAGTGGAGGGAAGTCAGCTCTGGCAGGAGAGGTAGGAGACTCTGTTTGTCTGATGGTTTCCAGCTGGAGATGTCCAATGTGTTTCGGCCATTGGAGGATCTAGATGGCGACTCTTGAGGACCATCAAGTTGGACTGAACGATCTGGGATCATATAAAGTAAAAGGGAGAACTTTTCGGGGGGTATCTAAACGTAGGAAGGTACTGTTACTTGGAAGCAGTCATGGGAGGGGAATCAGTGAGATGGTTCAGTCTGACTTGGGGCCAGATTATGAAGTCTGCAGTATTTTCAAACCAAATGCACATCTTGGAAGTATTGTAGCAAATGTGGAAGACTTAGGGAAAGATTTTTCAAAGGAGGATTGTATTGTAATTGTGGGGGGACCAGGAAATAGTCTTGAAAAGGACCTCAATTACTCAATTGAGGAAGACATTGCTCACATTTCCAGGAACACACATCAGACAAATGTGGGATTTGTGGGTTTGCTTGAGCGTTATGATAAACCCTGGATGTGGCATAACATTAGGCGTCGTTGGAAAGGGTTCTCTGGCAGTCAGCAAATTCCCACATTGGTTTGATAGATGTGGCCTGCATTGGTAGGGACAGTTATACTCGCCATGGACTCCATCTGAATCTCAGAGGTAAAAGGAAGCTTTCACTTCTTATTGCTGATGAGATCAGGGGATGCCAGGTGAGTGAAAGAGGTATTCCTGTGATAAGTGGTATTAAATCGCGTCCTTTTTTAGGGTAAATAAAATAAATGTATTAAGATGTCTAAAAGAAATTAACGTCTCTCCTGATCAAAACTTATCGAAATTAGAAATTCCATCTGACATACCAGTATATACTAATAAAGTAAACAATTTAAATTCATTGAATCAAAGAGTTCAGACCACTATTCTTCATCAAAATATAAGGGGGATATTTAGTAAAACTGATGACATTACCTTATGCCCAGAAGAGATTCAAAATTCCAGAAATTTCAATGTAGATGTTTTGTGCATATCTGAACATCATTTGTCTGACACAGGAATATCTCAGCTGTCCATCCCAAATTATAAACTAAGTTCTCATTTCTGTAGATGTAAAATGGAGAAAGGTGGAGTTGCCATTTTTGTTAAAAATAATATTCAATGCAATAGTGTAGCCGTAAGTAAGTATTGTATAGAACAACACTTTGAATGCTGTGTTACTAAACTAGAATATGGTAAGGAAGAGCTCATATTAATAGCACTTTACAGGGCCTCCTCAGGAAATTTTAGTCTGTTTTTATCACAGTTAGAGTCTTTGTTACTATGTTTCAAAAATAACAAATAAATAGTTTTATGTGGAGATTTTAATGTTGACTTTCTCAATCAAAGCAATGAGAAGCTAGATATGGAAGCCTTGCTGTTGTCTTTTAACTTAATGGCACTTGTAAATTTTCCTACTAGAATACAAAATAATATCAGGACTGCAATTGATAATTTTTTTATGGATATTTCTCAGTACAGTAATTATGACATACTTCCAGTAATAAATGGTATCTCAGATCATGATGCCCAGCTGCTATGTATCAAGTCCAGAAACACTATTAAACAGATAGAGAAAAGCTGGGTTTATAGAAGAAATATTAATGAAAACAATATAAAACATTTCATAGATTCCTTAAATAATGAACAATGGTCAGAAGTGTACAATGCACAGGGTGTTCATGCAAAATTTGATTCCTTTCTCAATATATTTCTAACAGTTTTCGAAGGAAGTTTCAAAAAAAGGAAAGTTGTCAATACTCCAAACAATGAACTAGGTAACGGCTGGATAACAAAAGGTTTTAGGATATCTTGTAAAAGAAAAAGAGACCTGTACTTAAAAGTAAGAGAATCAGATAACTACACACTTAACCCTTCGACTGCTGTTGACGTGTATACACGTCATGCTGCCTGCTGGCCCCGAGTGCTAATGACGCGTTTAGACGCAGCCGCCGGTTTTCCCCCGAGTGCTGTTGACGAGTTAAGCCGCATCCGCCTGCCGCTACCTAAGTGCTGATCACGAATATAGACGCGCCGCTACCTGAGTCGTACAGCGCACTTCACGCCCCATTTCTCAACAGCCTTTTGCAGTTCTGGTCGCTAGCTTATCATCCGAATATTTGTCTTTTGGCAGACTAGGCTTCTCTCTACAGTTCACTGTTTAGCGGAAATTACATCATTGTTCTTTGTGTCCTGTATTTTATAAAGAAAATGGCAAGATGTCATGGGTGCATTGAGGATGAAACCATGGAGAATCTTACGAGGAGCGACACCGAGGATGAACTACTTGATTTTGATGGAAGTGATAGCTTTTCCACAGAATTGGAAACCTTTAGTCCTAAACCATACTCGTCAGCAGGGGTGACAATGCAGTCTCATGTTTCAACAAGAGATGTTCGTTGTTCTGAATCTGAAGAATCAGAAAGTGATAGTGAAACGCCTATGAAGAAATTACGTCTTAGTGATAAATCTGACTGGAAAGAAAATGATTTTCGTCCAATTAGTCACGCCTTTGATGATACGCTATCGGGACATGTGTGTCAAATAGGGAATGTGCCAAGTATTCTGTCAGTTTTCATATTATTTTTTACTGAAGAACTGATTAAATATATAGCTGATGAAAAGAATTGGATTTATATAACCACTATGGAGAATACTCCAGAATCAGTGCATTGTCGAATATAAAAGTGGAAATATATTAAACATGATGAAATTTTTTGTTTCATAGCTATTTGTCTTCTGATGCCACGCGTGAAAAAATTGAAAATTAGTGAATATTGGACCAGAGAAGTTCTTCTAAATCCTCCAATTTTTAGTGAACTTATGTCCTAATACCGCTTTTTGTTACTCTGGCTAGGTTTCGTTAGATTTCGCCGGAATGCCCCCCCCCCCCCATTTCACGTAATTAATGGACAGACACTTCACAGCTTTGAAATATTGAAAAATCGGTTTAGTACTTATGTCGAACAAGTTTTATCAAAGAAACAAAATTACGTATAATCGGGTAATTACGAAGCACAGCAAACATTCAGTCAACATCGAGATATTTGGGAATCTACATCTACAAACATATTCTGCAAGCCTAATTTTGGTTTGTGGGGGAGGCTGCTTGTGCAATTTTCATTTTTAGGTGTCTTATTATATTCGTGAATAGCGCGAAGAAAAATTGGATATCGAATATCTTTAATTTTACAGTCGTGGTCTGAACGCAGCGTGTAAGTGTAAGTGTGGAAGTAAAATATTTCTAGCATCTTTTTCGAGTCTACGATCTTTAGATTTCAACAATAACACTCTAATACAGTAAGGAATCTATAGAAAATTGAAGTTGTTATAAACGGGTATACAAGAAAGAACACTAAACTATTGAGGTAAATTTAAGAATCACGACGATTACGACATAAGCTGCAAAAATCAAGTAAAAAACTACAAACAAGATATAATTATTAGTGACGAAAGATAGGGTTAGTGATTGTTTGATCCTGCAGTAATTTATTTGCAGAGAAACTTTGTAGTTAGAGTATTTATTGTGTATGAGCCGTGAGAGTTCACGCCAGAAATGTTCAGCACAGGGCGGGTGGGGCAGCGCGGGCCGCTCTGCCCCAGGAACAATCACTTAGCGCAGGTAGCCGGCCTCAGCGCGGCAGGTAGACGATCCCCTGTCAGCAGTCAAAGGGTTAAAGCTTATTATAAACTTTATTCTAAAATACTAAGAAATGTAATAAGAAAGGCCAAGAACAGGTATATATCAAAGAAAATAGAGAATTCAGGCAATAAGATGAAAACTATATGGAATATAATAAAAACTGTAACAGGAAAATCTGTAAATCACTCTAAAGACATAAAAATAGAACAAAATGGATCTGTCCATAGTGAAGTAGGGGAAGTTTGTGAAATATTTAACAAACATTTTACTATAGTTGTAGAGAAATTAGGCATAGAAAAGCAGTCCCCAAATAGTGCCCTTAGGCTTCTTCAGACTGCTTACCCAAATAGATTTGTGGAAATGCAATTGCCACCAGTAACAGTCTCAGAAATAAATAAACTCATTAAACAATTAAAACCTAAAAATTCTTCCAGCTATGACAATATTTCAAGTAAATTACTAAAAAGATGTTCAGATTGTATTGATCGTGTACTTGCCCACATTTGTAATGAATCGTTAATTCAAGGTGTGTTTCCAAATAGACTAAAATATGCAGTTGTAAAACCATTGTTTAAAAAAGGAGAATCAACATGTTTAGATAACTATCGCACCATTTCATTACTTTCAGGATTCTCAAAGATTTTTGAAAAAGTCATGTATTGTAGAGTAATAAAACATGTTACGCAAAATAATATCCTCACTAAATCCCAATTTGGGTTCCAAAAAGGATCATCTATAGAAATGGCTATATATTCATTTTTAAGTAACACATTTGAAGAACTTAATAATAAAATGAGCCCTGTAGAAATATTTTGTGATCTTGCAAAAGCATTTGACTGTGTAAATCATGAACTACTTTTGAAAAAAAAAAAGGAATACTATGGTATTTATGGAATCGCAGGTAAATGGTTTAGATCTTACATGGAAAGTCGAATGCAAAAAGTGTCAATTTTTGATACTAAAATAAACAAAGATGCTTAATCAGACTGGGAAAAATTAAAACATGGAATTCCACAAGGTTCTGTCCTAGGACCCCTCCTCTTTTTGTTGTATATCAATGACCTTCCTGGAAACTTATCTGACACAGTTAAGAGTGTTTTATTTGCAGATGACACTAACCTGACTGAGAAAAACACCAAACAGCAATCTAGAATTTAATGTATATGAAGTACTTAGTGAAGTAGTAAATTGGTTTAAGGCAAATTCATTAAAACTAAATTTTGAAAAAACACATTATATTAGGTTTAAAACAAAAAATTATGCACAGCCAGATTTACAAGTAAGCTATAAAAATAACACAATATTAGAAACAAAGAGTATAAAATTCCTTGGTATTAAAATAGATGAGAAACTATGTTGGCATGAACATATCACTTCACTACTGAAGAAGTTAAGTAGTGCCACCTTTGCAATACGAACACTTTCTCTAACAGCAGACCTAGAATTAACAAAACAGGTTTACTCCTCATATTTTCATTCAGTAATGTCATATGGCATAATTTTTTGGGGAAACTCTTCACAAAGTAAAAAAGTTTTCATAGCACAGAAAAGAGCTATTAGGATGTTGTGTAGGGTAAAACCAAGAACTTCTTGCAGACAACTTTTTAAAAAACTCAGTGTTCTTACAATGAGTTCTCAGCATATATATTCTCTCATGTGCTTTGTCATAGATCATTGTAACCTGTTTACTTCTAATTCACAGGTACACAATCTCACTACAAGAAGCAGAAATAACTTGCACAAACCGCAAACATCTCTGTCATTAGTACAACGAGGAGTTAATTATTCTGGTATATATCTGTTTAATAAACTTCCCAAGGGTATAAAACAATTTGCAGAAAATAAAGATATATTTAAAGAAAAACTGAAAGATTTTCTTATTGGCAACTCCTTCTACTCCATTCAAGAATTTGAACAAAATAATTAATTGTAATCAATATGACTTTTGCAAATCACAGTTGTAAAAATTTATGTTTATTATATTTTCTTTATTTTTTCTTTGTAACATATAATTGTTTTTTACTATGATTATGACTCATATTGTATGTACGTATATTAACAATGACATGTTTCACATCCTAGAGGTGCTTCCTCAGCAGGGATCCATGAAACAAGATTGATAAATAAATAATAATAATAATAAAAAGACTCTAGAAAAACAAAAAACACAATATTTTGGGCTATGCCATTCTTCATGAAAATAGAACCATGTGACTGAGGTCATGTGATCACCCAAGAACCTTACCACCACGTAAATGGTGGTTTTGACTCTAGCAGTTGGACTAGAGCTGATGGGGAATTGGGGGAGGAGACAACAGTATCAATGGAAATGATAGTAACAGAAAGAAATTAATTGAAATAAAATCATGTAACAGAAATGAAAAATATTTTTAAAAAGCCAGGAGATAAATAACAAAACTTTATATATAAATATTAAACTTTTGGGTTAGAGAATAACCACAGCTTACCAAAGTTTAAGGATACTGCGGCGTTGAAACACTTATATGCACATACAAACACTGAGTATTGAAATTTTCAGGTTTATATCCCTTCTTCAACAATAGTGAGGTAGCTGCATCAGAAGTCTGGCAGCTAACTCACCCTGAGCATTGAAATTTTCAGGTTTATATCCCTTCAACAATTATGTGTGTTTCAACCCCGCTGCAGCTAGAATGTTTTGGTAGGTCAGATTCCACTTCTGGAGTTTGAGGGTTCATAGAGTATTGTGATGGCCCTAACTGTGAATCAGTAATTGAGGTCTTGAGAGTTGTGAGATCTGGCATGGCTGGCAACAGGAGAGTATAGATTTTGAGAGTAAAATTTCAATGACCATTCATCCTAATGGGCAACTGTTTTGTGGTGAGGCCAATCTTAAGAGCTCAAGACCAGGAGAGTGGCATGGAATCCCTGAACCAGACTGTCTATTATGGCTAACCACATGCTCATTCCCCTCCCCCCCCCCACCATTTCAAATAATACTTACCTTTCTCACGCCAGTATACCTGTCCCTTGATATAGTCGCAGATACGAAATTAGTCCTGTGAAGGTTGCAGACCATCTGAACAGTATTGCAAATCAGCAAAAAATTCAACTGTTGGTAATTAGTGCAAAAAAAAATTATAAAAAATAATACTTAACTTCCAGAACGAGGTGAAGTGCTTTTTAATTTGAAACACTTATGTGATTATTAAAAAAAAAATGAAACTAGTTTCTGTGAAAGTTAGGAATCAAATTACTTGTTTCACTTCAACAAAAAAAAAAAAAAAAAAAAAAAAAAAAAAAAAAAAAAAAAAAAAAAAAACCAATCATAAGAAATAACTGAAAAAAATTACACGACTTCTGAAAATTAACAGACTAGTAACAAACATATTCAATCTATTATACAGGGACGCATGCTAGTAAAAACAAATTAAAAAAAGCTAGACTGTGTAATGTAAAATCTTGTGTCGCTGAATAACTTTCATTCTATTTGTTCCCACAAAAACTTTCAGCGAGAAAGTGTTTAAGAAAATATTGAAATTAATTCTGGCAGAAACTTTAGACAACCCATCTTTAATGTTTCACAGTTTATTTGTGTGAATGATTGCTTGTAGCAGCCACTCCCAATGCTGGATGGTATATTTTCTGTCTGCCATGGGAACGCTATTTTTAGCTCGTGTCAGAATTATCATCATCATTGTACACAGTGGATCAAACATGACAAATTCCATGAGAAAACTTGAGAATCAAAGACAAATAAATATTCATGTATCAAATATAAGGGTCCAATTATACTCTGAAATGGTAGTTCAGAAAATTCTTCCATGTCAATTCCTATAACTGACCGCAGTTAATGTGTTGTTTGGCCTACGAGTTATTGGTAATATTCCTTTTAAAACACATGAAATTATCTGCTACGACGATTTTAATTTGGGTTGCAATGCTCAGGCAGCCTGCATGCTTGAATTTTTTTTAACTTATGGCTTTACGTCTCGTCGACGTTGAGGCCATTAGAGGCAGGATGGGATTGGGGACAAGGAATGGGAAGGAATTCGGCCATGGGCTTTTGAAGGAAGCATCCCAACATCCGCCTGGAGTGGTTGCATGTTCACGAATATTATTTCTGTCTGTCAATGCACTAATTGTATGATTCTGTTCCTGAACATCACAAGAGTTAATAGCACCGAAATAGGCCTCAAACTAATGAAATAAAGTGACCGTGTACAAAGATATGAATACATGACAGGAAAAAATGCATTGTTTCTAGTCCAACCTAGAGACAAGGGGATGGTGGGGGCAGTGGAGGCGGTGATAAGTGCATGACCTTGGCTGGTCTACTTTCATGGTGAGAACTATAGTATAGTTAATATATATATATATATATATATATATAAACATTGGATAGGATAAAAAACCACCGCTTACCAAAGAAGGGGATTCCAGCGGCGTTGGTACACGAAAAAAAACACGAACACACAAAGAATAAAATTTTCGAGCCTGCCTCTTCCTCAGTAGAAGTGAGATGGCTGCACGCAAGCGCTGCTGGCAGCCAACTGCGTGAGCCACAATTTCGGTGGCTCATGGTGGGGGAAATACATCATGGCAGGAAGTGAGGGAGGGGGTAGAAGAGTACAGGCCGGAAAACGGAGATGAATGGCAAGTATAAAGCAAAACTGTACAAGGTCCTGACGCGGAAGGGTAGTATATCTCAGTTAATCAAGTAATGGACACAAGTGGGGGGGGGGATTTTATTTGAAACTAAAACTAAAATTCGAAATCACAATCTATACCTAAAGATAGGCTCTGGTGAGCGGTGGTTCTGTGAGGGAAGGTGGAAGTGAGGGGGATGGGTGGGGAGGAAAATTGGTGCTATCTTAAATTTAGACCTGGAGATTGTCTGGTCCCCAGTTGGTACTGATAGGCCAGTTCCCACCTTCTAAGTTCTGAAATACTGCTTTTATCTGGGAGGACTCTGATGGCGCGGACCGAGAAACAGGTATTAAAATCGTTGGTGCCATGTATAGTGGCATGATGAGATACAGGGTGGTCAGGGTTCTTGGTGTGTACTGATTGTCGGTGTCCATTCATTCTGATGGCTAATGGATTGGTTGTGAGTCCGATGTAGGAGGCTGGGCAATGGGCCTCACAACCAATCCATTAGCCATCAGAATGAATGGACACCGACAATCAGTACATACCAAGAACCCTGACCACCCTGTATCTCATCATGCCACTATACATGGCACCAACGATTTTAATACCTGTTTCTCGGTCCGCGCCATCAGAGTCCTCCCAGATAAAAGCAGTATTTCAGAACTTAGAAGGTGGGAACTGGCCTATCAGTACCAACTGGGGACCAGACAATCTCCAGGTCTAAATTTAAGATAGCACCAATTTTCCTCCCCACCCATCCCCCTCACTTCCACCTTCCCTCACAGAACCACCGCTCACCAGAGCCTATCTTTAGGTATAGATTGTGATTTCGAATTTTAGTTTTAGTTTCAAATAAAATCCCCCCCCCCCCACTTGTGTCCATTACTTGATTAACTGAGATATACTACCCTTCCGCGTCAGGACCTTGTACAGTTTTGCTTTATACTTGCCATTCATCTCCGTTTTCCGGCCTGTACTCTTCTACCCCCTCCCTCACTTCCTGCCATGATGTATTTCCCCCACCATGAGCCACCGAAATTGTGGCTCACGCAGTTGGCTGCCAGCAGCGCTTGCGTGCAGCCATCTCACTTCTACTGAGGAAGAGCCAGGCTCGAAAATTTTATTCTTTGTGTGTTCGTGTTTTTTTCGTGTACCAACGCCGCTGGAATCCCCTTCTTTGGTAAGCGGTGGTTTTTTATCCTATCCAATGTTCAATATATCCGCTTTTAGCGTCTTTGTTTCCTAACAATTTATATATATATAAACTAATAAGTAGGTGCGTGGTGAAACAGATATTGAAAGCATATATATATACTAGCTGATTCATTGACAGAACTGAATATAGAAAGCTGTTGGTAACGTAGGATTGGTCCCAAACAATACCGAGTTGGCATAATATGACAGGAAAGCTATCACTATATCATTCTATTGTCGAACCTGTCTCATGAAGAGATTAAAGTTCCAATATATTTAAACACAGAAAAACAAACGAAGGTCAGGGGATTTGAGGGGAGGGGGGGGGAGTTAACTAAGGGCAGCATTATTTCAGCTTGGTCTTTATTCTTTCTTTAGCATGAGCATCCAATTCTTGGGTTCTAATAACTTTAGCTGCTCATGCTCTGCTAGAGCTATACCTTAGGCCAGTTTACGCCCACAAAGCATGTAAAAAAAAAAAGGCAAAATAAACTGTTGCCAGAATCATTTAAGCAGACACACAGCAACAGTACAGAGAAAATTGACATTTATACTAAACAATATGTTTTGTCTCAAGACGAAATTTACTAACAAATCATACACTAACATAATGTATGAAAAGCACAGCTTGAGCAAGCAACGTAACATTACAGACTAACACACACATCTGTCTCTCTGTCACCATTCTCAAAACTTCACGATTACAACTCTTATTCATACCAAAAAAGAAAAGACAAAAAATGTTCTTTGCCCTTCATTAAGATACAATGTATTTTCTTGTCAAATTCCTTCAATATCAGTATAGCAATTTAGACATCAAAATGCAACAAAAGGACAGAGCATTTATAGTATTATTAGTGCAGATGATATACACACTGACTGCGAGAGTAACGACCCCTGAGGGATCAACATAATGAATAAAAGTGTACACCTACAGCACTACCCAAGATTTGCCTCGCACTGCACTCCTAAATTTGTGGTATCTACAGTTTAACATGCAATCCCAAAAACAGACGATCAAAAACATTTTTTTAAAATTTTAGCTTCCACACCAATTTGGAAAATGCCAGTTTACGCCCACAAGGCACGTCCAAAAAAAAAAAAAAAAAAAAAAAAAAAAGGAAAATAAACTGGTGCCAGTCTATCAACTTTTAGTAATTTTTTACAATTATGTGACAACGTGTATTATTTATATAAAAAAAGTATGCTTTGTCCATCTGATTATCCGTTTGGCCCAAGAAACATAACAAACAGATAGAGAGACAGATATCCAGAGTTACTTTCGCATCCTATGCAATTTGAATGTTAACTTCTTCCACCCATCTACTTTTTCCTTTTACGAATTGTAATTTTAAATTCATCTATTTTTTCAGAAAATTATCCATTGTTTCTTTTGGCAAGTTATCCCAACCCCTGACATCCTTACCTTGATAGCAAAATCAGTGGCGATTTAATCAGGACTCTAAAAGAAAACCAAGGGAACAAAATAAAAATTGTTGAAATGAAGGTGTTTCAAAGAATCATTAGCATATTTTCATAAAATAGATGTTCCAGAAAAGGAAGAAGAGATTCAGAGAAATGACAATGCTGGACTTAAATAGCAAATTTCTAAGAAACGAAAGTGAAATGCGAATAAGTTATTGCTACAATTATTATAAATATATAAGATGTACCCATCATCAGCAGATGTTGAAAGGTCTTCAGATTCATCACTGCTCATCATATAAGATGGGGAAGGCTGTTTTTCTAGTGCCATCTCTAGCTTCACATATTGACGCTTAAGCTCCTGCAGAACCTGCAACAGAAGTTTTACTTATTTTTGAGTTAGCTACTCAACAAACCTGTTTCTCATTCATCTAAATCAATACAATGCAATTAACAGTAGTTAGTGGAAATATTGTTGAAAGTCAATGTTAAAAGGTCTTTAAAATTGAAGGAATGAAAAATTATATGGAATATGTCTTCCTATTGGGCTTGAGCCCATATTGTTTCACTCAAAATAATCTCCTGTTTTTTAGAATGTAAAAAAAAAAAAAAAAATCACGGGAAGTAAAGAAGAGAAGTATTATTAAGTTTTCCTGTTAATAATTTAATTTTTTATTATTATTATTTTTAAAAAATAAACCTTGGTTATAGTAGATATACAGCTACTTTCCCAAAATTAGTCAAGTACCCTACCGTATGTACCCAAGAGATCTCTTTTTCCATAGCATCTGCACCTCTGTTTCTGACAAGTACCTAATTTAAGCTGTCAGCCATTTGTTTTCTGTCCAAATGTATTATGCCATTAGAAGATAATGAGAAAATTATTGAATATAATAATGAAGCATTGTTTTATCACTGCACTAACTTGTCTAGTTTCCCAATAAAGTTTTATTTGAAACAATTGGTTGCTGTGGGCCGCATTTCTCAAATGGAGTTAATAAATCACAAATACATAATAATAAACTGCCAATGTAACTGATTTTTGGTTAATTTTTAATTACCACAAAAGCAATTGCAAATGTACCCTATTTTATCAGCTATATGCATTCACAAGGAATGCCTGGTAACGCTGGATTCATAATTCATTAGGAGCCATGCTACATGATTCAAGTTAAAATAATAATAATAATAATAAAATAAAAATTGTATAACAAATGATAAATACCTATTTTATCGATTTTCGGTACTTTTTATTCATGCAAGTGATTTTTTTTTAGTATTGTAGATTTGCAACATGTTTCAAATATGTCATTAAAAAAATTGAATAAATTGAAATAAACATTAACACTCATTTTTCAGCTATATTTCAGATAAATATTAGAAATGGTACATTGGAAACCTGGTGTATAGCAGTTTACCTAATGGCATATGAACTATGACAGGTATTTCAATCCTTCAACAAAGAAATTTGAAAATTTTATTTAATTCTACCTATGATTTTATTCATGTTCTGGGTTTTCCTATTTCAAACAAATCTTCCTTCACTTCCCCAACTGTTTTACTCTAGATACTATCCCTCAACCTCTTCAGAGACTGTGGTAAGCTTACTAGTTTTATCCTATAATAAAGATCTTGCAAAATTTCACCACAGTTAATACTTCCAACATATTTCTAGAGAGGACGACTGCATGTTCTCTTAATAATGATGTCTATTCTCAACTACAAGGTCATCTGGTAAGCAAATGTTGTGGCTTTTACCTTCATTGCCAATTGCTATAATGGATGGGTACCTCTCTATCATTTGGCACGTATCACCAAGGAGAAGGTAACCAATTGCAGTTACACTCTTAATGCCATCCAGATTGCCCTTCCTAAAGTTTCAGAAATAACACTGAAATCACTTTGTATTTTCTCTCTTCTGCATACATTATTTCAAAGTGTAGAGCCAATTATAAGAATCTCCTATCTGCAATATCCATAACATACATGCATCCATAAAATGCATAACAGAATGTCTCAGTGGTTACGACATCTGACTAGGGTTTGAGAGGTCCTTGGTTCAAATCCATGTCTTGCCAGGGATTTTCAAAGACCCTTAATCCGACCTTCAATACTGGCATGATTTGCTCTGTAATTTGAATTAAATCACAACAGATTCCACAATAAACTGTGGGTCCCTTATACCCGGCATGATTATTAGGTTAGAATAAGGCGGCCGTGAAACCAGTAAAAACTCTGTCATCAGGTTATTACGACCATATGAGCCTTTACCTTTTTACTGCATAGCGTTTCGCCTGCTGGATCTTCCTATGCTTAACTTTAATCCAATTACTCTGTCAATTCTATGGCAACATTTAGAAGGGATTTTGGAAAATTACAAGGTCTGCTATGATCCTGTTCCAGTATCAACTTAGCAGCTACATATGGAGTTTCATTTTCTTCATTTTAATATGAAAAAGAATCAAGAAGAGTATCTATTTTGGGATTGATGGCTTTATGGACTAGATGATTTGCTGTGTTTACTGCTGCAGTGAAAATGAGAAATCAAATTATAGCATTTGGAATCCAGACCAAGTCCTTCTTTGTAATATTCTCCAAGACTTACTAAGCTTGTATTTGTAAGTCAGCAAGGCTCAACCCTGTATGCCTGCTTTAACCCATTGAAATATATTACACAGCATAAGCGTGATGGACATTTAAGACATTATAAAATACTGTTGGCAGTAACTATTTCTTTTAGTGACAGGAGGCATGTGTAAAATGCTTCTAGGTATGCTTAAGATTTTTTGAAGCACTTTCAGAATTTTATTAGGCAATGAAGCATCATATTCTTATAAACCTATATTTGCTCACAGAATAAAAGCAGTAGTTGCACTAATGTTATTTCTATATAGTCATGTGTCAGCTGGATTTATAATTGCATACTGAGGTTTGTTCATATGTGGCAGTGTGATACAAATGACATACCATCAGCCATCACTCTAACCCTTGGTCAGAAATTTCATGTCTTCACCATTGTTTATTCTATACATTATTCTATGTTGTACTGATAAGGCACATATCCATTAACATATCCGAAAATTTTTGTGAAATTTCGGGTTTCCTAGTTTTACTATAGCATCTTATGGCCAATAGAAAATTTTGTTTGAAGCAAACTCTAAATGGCTCTAAATTCCTAGAAAATTTGTTATGTGCAGTGAAATTAATGTTTAAAATTGTTCCAGTGTACAATGCAATCTATGTTAATAGCTTTTTAGTTTCCTCATGTGCTGATAACGCTTACTAATAATATTAACAACAACAGAAAATCATGTACATCAGTGTTTTAGAACTGTGATCCATGGACAAATTACGGTCGGAAAAAATACACAGGTGATCCACAGGCAGAATACTAAAACAAATTTCCTAACGGAAATAAAGATGCATAACAAAAAAAAAAAAAAAAAAAAAAAAAAAAAAAAAAAAAAAAAAAAAAAAAATTAATGTGATTCAGTGTTTCATAATTGTGCATTCCTAGGAACCCAACAAAGTATTATGTATGTTATGGAAATACTGTATGTCCCAAATGTTAAAACATACTAATAGGTAAAACATTTAGCCCATACAAAACAGTGGTCCGTAGCATTATTTTTGACAATCTACTAATTCTCAGGTTGAAAAAGTTGAGAAATGCTGATGTAGGTGATGCTGTTTTATCATTTTCTAATCCATAAAATATTGTAAAGGTCTTTGACTGACAAGTTTCTTCTTCACTTTGATCACTTTAAAATACCCAATTATGCTACTCACAATATAGAGCAATGAACAATCATCGTTTCTTTTTTTAAGCAAAACAACTTTTCTTAAGACTAAGCGTCCAGTGACATCTAAACAATAATGGTTTTGACAAAATGGATCTCCTTAATACAAAGACAATCACAGTCTAATATTAGGCAGGAGAGATAGTACAGCTGTTTCAAAAGGGATCGGTAAGAAATAAACCATTATAAGTATCTATGACCAATCACATGATTTGTCAAAACTGATTTCGAGAATGATGGGAAATTGAAATCTAGAAGTTGGGTAAAATTTTAATTCATAAATGAACAATCTAACTTCTTGAGATTTTTAAGAAGAAATGTGTAGAACTTGCTATCAACAATGCAAAAATTAGCAAACTTAAAAAGAGACATATTACAAATTATTTTTTTTTACATAAAAATATACTTAAAACTGAATTTTTCCTTATGACTTTATGCCTCATTAACATCTAGGTCATTAAAGCTGGGAAAGAACCAGAGACGCGGAACAGGAAGGAATTTAGCCACGGCCTTTTGAAGGAAGTATCCTGGCATTTGGGGAAACCATGGAAAACCCAAATCTGGATGCCCGGACGGGTATTCGAATCCTCGGCCCCTGAAGCTTAATAATTTAGTAAATCATTGGACATTCCAAATAAAAACATTGTTTAAAGAGATATATGACTATAAGAAAATTTCACTAAATCTTTCAAGATGACTACACTACTCACAGCAATCTGTTGATTAAGTTCTGCCTTATTGCAACTTTCACTCTCCAGTGTCTTGATGATGAGCATTTTTTGCCGTCCCATACGTTCAAATAGTTGTTGCATCATATAGACTGGTTTAATGCTCTGTGAAATACTGTGGAAGCTAGTGCGACGCTGAAATGAGCAAAATAATTTCTGATTATTAACAGAGCAGAACACAGTAAAAAAAAAAAAAAAAATCTGTAGCACCACGAAGGAACACCCATTTCAAAGGTATTATTCATTATACGTCTCTCTATCACTGATGTTAGGAAAATAAAAGACACTACCACGATTATGTATAAATTTAAAATATTTATTTTAAATTAACTTCTTACATCGTACACCTTAATACAGACTTAAGGAATAATTCGATAATAATGACAATGAAACTACTATTAGGCAATGAAAACGAGGAATGATTGAGAAAGTATCCCATCACTATGGCATCAATAATACGAAACAACCAGTAACTATCTCCTAGTCACAGAAATAGGATTTTACATTTGTATGCCCTGACACAGTAGTAGAAGAGGTTTACAAGGACTTGTGAGCACTTAATTGCCCATTTATATTCAGGTCACACATTAATTTATAAAATTCATCAGTGGTAATAAATTTACAAGATTACATTAAGCCATCCCATAAGTGCAGTCAGTACATACCAGGAGTTTCATTGATGAGGTGCATAATAAAAAACTTATTAATTGTATAGAATTATCAATAAGTGCTTGGGAGAACATCACCAATCATTAAAGGATATTGGTTGATTCTAAATCAATATTGGCAAACAAATATGGGTAATGTAAACAAGAAACATAAGCCATAATTTGAAATTAAAGTCCAGGTAGTCATCCACTAGCCTCAACTTTTATAAGAAATGAAAATATGTAAGTCCTCCATACTTCTCGTATGATATCATTGCCAAAATGTATAAAAAAATAAATTATCAGAGCAAAGTTCCAATTAGTTTTCTGGCATAACAACACGAGCTAATGCTTAAGGTTTTATCCAAATATATGTATTAACATGGAAGAGGCTCCAGAGATTTCAACAAAAAGATCAACAATCCAAACAGTTAATAATGAAAACAAAATAAGGCTACAGAACAGAACTCCAAAATTCCATCAAATACTCCTTTTACTTTATTACTTGAAGTATTGAACTTTATTACTTAAAGTATATATTTTTAAATCCAAACATCATCATATATATTATTTCTATATTTTTTTTTTGCCACAAGCCATTTTCTCCATTGATAACTACCCAAATTATATAAAAGAGGTATCATCTTAAAGATTAAGGTCTCCTCATCGATCACTTATTTTGAGAGAGGAATTCAACCTTTAAAGGGCAAAAAAGGTAATATTTCTAAAATGCGGTTTTTTGCACCACAAACCATTTATCTCCCTGCATGCCCAACTGAAATTGACAAATGAAGTATGACTTTCAAGATCTCCACTTTGGTGACATCATATATTAAGACAGGAATTTATCAGAATTCGACCCTTAAAGGGCAAAAATTGCTAACTATAGAATTATCAATAAGTGATTAGGAGTTCCTGGGAGAATATCATCAATCATTAAAGGATGTTGGTTGATTCTGGATCAATATTGGTAGACAAATATGGAAATGTAAACAAGAAATGTAAGCCATTATTTGAAAAGTATCAATATTTCTACAGTGTGATCTCTCTTGATATCTAACCACTATATATAAATGATGTATCATTTTA
The DNA here is from genome assembly GCA_031002005.1 of Vandiemenella viatica. Classification (NCBI taxonomy): domain Eukaryota; kingdom Metazoa; phylum Arthropoda; class Insecta; order Orthoptera; family Morabidae; genus Vandiemenella; species Vandiemenella viatica. The sequence continues at coordinate 166,583,356 of JARYHS010013630.1, read as the reverse complement.
AAGATTATTATCTCTGCTATGGTCACATCATATTCTAAGAAAGGATATTTTTTCAAAATTATACCCTTAAAGGACAAAATTATCATTATTTCCATAATGTATTTTTTTGTCACGAGCTATTTATCTCCCTTGATATCTAACCGAAAAGGAGAAATGACGTATTATTTTAAAAATTAAAGGCCCCTGCCTTGGTCAAATCACATTTTAAGACAGGATTTTTTGTTTTGTTTTGAATTTGACCCTTAAAGGGCAAAAGTATGAATATTTCTACAACGCATTTTTGTATCATGAGCTATTTATCTGCCTTGATATTTAACTCAGATAGATAAATGAGGTATCATTTTAAAGATTAAGGTCTCTACCATGGTCACATGATATTATAAGAAAGTAACTTTATGGAATTCAACCCATAAAGGGAAAAATATCATTACTTCCATAACACATTTTTTTGTCATGAGCTATTTATTTCGCTTTATATCAAACCGAAATCTAGAAATGAGGTATTATTTTAGAGATTAGGGTGTCTGGTTTGATAAAATCCTATTTTAAGAAAGGAATTTTTTAGAATTTGACCCTTAAAGGGCAAAATTATCATTATTTCCTTAACATATTTTTTTATTGTGAGCCATTTATCTCCCATTGATATCTAACTGATATAGAAAAATGAGATATAATGTTAAAGAGAAAAGACTCCACCATGGTCACATCATATCTTAAGAAACAAATTTTTCAGAATTTGACCCTTAAAAGGCAAAATTATCATTATTTTCAAAACTTTTTTTTTTTGGTCACGAGTTGTTTATCTCCCTTGATATCTAACAAAAATTGATAAATGAGGGATTATTTTAGAAATTAAGGTCTCTACACCAACTTAACTTTACTAACAAAAACAAAATTTCAAATCCATTAAGCTGCAAAAGGATGCGTCTTTGCCCATTTTGTCCAGGCTACATTCCGACCTATCCACAGGCGCCGCTAATGATACTGCTTGAAAATCATGATAACTTAAATGTTTAATAAATCCAAAGTTCTAGCAAATTGTCCTTTAACAACAAGAACCAAACGCCATTTTGATACAGGCTGCATGTCAACTATAAAAACTAAAGTCCTTCGATCTAATGATGAAACAAGGATATTGCCGCACTTTCAAACTAAACATAAGCTACGTTAATATTGCCGCAACCTACTTTGATAAATGTTGTATAATACTAACATCTTCGACATAACAACATGCTGGATATGTTTCTTGACAATGAAATACCTATTATTGTTGAACGACGCAGGTAAATGAGGCAACTAACATTCGCTTAAAGTTCAAAGTTTCTTTTTTTTTTCCAGTGTGTAATTTTTCCATATTTATTCTTTTTGTGGCAAAATATTCCCAAATAACATCATTCAAAGAACGTGCGCATGATCATTATACTTTGCTATAAGGCTTCTTCCAGTTGCATGCGGTACTGCATTACGGCACTTTTTGAGTGAAGTTTTTGAGGTATCTATATATTTTAAAGCTCTAATAGCAACATATATTAAATAGTATCACAAAACGAACTTGTGCAACAGTTTTCAGACCAGAACAACAATTCCTTGATGTGCTAGAGCCATACACAGTCTGAAATATGAGAGACACAGACTTCAAATTTTATTCATTTTGTAATTATGTAAACTTTATTTAATTTAATTGCAATGGAGCACAGGCTCCGGTGGCAATTTCCCTACACCCCCATGTTCCCCCTATCCTGCACCCACCTACATTTGCCCTATACAAATTTTATCTTTAAATTCTTTCAACGTTTTCGATAAATTATTCATAATTTCTCTTGGTAACTCATTCCAATCTCTGACACCCTTACCTAAAAAAGAGAATCTTCCCTCACCCTTGTGCCTGAAATCGAGTGCCAGTTTGTGGTCATGGTCATCTTTTCCCTTCCATGCACTACTTTTCATACCTACTGCAATATCTTTCCATGCCTCATCGCCAGTATACGCCCTGTACACTCCCATGACCCTCCTCATCCTCCTCCTGTCTTGCAATGAATCCGATTTCAGTTCCTTTATCACATCCATCACTGATTGCATTTTGTGTTAATTTCCAGAAACAAATCTAGCAGCCATTTTTTGCACTCTCTCCAACTCCTGTATTTGATACGTAAAATGAGGGTCCCATACTGCACTACCATATTTGAGCAATGGTCTGACCAAAGTTTAGTAACCCAACTCCCTCACTTCTCTTGTACATCCCCATATCACTCTCTCCAACAAGTGCAGAATTTTGAAACCTTTTCCTACCACCTGTTCAATGTGTCCTGCCCAGTTAAGCTTGTTATCAAATGTAATGCCAAGATATTTACATTTCAAGTCTTCAGCAAGCAATTCTTCCCCACCTTATATTCGTAATTAACCTTTTGTTTTTTATTTGTGTATCTAATAAGCTGACTCTTCTTTGCGTTTATCTTCATCCCATGTTTACCAACCCAATTAGATATACTGTCCAGATCACCCTGCAACTGTTTACAATCCTCTATCATTTTGATTCTTTTATATAGCATTATGTCATCTGCAAACAATCTAATTTCAGATAGTAAACAATCAACACAATTATTCATTAGAATAATGAATAGCAATGGTCCCAATACACTACCCATTGGCACTCCCATTTTTACTTCCACTTCTTTTGTTAATACATTTCCTACCCTAACTTTATGTTTTCTACCTTTTAAAAATTCTTCTACCCAGCGAATCAGTTTCTCATCCACTCCAATAGTTTTTACCTTATTTACTACCATTTTATGGCTCACTCTGTCAAATGCCTTTGACAGATCTAGTGCTACACTATCAATTTGGCCTCCCTTGTCCTGAAATATCTTGCATATATCCCACCAACTGCGATTCACATGAATATCCTTGCCTGAACCCATGTTGCCTGCTTGAAAACCACTTACATTCCTCATATTTATTTCTAATGTGGTTGCATATCAATCTTTCCATTAATTTACCTACCACTGATGTCAAACTGATTGGCCTGTAATTCTCAACTGTATTTCTCACCCCTCCTTTATGTACCGGTACTACTATTGCACTTTTCGAGTCCTGTGGTAAGCAGTAAGTATCCCAACTCAATTTAAATAACATTTCAAGATAAGGTACAATTTACTCCTTTTTTCAAGCAAAATTTTATGCAAATTCTTTAGTCCATTTTTTTTAAAATCATGTTTATAAATATCGCTAAATTCTAAAAGTCCTGTTACTTTTTGATCATACCTCGTATAGTGCTAATAGTGATAACTTGAACAAAATATATTATGTGAATCTTTGGACAGTCACAGAGCAACTCAAACACATGAAGGAGAGAGAAGTTATTACATCTAATAGATAAAAAAGTAACTCATGGCTATTACACTTGTCCTACCCTGCTGCAGAAAAGTATCAATAGTTGTTTGTTGTAATTCTAATATTTTTATGTAGTTATTTATATAATTACATTCTGTATACACAGCTATTCCAAATGAACTGAAATTTAAGAACTAAAAACCTAAAACTAACCTTGGTGAACTGCTTATTAGAATATGGACAAGCCTGCATCTCAGTGAGAGGAGATACTTGCTCAAATGAACTGGTGGATTTATTGCTTATGGGCTGTCCTTCTTCGGAGCAAGGAGAAGCTGCTGTGTGGAATGTGTCTGCTGTGCCTACTGAGCTTGAGTAAGTTGTAGGAGGTAAAACTTCCTCTTCATTTACAGCAGACGTTGGTGAAGGTACAGCAGCCCTCTTCAGGTCCAACGACAATCTGTTTTCAGCGGAAACATTAACTATTGAAAAAAGAAGCCAATGAAAATTTATAATTATTATTATTCATTATACAAAAGTCCAGAAAAAGAGCAACACTTCTAATAATTTCCACCAAATTTCACTTTTCAACACTGCCAGCAAGCTCCTGGAAAATATTTCTTGGATTCAAGGCCAGAATATGCTTTTGTGCTGGCAGAAAAGCAGGCTTACAGTCTGGGTAGAAGGTGCTGTGAATCAATGATGGCACTGACTTAGCACATTGAGACAAGATTTCAGAATAGACAATTTAACCATAGCATATAATGTGGTGAGGAGTGAGGGTTTGCTTCTTAAATTCATGTATGCAATTCCATGCCAGAAGCTTAAAAACCTCCTAGATGAAATGATAGTGAGAATGGGTACTTAAAAGTAATGGATTTTCTTTTTTACAATTTATTTCTTCTTCCTTTTTTTTAAAAAATTCCTTTGAAAGTAATTTTTATTAGAGCCAAGCAACTGATATAGTCCTTTATTCAATTGTTCAAAACATTTTTTTAATACATCTACTGTGATGCAACACAGTACTTCCGTCACTTTTGTTTTCATCTCATCGATTCTGGCACATCATTTTACTTTTAGGTCTCTCATCTGTGTAAATAAAAAAAATTAGCACAGAGCTAAATCAGGTGAATATGCTGGATACATCAAAGGAACCCTCACTTTTCGTTAAAGATTGCCACACTGGGTGGGCTGTTTGGGATGAATCATTGTCATGATGGGAAAACCTGACACCATTTTCTCACAAATTTTCCATTTCAAGCAACTCCTCAGTTTCTTCTATTATGTGTCACTTGGGAATCTGAAAGACATCCTGAACATAATTAGTCAAAATTTCACCTTCTGAAGCCGTGGTAGCTGTTTTTTAACATTTCAGGATTGGATTTCTTTCTCCCCCTCCCCACCCCCTACCTGAGCAGGAAAGAAAATTACATGGCCATATGCTGTTCATGAGATGATCAAAAACCAAGAACAGAAGAAACAGCCACCTTGAAAAAATTCACAGATTGCCAGGAGACATAGCTTTACACTCCCTTTAGTGGGAAAGTTGTATACTATGGATACTCCACCATCCAAAAGGTGATATCTGTTACTTTTGGATATCCTCTCCTATGTTTCCAATTTAAATTACTTTACACTGAACAAAGTGATGGTGCATGTTAAACAATGGGCTTGTGCAGTAATACTGTAATACCTCCAATTATTTGAAACCAGTACACAACAGGTCTACTATCAACTACAATCTATGTGCTTATGACCTTGCCATTACTAACCAGTGAATAAGTATTGAAATTTTGAGGAGTTATGAGGAATGGAGCTAGATAATCTGCTCAAGTAATTCACAAAAAGACACCTCAGATTGAATCTCACAAAAATAGATGCATGTCATTTTTATTTGTGAAGTCAGCAAGTGATACAACAGCTCTCATACAATTGTAGTACAGTAAAAAGGACATTCAACACCAACACTACACGGAAGATCAGTTCCAGTGAAAGTCTTGTCAGAAAAATAGCAAGTAAATTCTTAGAAGCATTATCCCAAGCACTTGAGAAAGCGACTATTGGTCTTTTTCTACTCTGCTGCAATTGTGCCCTAGTGTTACTCAGCAGGTCATACACTGACAAAATGTACATCCAACTAAATGCTGCAACGAGGATTATGGGTGGTATACTGAGATCCACCTGCCTGCCTTTCAGTCATTTCACACAAACCTAGTCCTCTAGTGATTGAAGGCATACATATATTTATTACCCAATGTTTTACTGGAGTGCCACAACTCAAGAAACCCACTCAGTCCTCTGATCTCTCATTTTTATTCCTCTAAGGAATAGGGGCAATAGTGGAAGCAGATCTTGCCATGAAACAGTCGTATGCAGAAGTCAACTGGTGCTGAACTATCAAGGAAGTACTGGATCCACATACATCAATTCATTGCACTTCTGTGGCCAGAGACAGCACCTACCATGACTGTGGTATTGAAGAAGATAACCCATTGAAACACCCTCAACATTTTTAATATTGTATGTGAGAGAACAAATTTTTGTGTCCTGAAAATATAAACCCTGCTGACCACCATAATAATGAACCAAATTTTTATGTGGATTAAAGCAGGCAATTATGGACCTTGCAGTTGTTAAAAATCAGTAAAAAGCCAGCAGAAACCCTAAAAAACAGTCTCCTGTTCTAATTTTTATAAACGACAGCTATCCAAAAAATGATGCAAAAATGTTTTTAAAACGGAAGATCACGAGAGTTATATGAAAAATTGGCAATCTGTAAGCAGCACATAATTATAATTTAATATGTACTAAATGTCAGTACTCTAAACCTTTTAGAAAACTATTTAGAGGCCCATAGCTAGTTTTAAAATAGTAGAGCATTAGTATAAAAAACAAAGGATATGTAAAATGATTCATCACTCACCAAAACTGAAGGCCGTGACAAAAAAAAAAAATTATATATATATATATATATGTTTAGAACCTTTTTCATATAATAGGGAATGAACCATGTGATCGGGAGGTGAGCACACGCTTAAGTTTACCACATGACTGGCTAGGCAGCACAAGACAAGGCGGGTTTTTCCTTAATATCATTAGAATATTAGCATGATGAAACTAAGAAAAAAGGAAGCGCCTCTAGGATATAAATAATGAAGGAAAGGGAAATTAACCCACCACATACCTTATTTTTTAACTGCTTTACGTCTCTCAACAGAGACGGGAAAGGATGGGGGGCAAGGATGGGGACAAGGAATGGGGAGGAGTTCGGCCATGGCTTTTTGAAGGAAGCTGTTAGGACGTAAAGCCGCATATTGGGGTTGGTATCGGCTTCAGCAACTAAACTCGAAGTCTTCCAAAAGTTGTCAAAGTTCTGAAAAAGTTCTATTACCGTGTTAAAACCTGTAGAATGCTAACTGTAATAATTACTGCGGTCACCACTTACAGATTAACCTCCTGTAAGAAAGGTACTAATATAGAAATGAAAGTCTGAATCCTGATAACTGAAATATATTCTTGAAAGTTTTCACATAAGTTACAAAAGTCACAGTTAGCAATGGCAATCGGAGAAAAATCATCAATTGAAGATCACAAATCATGAAACAGAGCAAACTGCACTACCCCAAATGAACTTTAAATCTTCTATGAACACATGACGAAAAATGTTAGTCTGATATGTAGGTTATGCCGAACTTTGAAAATGGCGCCGGTCAGAAATGGCTCCGGTCGGCCATCATGCCTAACTTCCCATCATGCACCTCGCATTCATAGCCCGTCTTGTTCGAACTCGTCAACCGGAGCTCTACATCTTACCCTGACCAAGACTTTCGATATACTGTGTAAAAACATGGTGGCCGAGTTGCTTTTATCAAACTGACCTACTGGCCGAGACAATAGTCTATCTGGAAAAAGAACCTGTGAACTGTGTACTACCGGAAATTCACAGAATGAAGAGCGTAACGAGACAAGTGTCGTGAAGTGTTTGGTTAGGGTTTTAAAGCTTCCAGACCAGTGAAAATGAATTTTGAAGTTTGGTTAATTTAAAAGCACATTTGAATCGCGTAATGTTAAATGTCCTACTACGTCACAGGTAAAATGCTTCACCTTGAGACCTTAAAATCTGAAGTTAATACTATTTTCAAATCATTCCCCAGCCTCTGCTGAGCTCAGTGGTGTAAAAATCTTTCAAATCGGTTAATTCTATCGGAAGTTATGGAATTTCTAAATTTTACTGTTTTCCATTGTGCAACCAAATATTCTGCTTTTTATTTAAAGCCGGTCGTGTCCTGAAACTAAATTTAAATTGAACCTTTATTTATTTTAAGCATTTTAGAAAAGTTTTTAGTCTGTTAAACATGTTAGTTTATGAGTTATTAAATTTTAAAGTTTCGATTTTACGGCGCCATTACCGGTTGGCTGTTATTTACTTATATTTTCAATTTGTTAGTTGATGGTTACAGGAAACTTAAGGAATATTGACTGGCTGGCTATTATACTTGTTTACATTTACTTTTAAAGCTTTGAAACTGTTTAGATGTGGTGGACTTAAATGTTGGAATAACTCCCATGTGGAGATGCATTAAACTTCATATTTACTGCTTTAAATTGGTCTGGAGCTGCGAGTTATTAGTGAATTTAATATCAGATGGTGAAATTCTAATTATGAAAGTGCTTTACAGTGTTTAATTCAGTGGAATTTTAGTGCTATAGTAGCGTAAACAAACCTGTGTTTTCTGCTTCATGGATTATTACGGATTACGCTCATTTAAGTAAGTTTATGGTTTATACTTTACTTGAAACTTCTTATTTATGGTTGCTATGTGCTATTTATTTACTTTTCTGAACTTTAAAGTGTTGTTATCTCGATTTTAAATGTGGTATCATGTACTGATGTTAACCTCAAACTTTGTCGGATTTTAACGGAATCTCGAAAATAGAGCGATGGGTAGCTTACAAAGCATCCCGGCATTTGCCTGGAGTGATTTGGGAAACCATGGAAAACCCAAATCTGGATGCCCGGACGGGGATTGGAACCACTGTCCTCCCAAATGCGAGGTGAGAACGCTAACCGTTACTCCGCCACGCTCAGTCACCACATACCAAACTTGACAGCTGCGATGAGAGAAAACACTTAGGCGGACAAACAAATACACTATACGATGAGAGAAAACACTAAGACAAAAAATACACAATAAGAGAAAAAACACTTAGGCACACAAACAAATACACTCATCACAGCTGTTAACTTTGGTATGTGGTGGGTTAATTTCCCTTTCCTTCATTATTTAGAATATTAGAATGTAACAAATGAGACTTTCCTGACTAATGGTTGCAAAGAAAGAATTGTAATGGTTGCATCACCATCACTAGCATACTGCTAGTTATCTGCCTTTTCCTCTTATCTGAAAACATTTTCTTTTATATTTCATGAAAGAACATTTTGTATGAGACTTGAGGAAATAATGGTAAATACCATATCATTGAGACTTCCTACATTTTATCATTGGGTTCATTATATATAATCCACCCTGATACACACAGCTTACTTGTGCTGTTCATGTACAGTCATCTCATTTTAAGCTAAGGTCTTCAGTTTCAATCACAAAAAGACAGTTAGCAAAATTTTTCTTGCTAAATTGCTTCATATTACATTTAAAATAATTTACAGCTTGCAGTATATTTTTTCTTTAGACTTTTTTAATACAGTTATTGATATTATTTCTATCAGTACATGAAGTAAATAAAAATCCATATTTTAACCAATTTTATTTAATCTAATTTAATGTTTTTATTTTACTCCTCCCCCTTTTCTCCTTAAAAAAATAAAATAAAAATAAAGATAAAAGCAAGTACCTTTTTAAAAACAGTAACATGACTTACGCTTGCTTCCGGCGCAGTATTTCCTGTAACTGTTCCTGTGTTCTCTCAGCCAGTGACTGCTTCATGACTTCAAATTTTGGTGTTCCACCCTTAGGATATAAGTTGAATGTTATAGATGTGGATTGCATATTCACAACCTTACTAGCTAACATATTATTTATATTTAAGTAGACTTCTCATTTAGACATTAGTTGCATTCTACCATCTTAAAGATATTTTATTTTTCTCTGTTAGAGAAGGATAGATGTAAAATTAATTCACAGTAAATGTTGAAAATACACCTATGTTATTGGTAATAATAATACAAATTAATAATCTGCACACAATACATAGCCTGTTGCCATATCATATTATACAAAACAGTAATGAGTTGTAAAATGAACTCACTGGTATTATTTGAAATACAACAAAAACTTGACAGACTTATTGTAAATTCTGCTTGTTACATTTATAGAGAGGGATTCCATTTAACAGTGTCAAATACAAGGTTAAAGGTTATTTGCTTATTTCAGGATAAATCAGTGGTACCATTTTTTTCTATTTAAGGGTAAAAAAAGACAATTTTCTTTGAATCAGAACATATAATTGTGGTGGAGAGCACACACCAGTGGCAATTTACATACAAACCCATTTTCCCCCTTTCCAGTACCCACCTACTTTTTTCCCTCTACAAACAAACTTTAAATTCTTTCAGCAGTTTTGGTAAATTATTCATAATTTTTCTTGGTAATTTTTTCCAATCCCTGGTCTCCTCACCTATGAAAGAGTTTTCTCACAACCTTATGCCTGAAACAGTGTATCAGCTGGTAATCATGATAATCTTTTCCATTCCTTGCACATCTCTTTATTCTTCTACCAAGAACTTTCAATGCATCTTCACCAATATATGCCTTGTACACTCCCAAAGAAGTGCAAGGGTTTGGGTGAGGTTATATTAACCACTTCCAACCATATAGCAACCTTTCCTTCAGTGGTGCACTCCATTTGCTTGGATGAAGCTCTGGTGACTGAATGATTCCCAGAATAAGGAGTCGCCCACTGCTTGTAAACAGCCTCCTGAAAGATTGATGGAAGAGCAAGGGGCAGTCCAGGGCACCCTCTTGCCGTACATTTAGGAAATGATCAATTGCATCGGGATGTAGAAGGGAATCAGAAGCCACTGCATTAAACACCCAAAAGGTATCCTGACAGCATTAACAATATCAAATTGCATGCGAAATGATGGCTCCCCCTTGATAAAATATTCTGGAGATAAAAAAAAGTCTCCCTATCAGAACTCTAGGTGGGGACTGCTCAGCGAGGAGTCATTAGAGTGGATAGAAACATTTTATGAGCTGAAGCGTGTAATGTTAGAAGTCAGAATATGGCAGGTAGATTATGAAACTTAAAAATTGATATAGAACGACTCAAGTGACATGTCGTTGGGATTGGTGAGATTAAGTGGAAAGATGCACAGGATTTCTAGTCTGGGGGAACACAGAATAATTAGCACACAAGCTGTCAGTTAAGTTACTGGTGTAAGATTTATAATGAACAAGAGAATAAGAAAATGAGTTATTATGAACAGTTTAGTGACAGGATTATTTTGATTATGGCATAAACTAAGCCTGTACTAACCACTTTAGCACAAGTGAATATTTCAACATCACAGGAAGATTATGGAGCAATACAGAAAATATATGATGAAATTGAAGAATTGATATAATATGTGAAGGGGAATGAAAATGATAATGAATGATTGGTATGGCATAGTGGGAAGAGGTCATCATAATCCTCAACAGTTTCCAGCTTCGGGCTGGGTCTGCTTCACGCACAAGCCTCTCCATTTCCTTCTATTATCCCTCCACATCTCTGTCACCACTTTATTCCAGTCCTCTCCTCCACTCCTTCCAACCAACCATCTCTTGGTCTTCCTCTGGGTTGTTTACTATGCATCTTAATTTTGTGGATTTTTCTTCCGATTCTCTGAACCTCCATTCTCTTTACATATCCATACCATCTCAGTCTGGTCCTCTCTACCCTTTCCTGTAAGGATTCCTCTCTTATGGTGCATCTAATCACTTCATTCCTTGTTCTGTCCATTTTAGTAACTCCCATTCTACCTCTTAAAAACTACATTTTACTTTTTGTACTCTGCTGATGTCCCGCTTTTTCATTGTCCATGTTTCAGCAGCATAAGTCAAGATAGGCACATAATATGTATGATAGATTACTCTCTTGTTTCTCTGTGGCACATCTTTATTCCATATCAGGCTTCTAATGCTCCTTCGCTCCTCTGCTTGTCTTCCTTTTTCACTTATCTCACCATCATTTGCTCCACATTCCTCTAATACACTCCCCAAGTACTTGTACTTCCCCTGCCATCACAATTCCCTGGGTTAACCTATTCTGCTTCCTGGTAGTTATAACGTCCTTACATTTCTTTATGTTAAATTTCAGGCCATATTCCTCCACACTGTCTGTCCACACATCCAACTGCCACTGTACTTCCTCTTCATCACCTCCCCAGATCATCAGATTGTATGCAAAAGTCATCACTTTCATGTTTTCTGCTCCCATTCTCACTGCCACCTTCTGCATTATTCCCTCCATGATTACAATGATGAGTAGTGGTGATAGGGCACTTCCTTGTTTTAGTCCATTCTTTTGTTCCAACCAATCTGTTCTTCCTTCCCCTATTTTCACATTGCTCACACTTCCATGGTACTGTTCCATCACTCTCCTGATGATTTATTTGGGAACTCCTCCCTTCTCCAAGTCCTTCCATACCTTACTTCTATGTACACAATCATATGCTTTCTCAGTAACGAGAAAAACCAAAAGTAGATTGTTTCTATATTCATAATGTTTTTCCTGCAGCTGTATCATAGGAAATATCAGGTCTACCATTGATCTCCCTGATCTGAAGCCATACTGCTCTTCCCTGAGCCACTTTTCCACCCTGTCATGTATCATTTTTTCAACGATCTTCTCATAAACTTTGGCACAGTAGTACTTAAACATTAATTTATCCTGAATTTTGGGGTATTCTATCACTGTTAAACAAAATTGTAATATATAAAGATTATTTTTAACCTTTTAGTTCATATTACTACGAAAGCGTGTTTTTAGTTTTTTAAAGTACAACTTTATTTCCAGTCTTCAGGAGTAGCGCCCTGATTCCATACCTTTCTCATCATATGGTATAGCCACTGCTCACCTACTATTCCTGCTGCCCTTACCATTTCCAGCTCACTTGATCGATGCCTGGTGCTTTTCCAAACGTCATCTTACTCAGAGAACGGCTATTCTCGGCGGCAGATAGAGTGTGCCTTTACTCAGAAGCCACCAAGACCACCATCGAAGCAAGAAGAAACACCAAAAACTCTTGCTTTTCTTCCATATGCGTGGAACACATCGGGAAAAATTGGAAGACTCCTGGCGCGGTATGGAATTAAAAGGATCTTCCAGCCTCCAGCCAAGATACGTGACATGCTACGGTCGGTAAAAGATGACTTGGGCCTGAGGACACCTGGGATTTATTCCATACCGTGTGAATGCGGTAAAGTGTATATCGGTCAGACCATCAGAACGATCAAAGAGTGCCTTATCGAACACAAACGAAACCTGAGGCTGATGTAACTGGACAAGTCTGCGATAGCCGAGCATGCCTTCGATGAGGAACACAGGATAGAGTTCGATAAAACGGCAGTGCTGGTCAGACCCTCTTCCTTCTGGGACTCTGTCATTAATGAGGCGTTGGAGATCTGGCTTAATGAAAACAACATAAATAGGGATGGCGGGCTCTTTCTGAGCAAAGCCTGGAAACCTATCATTGGTGATCTCCGAGAGCGTAGCAGATCCTCACCGGCAAATGACACCAGTCGGGCGCCACAGCGGACCGCGGATTAAGCCAGCGGTCACGGCCAATCAGAAGTGGACACACAGCATCTCAGACCGCCAGCACATCCGGGCGGGAAGGAGCCAGTGGTGGCCGCAGCGGGCCGCGTGTAAAGTTAACAATCTCGACAAACCAGAGCGAGCGGGCCTTTCCAGCTAAAGGTATAAAGGAGGTTCGATGGATGGAGGCAGAGACAGTCAGCTGAGGACAACCACAAGATATCTGATGAAGACAGCAGAGTCAGCTGTAGAAACGTCGTGTTTTTACACCACCATCCAGCTGAACACCCGAGAAGATTTTGTTGCATCGATACGCCGGAAAAGTCTCCACTCACACGTATGTGCCAGAATTTTTCATGTTTGTTATTAAATAAACATGGGAAAATCATCAATATTAGCATTTCGTATGATTTACAGATAAATTCATATATTTGTAGCAAATTATTGTTTCTATGATTACTAGAAGTACAGTGGAATTTAGATGGCAGGGTGTCGTGGTTTAAAAAATTGTATTTCGCTCACTTCCATAGCAAGAAAGGAAATTGAGTAAAATTTGACACATTAGTAAGTATCATCATTATAGCTCATCGCTCAATAAGTTCGAGGACTCACCCGTAGATGGTATTACGCATATCAACTCGACTTCCTCATTCGAAAGAACTAACCTTCAAATGACACTTATCTGATTTTCACGTCAATCGTACTGTAAACAGCAAAGCTAGCGAAAGTGACGCTACATGTGCATTTGTGGAAAAAAATTGACAAAAACAAATTTCGTGTATTGATCAAACATTGCTATTTGTAAGCTACTTAGAATTCTGCAAATTCTAGTTAGTCAATTTGGTAAATGGAGAATGGGCATAATGCAGAAACCGATACCACAGCTTATAGCCACATACGTGACAAATTGAAGCCGCAGAACCAACAAAACAGATAAATCTAGACCATAATGCAGCCTTAAAGATTGAAAATAAAAATGTAAAGTTTCCTAAATAATTGCAATAGTGAATTATCCATAATGGTAAACATAAAATTTTGTTACGACACAATATTAATATTAAACAACACTTTTCAATGCTGTAAAAATTCTTTATAATAACAATTGACCATTAATAAATAAATTCTGTTATAAACAAACAATAATCAAGAGCTAGAAGCATTTAAAATAGTTGCATCTTCAACTCCATAAAATCATATGTTTAAAGCAGTATTTGAAGTCAGCCGATAGTGTTCAACCAACTAAATAAAATCCTACATAACATACTAAAATTTTAGATACTTGGAAAATACTGCATGATGTATATAGTTTTAATTGTCATGGACCCGCCAACTAAGGTCAATAAATGAAAATGCTTTTGGGATAAGAAATAAAAACCTCTGAAATTTATTCCACTAGCCTTTTTGCACAATAGGCGGCACTTTCATAAAAATCAAGCGATATACTGTTTTTCGCATATGGCGTCAGTGAACAAGGAAATGAATATTTTAGGAAATTGGTTGCAAGACAACTACGGCAGCTAGAGAGGAGATCGAGAGCATTTTGGAACGCTGAGAAACTGTAGAAGCAAAGGGAAAAGGTTTTAAAATCCAAAATATAATATTTCTGCAAAAATTTGTACCACGTAAGGATACACTAACATGTTCTTAGTGGCCACTAGCAGGGTTTGGAGGACTAATAAATAAATAAGCCTTATTTGGTCCTAAACAAAATATATAATTAATAGAAGCTCTATAAAACTTGAATGAAAATTCTATCACTTCTGTAAATGGAGATATTAACTTTTGTGCATTAACAGATTTGGAATTATTACAGCTAAACTGCTGAGTTTACAGAAGAATTTATAAGGAAGTAAATTAATTGTTGTGAGTTATTCCAATTACCATTAAAGTTTCACAGCTCTGTGTTTCACTTTTCCATAATTTATAGGACCATGTCATGGAGTGGAAGGCTATACCGATAGAAAGAAGAGGACTATATAAGGAGTGGACGCAGCGTCTTGAGTCCAGTCGCGGTAAAGCTCTGGAGGTGTGCGGACAATCGCTCTGCGTCGCGCTGAAAGTGCCGGATAGTGCTGAGGCCGGAAGTAGTAAGAATGCTTGGGGTTGGCCATGATGGTTTTTAATGCAGCATGGTTCAGTTCTAACAACTAAGATGTGACTTTGCAAATTTAGCTAAGGGGTTGGTCTGTCTCTTAACATTTCATAACCTACAATCATTTTGGTGAAGAAACATCTGATTGCTTTTCAACTGTAATATTTTACTTTATCCAAAGAATATAGTGATTTGTTATTTTGGAACATGAACAGTAATTTGATTTCATAGGTTCTACCAAACCTTTTCTTTCTTAAGGTTAAATAAAGAAAGTGGCGGCCGTCTTCAATTATTACAGTTGATAAATTCCAAGGTACTATTAACACGGTAAACAGCTTTATTTTCAGCAAGATTATGATCTACGACACAAGTTGTAAGTAAATGTTAAGGTGCATAACTGATATACAACCCCGGCATTGGTTTTATCCCTTATATTTAATGGGAAAAAAGCAATGGATTGAAAAATGTTATCCAGACTCTGCTCCATTGAAAATAACCATTTGCTGGTGGTATGCTGATTTTAAGTGCGGTTGCATGGATACAAATGATGCGAAATGCTCGGGTAGGCCAAATGAAACAGTCACTCTGTAAAAAGTGAAACAAGTTTTGAAAATCGTGATGGATGACCGCAAAGTGAAAGTTCGTGAGATAGCTGAGATGATAAACATATTGAATGGAAGTGTGTGGATGATTTTAGAAGAATAGTTGGGCATGAAAAAAAGTCTACTCCAAATGGGTGCAGCGTTTACTCACAATGGAACAAAAGCAACACTGAGTCGATCATTCAAAGAGCTGTTTGTCACTGTTTACTCCCAATTAACAGAATTTTTTGCATCAGTATGTGACAATGGATTAAACATGGATCCACCATCTCACTCTGGAGTTGAAGCGGCAATCAGCTGAGTGGAATGCAGCCGGCGAAAATTGTCCAAAGCGTCCAAAAACGCAGCAATCAGCTGGCAAAGTCATGGTGTTGGTTTTTAAGGAAGCGCAAGGTATAATTTACATCGACTACCTTGAAAAGGGAAAATCTATCAATAGCGACTATTACATTGAGTTACTGGTGCTTTTGAAGGACAAAATCACAAAAAAAGACTGCACATGAAGAAGAAAAAAAATCATCTTTCATCAAGACTATGCAACGTGTCACAAGTAACTGGAAACAATGGCCAAATTGAAGGAGTTGGGTTAGAATCTGCTTCCCCAACCACCACACTCTCCACATCTAGCCTCAAGCGACTACCGGCTATTTGTTGATCTCAAAAATATGCTCCAGGGAAAAAGATTTGGCTCGAATGAGGAAGTCATCGCTGCAACTGAAGCTTATTTTGAGGACAAGGACAATTCGTTTTACAAGCATGCTATCAAAAAGTTAGACAAGTGTTGGAATGAATGAATAGCTCTTGAAGGTGATTATGTTGATGAATAAAAATGAATTTTGTGAAGTAAATGTTTAAGACTGGAGATTTTCTTGGCGTTGTAAAGTGACTTGACAATGGCAGCAGAGATTGTTTAAACGATGGACTAACTCGGTTAGTTACTCGAGAAAATTTTATTCGAAATGAATGTTGTTTTCTTAGTAAGTCCCAGGACTTATTGAATGATGTGTTAGATACTATTTCTATAAGGTGTTTTTTTTTTGTCACAAGCCATTATCTATCTCACTTCATAACTAACAGAAAAGTACGAATGAGGTACCATTTTAAAGATTAAGGTTATCACAACATATTTTACGTAAGGAATTTACAGAATTCAGCCCTTAAAGGGCAAAAATATCAGTATTTCTAAAATGTGTTTTTTTAAGCACATAATATTTATCTCCCTGCATTCCTAACTGAAATTGATAAATGAAGTAACAACGAATTTTTGTGTCACATGCCGTTTATCTCCTCTGATATCTAACCGATTGAGAAAAAATAGGTTTATTTTAAGAAAGGATATTTTTGCAACTGAACCCTTAAAGGGCAAAAATGTCAATATTTCTGAAACCACAAACCATTTATCTCCCTGCAATCCTAGCCAAATCGATTGAAGATGTCCGCTTTAGTTACATCATATATTAAGAAAGGAATTTTTTGGAATAAGACAATGGTTTTACGAGCCATTTATCTTCCTTGATATCTACCCATTATAGATAAATTAAGTATCATTTTAAAGGTTAATGTATCTGCCACAGTGATGACATATTTTAAGAAAGGAATTTTTCAGAAGGACAAATTTATAATTATTTCCATAACGTATTTTTTTGTCATGAGCTCTTTATTTCCTTTGATATCTAACTGAAATCGAGAAATGAGGTATTATTTTAAAAGATTAAGGTCTCTGGTTTGATCAAATCATATTTTAAGAAAGGAATTCTTTGGAATTCGACCCTTAAATGGAAAAAGTATCTTTATTCCTGCAACATGTTTTTGTGTCATTAGCCATTTGTCTCTCTTGATATCTAACCAACACAGATAAATGATGTATTATTTTAAACATCTCCACAGTGGTCATATCATATTTTAAGAAAGGAATTTTTTGGAATTCGACCCTTAAAGAGCAAAATTATAATTATTTCCATTACGTATCTTTTTGACACGAGCTATTTATCTCCCTTCATAAGGTATTATTTTAGAGATTAAGGTCTCCAGTTTGATCAAATTATATTTTAAGAAAGGAATTTTTTGGAATTCGACCCTTAAAGGACAAAATTATCATTATTTCGATAACACATATTTTTTTATCATAATCCAATTACCTGTATTGATATCTAATTCAAACAGATAAATGAGCTATCATATTAAAAGTTAAGGTATCTGCTTCAGTCCCATAATTCCTGAAAAACGATTTTTTTCTTCTTCAGATTTTACCCTTAAAGGGGAAAAATAATAAGTCGCAGAGATATTAATAAACTGCTTCACTGGTGTCGACTTTTGTTATATACTGATTACACTAAACAAATCAATAACTGAAACAACTGAGACAGTTCTTATTTCATCCTATTAGAAACCCCCCAACCTTACTATTTATTATTTTTGTGAAATTTTTGTATGGTTCAACTAGTATATATTATTTCTAAAAGAGTTTTTTTTTTTTTACTCAAGACATTATCTCCATTCATACCTAACCAAAATTGATAAATGAGGAATCATTTTAAAGATTAAGGTATCTGCTTTGATCACATCAGAAATTAAGAAAGGAATTTTTCAGAATTTGACCCTTAAAGGGCAAGAGTATAATTATTTCCATAACATTTTTTTTGTTACAAGCCATTTATCTTCCTTGGTATCTAACCGAAATAGATATATGAGGTATAATTTTAAAGTTTAAGTTCTCCGCTTTGGTCACATCATATTTCATGACAGGAATTATTTGGAATTTTACACTTAAAGGGCAAAAGTATTATTATTTCCGTAACACATTTTTTTGTTTTTTTGTTATGAGTCAATTATCTCCCATAATACCAAACCAAAAACAATAAATGAGGTATCATTTTAAGGATTAAGGTCTCCGCTTATGAAACACAAATTTTTTTGGAATTCGACCCTTGAAGAACAAAAGTAATAACAGTGAAACTGTGAAAGTCGTGCATCTGAGACGTTTCGGATATAAGCCACTAGATAGCAGCAGCACGTATCACAATGATATTAATAAACAGCTTACTGGCACTGACTTTTGTGATGTATGTATTACAGTTAAATATAAATTGCTACTAATGAGACGATTCATCTTACATCCTATTACAAAACACCAACCTTACAATTAATTGTATTCGTGAAATTTTTGGAAGGTTTATCTAGTAGATATTATAAGCTGTTTTGTTACAAGCCATTATCTCCCTTCATACTTAACCAAAATATATGACAGAGGAATCATTTTAACGCTTATGGTCTCCATTTTTGACACATCATATCTTATGAAAGGATTTTTTTTGGAATTCGACCCTTAAAGGGCAAAAATATTTTTTTTTTTCTAAAACATGTTTTTTTCCCCATAAACCACTTAAATTTCTTGATACCTAAAGAAAATCGATAAATGAGGTATCATTTTAAAGATTAAGGTCTTCAATTTTGTCACATTATATTTTAAGAAAGGAATTTTCAGGAATCTGACCCTTAAATGGCAGAAGTATTAATATTTCTACAATGCATTATTATGTTAAATGCCATTTATCTTCCTCGATACCTAACAGAAATTGAGAGAGATCATTTTAAAGATTTGGTCAAATAATATTTTAAGATTGTAATTTTTTGGAATTTGACTCCTAAAGACATTCCACACTGTCAGGGTCTCAGTGCCCTGGAACACTTCTTAGATCTGCGACCCCCGCACAGCTATCCTAGTACATACTTGCTTTCATCCTTGGCTCACCTGATATTCTCCAAAAACATTTTTCATCTTTAATTCCACAGTACATAACTACGTTGCACCGCTATGGGCACCAGCATGGTCCCATCCTGTGCCAACTTGTTCCTTGGTCATCTGGACGAACGGTTCCTCAACTACATCCCCATTAAACCCATTGTGTGGTTCAGATACATAGATGATATATTTATGATCTGGACGCACAGTGAAAATCAATTCCTAGAATTCCTCCATTCCCTAAACAATAGCCGTTCCATTAATTTCACCTGGACCTACTCCCGTACACACATCACGTTCCTCGATGTAAACATCACGCTCAGGCAGGTTGCCCTACACACCTCTGTTCACATCAAACCAACTAATCTACAGCAATATTTACTTTTTGATAGTTGCCACCCATTCCACACCAAACATTCCCTTCCTTACAGCCTCTCTATCCATGGCAAACGTATCTGTTCTGATTCTGAATCCCTCTTCCAGTACTCCCAGAACCTATCCCAAGCCCTTATTTCCCACTTCTACAAAGCAGACCTTGTACATAAATAAATCACGCATGCAATCACCCACCCTCCATGTAACCACTCCAGCCCGACACCTCTAGAATCCAGCCATAGCCCTGTCTTTGTCACCAAGTTCTCGCCTGGCCTCGAATCCATCAATCGAATGCTACAACAGGGGCATGACTTCCTTCGATCCTTTCCAGAAACGTGCACACTCTTGCCAAAAATTATGCCAACTGTCCCTCGTACTTGTTTCAGCAGACCACCTAACCTCAGAAACATCTTGGTTCACAAATACCTTCCACCTGACACTCTAAAACCACCTATGGATCTTTTGCACGCAATAGACGTCGCTGCAAAACCTGCCACATGCATCCTTTCACTACTACATATTGCAATCCTGTCACAGGGTAAACCTTCCCCATCACTGGACATGCTACATGCTTCACTACCCACATCATATACCAGCTAACTTGCCACCATTGCACTAGCTCCTAAGTAGGCCTGACTACACAACAACTGTCGACCAGAATGAATGGCCACAGACAAACAGTCCACACCCGCAAATTTATATCTTCCAATACCAGAACATGACAACTATCACAATTCCAACAACTTCAATGAATGTTTCACCATGAGAGCAATCAGAGTTTTCCCCGAAACCACCACCGCCTCAGAACTTCGGAGATGGGAACTTGCATACCAAAATATCCTAGATACCAGACACCCACCCGGCCTCAACCACAGATAAAATTCCTTTCTGTGATGCATCACTCATTATTATCAGTATTAGCATTATTGTTATTTAACTAATTACATTTTTCCCCAAAATTTATATATCTATATTTATTTCCCCAATTCTTGTTTTCGTCCTACATTCCATACCCTTCTGCGATATACAAATTTGTATATAACATCTCAGTCCCACCGTCATATCGATAATCCACTCAGTCATGTAGGAAACTTCGGCGTGTGCACACCTCCTTAGCCACATGACTCATTCTTTCTAGCATGAAGAAGGTTTACGACCGAAATATTGTGTATGTTTGGATTCATGATATATGTTCTTCTCCTGTCACTGTCTTCAACTTGAGTGATGAGTCATTTTCCTTTTCCTTATAATTTATATGTTTATTTATATAATTCGCCACATCTGGCATAATATAACCTTCACTTCTGGCTGTTTTTATTGGTGAGCTTTGTTATTAGCTCCAAAACTATTTTCCGTGTTTGCGATATTCACTTGTTTACCTTTTACTTTGTTGTTTGTATGATTTATTAGATACTTTTGTCTGCCTGTGACGGAAATTCAGCCCAATAGTGTTACATGTTACTGAGCGGTTTTACTGTGCTACTGTGATACTTCATTTATTTTTTTATTTTCTTATTCTGCTTATGATATATATATATTTGGTTCCCTCTTATCCCTTATATTTCAAGGCACTAGTTATCCACTTATTATTTTTTATTTACGTCCCTCCTTCCAACTTTCCCACCATTCTGACTGAACCATACTCCACTGTTGTTGTTTACTTTTTTTGTCGCCATTTTTTTCCCTCTCCTCCCATCTCCTCAGTCTCATGACAAGAATCACAAATTTGGCCACAGTCACCGTCTGTCTACACCTTGCCATCTTTGAAACTTTGGCATGTATTTTTCCAGTAATTAATCCTTTTTATTGATTTTTTCTGGCACAATGTGTCTATTTCAGAGTTACCTTTCTCTGTATGTGCACCATGCTATTCACCTAGCTAAACTGAGACCTCACATTCTATTCCTCCAATCTTGCCTTTCTCTTAACATACCACCAAATGGCCTTACCCTAAAACTTCCAATTTCTGGATGCCCCCCGCAAGTCCATCCTACATTCCACTCATTCCGCTTCCAACAGTCCTTAGCAATAACTGACCTAGTTCTTCAAACGTATATCATGAAAACCCAACAACACTAATCCCACCTCATTTCCTTGCACAAAATTCTTCTCCTTGCATTTCCTGGTTGCTGTCATTATTTACATAACATCCTTAATCACTGAAACCATGTGTTAACCACACAAGCACAAGAACCTCTTTCGAAGCTCTCTTCCCCCTGCAAGAGCTACTTTGTTTTGGGCCTACATCTCCCCAACCCACCTTAACAGGCAACACATTATTCTCCTCCACTTTTTGCCACAACTCCATGTATTTCTCATATTCTCAGCTTTCACCACCCAACACCTTTATCACCAATCCCATCGCCCTCAACCCTACCCACTCCCCACCACTGGAAAAATAAAAAATCCCTATTGTGAATATTTCTTCCACCCCACTCTCCAAACCTAACTACCAGTTCTTTCAAAGGGTCTTACTTTCTCTCCCACCTTTAAATTTGATCGGATAACTCTTATTAAGGACTCCCTTTAATTCTGCCGCACTCTCAACTGGCGGTATTTTTTCAATACTACAGCCAGGGTTGACAACCGATGTGATAACCTGGAACCCAGACTCCAACAATTCCTACCTCCATCCCCTTCCCCAAAACCATTCTCTATTCCTATTCCAGGAATTCCTCATGTAAACCCTCTCATCACCTTCCTTCCTAAATTCAATCCCCCACTCCAAACACCTGACCCGTACTGAAATGCGGGCTGTGACTAAACTTTCCAAAAATAAAAACATTGTAATTCTCCCAGCTGATAAGGGCTCGACCACTGTGGTCATAGATCAGAGTGACGACGTGGCTGAAGCCCTCAGGCACCTCCGTTACCTGCCTCATAGCACTGACACCACTACTTTGATCTGCACTGAAATCTGCTCCTTCCTCAATCTCCAATATCCTTTACAGGGTCTTTCAAACCATTCCATTTGACTTCTGACCCCTAAGATCCCCCTCCCCCCCTGTATCTTTTGCCCAAGATACATAAGGCGAGAAATGCTGGACGCCCTATAGTTGCTGCCTTTGGGTCTCCCACAGAACGCATTTCTGCATTCATTGACCAGTACATACAACCTTTATTCCAGGCCCTCCCCCCCACTTTTTAGAGCATCTGTCAAGAGTTCCTACACTGCCTACCAGCTGGTTGCTTCCTGGTCATTATTGACATAATATCACTCCACATCAACATCGCCCAATGGCCAGGGCCTCAGTAGCATAGAGCGTTACCTCGACAGTCGCTCCTCCCACATACCTTCTAATACTACTCGTTTCCTTACTTCATTGGCTCAGTCCATCCTTACCAAAACTTTCTTTTATTCCAGTCTCAGGTTTACCATCATATACAAGGCATTGCAATGGGCACTCACATGGCATCTTTCTATGACAATCTTTTAAGGGGCAGACAGAGATGTTTCCTGTAAAAGATTACCCTACAACTCACCATGTGGTTCAGGCATATATATGACATATTTATGTTCTGGACCCACGGTGAATACCTCCTTCTTGACTTCTTGTATTCACTGAATAACTTCTCCTCCTTAAACTTCACCTGGTCCTACACTCAGACTGACATCACTTTCCTGGATGTGGACATCTCTGCACAGAATGGTCACTAACACACCTCTGTCCACATCAAGCTCACTAACCTACAACAATATCTCCATTTTGATAGCTGCCATCCATATCGTACAAAATGTTCCGTCCCATACAGCCTAGCAATTAGAGGCAAACACATCTGCTCTGATCAAGAATCCTTTACTCTTTACTCCAACATCCACAGTTATCCTTCAGAATTAGACCAAAACAGATATCAAGAGTCAAAAACTGTCCACCACACCGACACACACAACCCACCCAAAACGAACCAGAACCCTGTTTTTCTCACCCAGTTTTTACCTGGCCTGTAATTGCCACACCAAATTCTTCATTTTGGTAACGTATTCCTCAGATCCTTTTTTGAAATGTCCCGCATTCTTCCCACTATACCTCGGGTCACCTTCAGCAGACCACCTAACTTTAAAAACATACTTGTACATAAATATCAACCCTATGATGCTCCTAAACCACCATTTGGATCCTTCCCTTGTAACAGACCCTAATGCAAAATGTGCCGTGTGTATCCATCTACCACAACCTATTGCAACCCTACTACTGGTGAAAACTACCCCAACATAGGTCATGCCACTTGCACAACAGCCCATCTCATATACCAGTTCATGTGCCTCAACTGTCAAAGTTCCTGCTTGGCCTTAGCTCGAACTCATTACCCATCAGAATGAATGGTCACAGACAAACAGTTTACTCCCAAAACCTAGACTTCCCTGTTGCTCACCATGCCAGTGACCTCAATAACTGCTTTAGAGTACTTCCAGATACCACCTCCCAATCTGAACTTTGCAGGTGAGAACTGGCATATGAACACATCCTGCAGAATAGACATTCCCCAGGCATTAATCTCCGATATCATCTTCCATCCTCACCCTGTATACCCTGCACTGGCCAGGCCAACAGATTCATATATATTTATAGACCTCATTTTAAAAATTTTCATTATGTGTATTATTATTATTTCCCCTTTTAATCATTATTGTGATTTATACTTACAGTTATAGCGTCTATAATTACGTAGTCTTTCTCGGCGTTGAGAATATAAATAAAGTTCTCGGGTGACTATAACTCGACTAGTGACCCGAGAACTTTATTTACATAGTTATATTGTCATTGCTACCCCCACCACCTCCGAAGGTCAATTTTATTCTATCAGTGACTGTGTTGACAACTAGGCTTTCGCGAGCTCAGCCACTTACTTCTTTTAACTTGGCAAAGGGTAAATCCCGAAATATTGTATTTTGTGTGTTTGTGTATTGTTTCATCTTGCTGTTGCCCTCCTCACTTCAACTTTTGTGAGTGTAGGGTGTCTTATCAATCCTTTCTATATAAATAAAAGTATATTTGTTTTTCTTGATATGCTCTTCAAGTATTAATCTTAATGCCAAAATCGCTTCTCTTGTATCACGGTTTTTCCTAAACCCAAACTGATCATCTACTACACTTTCCATTCTTCTGCATATTATTCTGGTCAGTAATTTTGAAGAATGTTAGACTTATAGTGCGATAATTCTCACATCTGTTAGCTTGTGCTTTCTTTGGAAGTATGAAGATGATACTTTTAGTAAAATCAGTGGGAATCTCTCCTGTTTCATAACTTTTTGACATAAATTTGAATAATCTTTGGATTCATTCTTCTCCAAGGGATTTCAGAAGTTCTGCAGGAATCTCATCAATTACAACTACCAAATCATTCAAAGCTCTATAAAATTCTATCCTCAAAACAGGATCACCTAAGTCTTCAAGTTCGACATCAATTTTTTCCAATACACTGTTGTTCAAGTCATCTCCATTATACAGTTTCTCTATGTATTCCTTCCATCAGTTGGCTCTATCTTCTAAGCTTAGAACAGGTTTCCCATCAGCATTTTTAATGTTTATACATCTTTTATTCATTTCCACAAAATTCTGTTTGACATTCTATATGCCACATCCACTTTACCTATGACCATTTCCTTTTCTACTTCTTCACACTTTTCTTGCCGACATCTTTCTTTAGCAATTTTTACATTAACTGATTATTTGATTTCTGAACTGTCTGTACTGCTATTTTCCTGCTTCATCATTAGCATTTTTGTGCCTTCTCCTCTGATCCATCAACTCCAAAATTTCTTCTGTGGTCCAAGGTTTATGGGCATCCTGTTCCCTAAAGCCTAATGTTTCTTTACCAGCTTTCATTATTTCAGGCTTAAATACATTCCACTGATCCTCAGTTCAGCTCCTTTCAGAGTTATTTCTTAGACCCACATCTACCATTTTTTCAATGTTTTCTCTTGTGATATATTAATGACATATTTCACATCCCAGAGGTACTTCCTCAGCAGGGATCCATGGAACAAGATTGATAAATAAATAAATAAATAAATAATTAAGATTATTCACTTCCAGTCTGTTCGGCTTGCATTGCTTCTTTATTATCTATGATTTCAGCATGCACTTCATAACTTTCAGATTATGGTCAGAGTCTATGTCTCTCCTGCTTTACAGTCTAGAAATTGATTCCAGAATCTCTTTTTGACCTAGATATAATCTGATTGATATCTGCCTGTTTCCCCTGCACATTTCCAGGTTTGCACGTTTTTTAGTGTGTTCACAACAACTAATTTATATCTTTCATAAAATTCTAGCAATCTGCTTCCTCACTCATTTCTTTCCCCTAAACTAAAACTTCCTACAGTATTCCCATCTTCTCCTTCTTCCACTACTGCATACCAAACAACAATGATTATCAGATTTTTCTCCCCTTTCACATGTTGGATAAATTCTTCAATTTCAGCATATATTTTCTTTATTTCTTTATCATCTTCCTGTGACGTTGGCATGCACACTTGTACTAATGTGGTTGGGACGGACTTAGTTTCTAACATCATGAAAATAATCCTATCTACTAACCTATTCATAGTAAGTCACCTATTTCCCTACTCTCTTATTCATTACAAATCCTACACCAATGGATCCACTGACAGATTGTGTGCTAATTATATTGTGTTCCCCAGACCAGAAATCATGCGGGTCCTTCCATCTAATCTCACTAATCCAAATGGCATCTAACTTGTCCAATCTCCCTTTTTAAGTTTTCTAATCTACCTGCCCTTCTAATATGTCACGCCCCGACCCGTAGAATGTGTCTATTCATTTTAATGATTCCTCCCAGACCAGTCCCAACCCGGTGGGGGATTATTTTACCTCCGGAATATTTTACCCAGGAAGAAGCCATCATATGATATACAATTTGAGAGGATTAGATGGACTTGGGATACCCTTAGGGTCTTTAATGCAGGGGCTTCCTGTTGCTTCTGCATCTCCATGCCTTTGATCATTTTTGATTCATCTGCCTTTAGGGGCCGTTTCCAACCTCAAGAGCAAGAGGGTGCCCTGGACCACTCCCCATCATTCCACCCTCCTTTCGGAGGCCAGTGGCAAGCTGTGGGAGACTTTTTATAATGGGAATCTTTCAGTCACCAGAGTCTTGTCCGGGCAAAAGAGGTGCACCATATGAAGGAGAGGTTGACATTTGGTTGGAAGAGGCAAATATAGTTTCCTCAAACCCTTACATCCTCCAACAAGGTTAAGGCAGACAACACCAACCTGCCTGTAAGAAAAACGCAAAAAAGTAATCTAGAACTAAATTAAAATGAATACTTAGTTAAGTAGTGAACTGGTAAATCAATATTAAAGATATCAACCTTATTACAACTTTTACTAAAGTAACTTTCTTTAGATGTAAACAAAGTTTCTTAGGTTTATGTGGGAGACTTTTTAGCGCGAGTTGTGTTTTAAATTGCTTAAAGCCTAATGCAGTGTACAAAACTTGAATTTATCTTCCTCCAGTACTTATATTAGCAATCTTTTCATTTCATGGGTGTACCACATTTCCCTTTTACGATTGCCTGCCTCAGCATGTGTGTGTATAAAACTGTAACCCATATCTTCTATGGTGCATTTGCTTACTCAAAATGAATTGTGCTCGTCATTCAAGTATGATCTAAAAGATTTCTTACAAACCTTTTCAAATCGGTAAAAAATAAATTTCTTTTCCACTTTCAAACTCAGCTATTGATTTAATGGTTGCTATTACAGCTTTGTGTTAGCTTATTTCTGCAGTCCCTGAAATATCACTGAATAAGTCTAGCTTGCATGAAATAATTGGATTGAAAATATTTTCAACATTAACCAAAGAAAATTAAAGACTAAGATAATCATTTATTAAAAAAATCATTGGGAAAGAATGTACAAACCCTAGAGAAAACTGGAAAAAATATTTCTTTATTCAAATCTCTATCCATCACTATAGCTGGTTTTGAAATCTAAAAAAGACTCACCTGCAATGAAGCATGTATTTCTCCCAGTTCATTTTCCATGGCCTCCACTTTGTTGCGATGTTCATTTAGTGACTGTAAACGTGTCTGCAGTTCTGTTTCCAGGGCAGATATTTCACGGTGCTATACAGTGAGGGGAAAATAAAGAATATACAACAGATTAGCTCTTTAAGATCCCATGTCTTGGTGGTCTAAAAGAAGCAGTATATATTCTTTTCATAACAAACTAATTAGATTGAGAGAGAGAGAGAGAGAGAGAGAGAGAGAGAGCACATATTTAATTATTTGCATAAAAGAATGGTCTCAGAAAACGTTGGCCTCCTCCAACTGTGATTCAATACCTAATAAAGTGTTGAAATCTCTACTTATATAAATCTAAAGCAGGATGTGACTGTCCATTCCTTCACTTTGAAATCACACAAAATCTACTGAACTAGATTTTGCACTTTATGCTCTAGCCTAACATCAGCAGTATATCTTACAACTCGGCAGAATTTGGGAATAGAGCAAGAAATGACAAGTTGTTTGTAACTTAATCATATAGGCACTAAAAGTTCTTAATACAATTAGGGCCAGTGATTATACAGACCATCAAAGATAAACACCTCCACAATGCATAAGACCATAGTTTCTCTCGGCGTTGAGAATATATGAAATGTTCTCGGGTGACTAGCTGAGTTAAAGAAGTGTTATTTTTACACAATATTTCGGTGATCACATTCATTATTGCCATCTTCTGGTGAAGTGTGGTCGAGAACGTGAGATGTTGCCGAGCTAACCAGAGACTCCTGCTGCTACGCTGTGATTGGTCAGCTTTGGAATGGGTCGTAGCTGGGGTCCTGTCTCATCGAAACTTGATTCGATGCCATAATGGAGCCACGGCTTGATTTGAAGCCTCTGTTCACATGGCCAGGAGTCATCGTGAAGCTTTGTATTCTGATATTTCCTTTAAACGAACGATGACTTTCGGCCCGTATGCTACAGGCCATGTGAATAGGGTCATTGAATCCAGCCGTGGCTCCATCGTGGCATCAAATCAAGTTGTGACAAGTCAGGACCTCAGCTACAACCCGTTCCAGAGCCGACCAATCACAGCATAGCAGCAGGAGTCTGGATTGGCTCAGAAACATCACATGTTCTCGACTGCACTTCACCAGAAGATGGCAGCAACGAATGTGATCGCAAAAATATCGTGTAATTATAACACTTCTTTAACTCGGCTAGTCACCCGAGGACATTTCATACATACCTCCAATATGCCTCGAAAGTTTAGGACCAGAATTAATATCTGCTCAGTAAGTTTTAAAAATTGTTATTAATTTACAATAGACAATGTTTTGGTGAATTTCATGGCATCCTGATAATACTGCACAGAACTGCATACCCTACCAAAGTTGGAAACCTCCAATATACCTAGATATTTTAGTATCCAACTTAAAATCTGATTAGCAACTTCTGGACATAAACTATTAATTTGCTAATATGTCCAACTGACAAGTTGCTCCATTTTTTAATTGTATGGGGCATTACCGGTAGATGGATGTTCCCATCTGTTTGAAATTTTCAGATTTGACTCAAAATCTACAACATTTTCCTGCATTTTAAAATCCATTTTTTTTTCTTTGCATTATTTATAACTAAGATGCTATATTAGACACAATACATAAAACCCTAACCCGATATTTGCTATGCATTAATACTGAGAGTTGATCATGTTTTATTTCCATTATTTCATGTTAGTTGCATTAAAAATAAAAAACCCTCAAAAAACCTTCTTTAACAAGATTTAATCTGCTAGCTTCAATGATAAGAAACCGATTTTTTTTTTTTTTTAATGTCATAGTTCCTCATTACAAACTTCAGATATTGTCATAAAACATTTCTTTAAAGTATTTAGAAGAAAAGATAGTTCTTGCATAACATTTAGGTGTTTTTCTTCTTTGGGTTAATAATTGCAACTCGAAAATAAAAATAAAAAAATTGCTGTAAACTCATTAGTCCACACACCTACATAGTGTATGCTAGTGATAAATAAGTTTACAGAAGTATGAGTAGTCATTTTTTAATGATATTTCAAGGTTTACTTATTCCACTATGTTTGACGATAAGAAACATTAATGGCCGCCTCCCTGACATATATGCAGATAATTAAAGATAGTGACTAAATCTATCACATTTCACTTTCCTATAATAAAGTGTGAAGTTTTAAGTTACAGAATGGCAACTTTGTAAAAATGATAAGAACTTTTATTTTTTGTGGCTGCAATTGGCGATACATCTAAAACTGAAATGTTTTGGATTATATATTGCAAAACACGATAAAACTGTAATGTATCAGTGTCTGAAATATGTCAATTTTTTAAATTACACAGCAATCGATTAATGTCTCCAATACAGTATTAACTAAGCTCTAGTGATACAACTTTAATATCCATTAGATGTAGTTGTTTTCTGTCTGCATTTGTCAATGTGTTTCTAATGTAGACTTTCTTAGTCACATGAATGAGATGCTAGATTTGGAAGCCTTGATGTTGTCTTTTAACTTAACGGCAGTTGTAAATTTCCCTACAAGAATAAAAAATAATAGCAGGACAGTAATTGATAATTTTTATGGGTATTTCTCAGTACAGTAATTACAACATCATCCAGTAACAAATGGTATCTCAGATCATGATGCCCAGCTGTTATGTATCAAGTCCAGAGACAGTGTTAAACAGATAAAGAAAAGCTGGGCATATAGAAGAAATATTAATGAAAATAATATTAAACATTTAATAGATTCCTTAAATAATGAACACTGGTCAGAAGTGTACACTGCACAGCGTGTTAATGCAAAATTTGATTCCTTTCTTAACATTTTTCTAACACATTTCTAAGGAAGTTTTTTTTAAAAAAAAAAAAAAAAAAAAAAAAAAAAAAAAAAAAAAAAAAAAAAAAAAACAACACACAGTTAATTGGGTAAGGGATGGATAACAAGGGATATTAGAGTATCTAGTAAAACAAAAAGAGACCTTCACTTAAAAGTATGAGAATCAGATAATTATACACTGACAGTTCATTATAAACTTTATTCTAAAATACTAAGAAATGTAATTAGAAAGGCCAAGAACAGGTATATATTGAAGAAAATAGAGAATTCAGACAATAAGATGAAAACTGTATGGAATATAATAAAAACTGAAACAGGAAAATCTGTAAATCATTCTAAAAACATAAAAATAGAACAAAATGGATCAAAATGGATCTGTGCATAGTGAAGTAGGGGAAGTTTGTGAAATATTTCACAATCATTTTACTTTAGTTGTAGAGAAATTAGGCATAGAAAAGCAATACCCACATAGTGCCCTAAGACTTATTCAGACTGCTTTCCCAAATAGATTATTTAAGAGTGTTTTATTTGCAATACTAACCTGACAGAGAAAAACACCAAATGGTTATTTTTTTTTTTATATTTTTTTTTTTATTATTTTTTTTTTACGCCTCGTGGACGGCTAAGGTCATTAGAAGCTGAATGGGACTGGGGAGTGGGGACAAGGAACGGGAAGGAATTCGACAGTGGCCTTTTTCAAGGGAGCATCCCAGCATTTGCCTGGAGTGATTCGGAGAAACCATAGAAAACCCAAATCTGGATGCCCAGATGGGGATTCGAACCCACATCCTCCCGAATGCGAGGCAAGAACATTAACCGTTCAACCACCATGCTCGGTAAACAGTAATCTAGAGTTTAATGTAAATCAAGTACTTAGTGAAGTAGAAAAATGAATTAAGGCATATTCGTTAAAATTATTTTTTTTAAAAAAAAAACATTGTATTAGGTTTAACACAAAATAATTATGCAAAGCCGGATTTACAAGTAAGCTATAAAAATAACACACTCTTAGAAACAAAGAGCATAAAATTCCTTGGTATTCAAATAGATGACAATCTCTGTTGGCATGAACACTACTGAAGAAGTTAAGTAGTGCCACCTCTGCAATACAAACACTTTCTCTAACAGCAGATATAGAATTAACAAAACAGGTGTATTCCTCATATTTCCATTCAGTGATGTCATATGGCACAATTTTTTGGTAAAACTCTTCACAAAGTAAAAATGTTTTCATAGCACAGAAAAGAGCTATTAGGATGCTGTGTAGGGTAAAACCCAGAACTTCTTGTAGACAACTTTTTAAAAAAACTCAATATTCTTACAGTGACTTCTCAGTATAAATATTCTCTCATGTCCTTTGTCATAGAACATTTTAAACTGTTTACATCTAATTCACAGGTACACAATTTTAATACAAGAAACAGAAATAATTTGCACAAAACACAAACATATCTGTCATTAGTACAAAGAGGAGTTATTTATTCTGGGATACATCTGTTTAACATACTTCCCAAGAGTGTAAAAAAGGTTTGCAGATAATAAAGATATGTTTAACCAAAAACTGAGAAATTATCTTATTGGCCACTCCTTTTACTCCATTCAGGAATTTTAACAAAATAATTTATTGTATTCAATATGACCTTTTGCAAAACTCAGTTGTAAAAATTAAACTTTATTTTTATTCTCTTTATTTGTCTTTGTAACATATGATTGTTTTCACTATGCTTATGACTCATACTAGCTGGTACCCATGACTTCATTTGTTTGTGTTTGTAAAGAATTTGGATTGACAGTCACCAACATCTAACCATAATACTGCATGATGGGAGACTTGATCCTATTACCACACACAAACGCCAGTCATCTGCGCTATGTAGTTCAGGCAGCAAAGTAAAATATAGGGACACACGTCTTCAGACGAAATACGAAAATATCCTTGATCGACCAACTTTAACCACCATATCTCCCACAATCTCACAGTTACCTAAATTCGGCCAACGTTGTGATCGACGGGTGACTCTGTGCTACTACCACACACAAACACCAGTGATCTGCGCCAGATAGTTTTCTCTGAAAAGTGACACACCATGACACTTACATTTTTGGTAGAAATATGAAAGTGCCGCAGGTCGACCACTTTCACCCACCATATCTCCCATACCCCCATAGTTACCGACATCTAATCACCATAGTACATGATAGACACGATACCACTACCACATCCAAACACCAATGGTCTATGCTTTGTAGTTGTGGCAGCAGAGTGACATATACGGAGACACATGTCTTTGGTTGAAATACGAAAATTCCCTGCATTGACCAGTTTTTAACCATCATATCTCCCACATCCCCACAGCTATCGACATTCGGCCAATGTTGTGCACGACAGGAAACTCCATGATACTTCCACACACAAAGACCAGTGATCTGTGCTAGGTAGTGGTGGCTGAAAACTGAAAAATAGGGAAAAGCACGTCTATTTATACATATATATATAAGAATGTATGTATATGTATTAACCATGACATGTTTCACATCCCAGATCTTTTGGACATAAAACACCATCAGTGAGAGGTGTTCATTTCAAGTCTTTTAACAATGGCATGGACTATTTATATGCAAGGCAAAATAGTATTCTCAAAGAAGGGCAGTAAGAATGTTTCTTCATGGAAGACAGTGGCGGATCTAGGAATTTCCCGAGTCGGGGCAAAAACTGTAAGAATGCCACCCTACGAAACATTATTTTTCTGCCACCCATCAAACACGATTTTGTCTTATCCCTTCCCTAAAGTACTCACCCGGGGCAAGCGCCCTGGTTTGACCTCCGCCGTATCCAGCACTGCTGGAAGAAGCAAGTGATATGGGAAAGAATTGTGGAAAAGACATTTTTCAAGACAGCATCGTTAAAAAGCTTCTTGAGGTGCGCCAAACAAAAATTATTCAGATTGCACTTGCATCTGTGAACTAGTTTGTGATTTCCGGTAATAATATCTGAATTAGTAGACCTGATGAAGACAACCAAGCTGGTTGTCGAAAGGTCAACGTTTTTCAACACTATCCGGCTGAACACCAGTGAACAATTCATTTCATTGTTCCATACTGATTGCAATCTATACCGACTATAATTAAATCTAATATTACCTGGTATGACGTAAGTTGTTAAAATTATTAAAATTTCATTAGCTTTTACTGATGACATATTTCAGCCGTATGTAACTGTATTAGCCATTCAACACTTGTAATATCAATGGCAGATGTAAGAACCCATGAAGATTTTTTATTTAGTTTATATCGCAATGCATTATTGCCACTAAATTGTGATACAGTACAAGTATTAATATGCTTGTGATCAAAGTACTGATTCTCTGGTGGCAAGTTGAGCGTAGTATGTTGTTAGGTTGAAATGTAACCACGACCAGGACGGCAATGAAAAACTGTACAACACAAGGCAATATGAATTACAATGAGCTTTATTTTATAACAATTCTATTTTTTTAAGCAATTTCTAAGAAAAGAATTGCCAGAACACTGAAAGAAAAGTATGTATTTTATTTAAATTGGCGATTTAATTATCAATTGCTTTTTTTTACCGAAATCGTTAATTGTTTTCAATGAAAGAAGTTCCAAATTGATCACAATCTATGAGAACTAAACCACAATTAAAACTAATATTATGTGGTGTAATGTAAGTTGTTAAGATTTATTTATCCTTCATTTTCACTGGGGTCATTGATTCAACTGGATGCAAGCTGTCATCCGCTAGATAATAAGAAAGGACATTAAGATTTTGGATCAAGTTTACATCACAATGCGTGATGATATTGACACACAATATATTAATTTGCATTTGTTTGAAGCTTTGATTTTCTAGTGGCAATATCAGTGGAGATTGTATTTAGGCTGAAATGCAACCTGGATCAAGCTGACAACTAAAACTTCTGCTACAGCACAGGGGAAGAGAAATTACATTAAGCTTTATTTCATAACAATTCTATTTCATTAAGCAACTGCAAAGAGATAAATTGCCAAAGCACTCCATTAAACCCGTCATTTTTGACGGACTTTGAAGCGAGGTAGAATAATGAATAGCAACGGCCCCAATACACTGCCCAGTGGCACTTCCATATTTACTTCCACCTCTTTTGATAATGTATCTCCTAATCTAACACCTTGCTTTCTGGTTTTTAAGAATTCCTCTACTGATCAAGTTACTTTTTTTGTCCAATCCAATAGTTTTCGGTTTATTTAAAACCATTTTATGGCTCACTTTATATAATGCCTTAGAAAGATCTAGGGCTACTCTATCAACAAACATGGCCTCCCTTGTCCAATTCATCTGAAATATTTAGCAAATAGCCCATCATCTGAGATTCACATGAATATCCTCACCTAAAGCCATGTTACTGATCTGATTTGGACTTCAGCTCCATTCCTATCTACAATTGTCTGAATACCTTCTCTTCCCGAGTTTTCTAACATAGAAATTTCAAGTTGCATCGTTCAGTGGTCCCGCTGCACCAGTAATATTCTTCATAAACCCATCCTTTGCTTCCCTCTTTGCTAGTAACAGCTAGTTTACTGCCTTCCTGTTTTTAACTATATTGTGTTCCTGTCTAACTAACCTCTTTGGTGATGTTAACATCACATAAATTGCAGACAATGCACAGAAGCGTAGAAGCTAATAAGGAGTATGAAGCACATTGATGTCAACTGTGAATAAAATATCCTTGCGCCAATTAATTCACACAGGACTATTATAATAGATTCTTTGGATTTTATTAATCCATCTAGCTTAACAGCCATGTAATTTATCCTGTAGAGCCCTTAATACTAATCTTTGCCTGACAACACAACTGTGTAAACTGTCCTTTTAAATCCTAAAAGTGGCTTTAGAAACTTCATTTCTCTCATCTGAAGTGTCTGCTTTTGTTCATTGGTCAAGGAGGTCTAGTATTCTGTTCTGTATTATTTTATAATGGATTCAATTCAACATTTGCATTTCCATGAAAATTTCTTTTAATTTTACCAAAAATGAAGGAATAGTTTTTAATTTAAAAACTAGATCCTTACTATTATTTAGACTTAAAATGCATACTAGGTATTAAAATTCTGTAAACTACTATGCAGATGTACGTGCCATTAAAATTTTTGCTCATGTTAAATATTTTAATGTAAATGCTTACATTTTGATTTTGTCTTAAGATATTTCTAAACTGTATGATTTTTCTACAGTAAGTGTAGTTTCGACACTGATATTTTATCTGTTTTAATTAATATTACCTGATTATCTGAAAATAATAAATTTATGATTCATAATTTTTTGTTATATTTTGCAATAATCTTCCTTTCCAGTTGCAGATAACATAATATAAGTGAAAGATAAATAATGCAGCTTGTAAAGGAGACCCTCATCTTACATCTTGTTTGATTAATAGCTCTTATTCTGATCTTATTTCTCTATACACACTTATTGAGGGATATTGTGGATTCCTTTTCGAGTGTATAATTTGCCAATGTTTATACCTATTAACTATGTCAAAGTTGGGTGTAAGGATCTGGGAAAGACTAGTTAGCCTTTACCAACCAAATGTCAACGTCTCTTACGCGTGGTGCACCCTGTTTGCACGGACAAGGCGTTGGCGACTGAAAGATTCCCGGAATAAGGAGTCCCCCACTGCTTACCAAACGGCCTCCGAAAAGAGGTCAGAAGAGCGGGGAGCGGTTCATGGCACCCTCTTGCCCTCGGGTTTTGAAACAGCCCTTGAGGGTGGATGAATCAGAAATGATCAACGGCGTGGGGATGCAGAAGGCAACATAAAACCACTGCATTAAAGACCCAAAGTATATCCCAAATACATGTAATCCTTTCAAATTACATATATCTTGATGACTTCTTCCTGTGTAAAATATTCTGGAGGTAAAATAGCCCCCCAATCAGATCTCCGGGTGGGGACTGCTCAGGGAGGAGTCATCAGAATGGATAGAAACATTCTACCAGTCGGAGCGTGGAATGTTAGAAGCCTGAATAGGGCAGGTAGGTTAGAAAACTTAAAAAGGGAGATGGAACAACTTAAATTAGATTTTGTGGGGGTTAGTGAGATTAAATGGAAGGATGCACAGTATTACTGGTCTGGGGAACATAGGATAATTAGCACACAAGCTGTCAACGGAGTCACTGGTGTAGGATTTGTAATGAACAAGAAAGTAGGAAAACGGGTGAGTTATTATGAACAGTTTAGTGACAGAATTATTTTGATGAGGTTAGAAACTAAGCCCATCCCAACCACATTAGTACAAGTGTATATGTCAACGTCACAGGAAGATGATGAAGAAATAGAGAAAATATACGCTGAAATTGAAGAATTAATCCAATATGTGAAGGGGGAGGAAAATTTAATAATCATGGGTGATTGGAAAGCAATAGTGGGAGAGGGTAAGGAGAATACTATAGGAAGTTTTGGCCTAGGAGAAATGAAATGAGCGAGTAAGCAGGTTGCTAGAACTTTGTGAAAGATATAAGCTAGTAGTGGCAAACACACTGTTTAAGAACCATGCAAGAAGCATATACACCTGGAAACGTCCTGGGGATACAGGCAGATATCAGCTAGATTATATCATGGTCAAACAGTGATTCAGGAATCAAGTTCTAGACTGTAAAGCGTACCCAGGAGCAGACATAGACTCTGACCATAATTTGATAGTAATGAAGTGCAGGCTGAAATTCAAACAAATAAGGAAGCAGTATAAGCAGAACAGACTGGAAGTGAATAAACTGAAACAATCTAGCATGAGAGAAAAATTTACAGAAATGGTAGACATAGGTCTAAGAAGTAACTCAAGAAGCATGACTGAGGATGAATGGAATGCATTAAAGACTGAAATAATGAAAGCTGGTAAAGAAACATTAGGCTTTAGGGAAATAAGCTACCCGAAAACCTTGGATCACAGAAGAAATTTTGGAGCTGATGGACCATAGGAGAAGGTACAAAAATGCTCAGGATGAAGGAGGAAGAGAGCAATACAGGCAATTTAGAAATCAAATAAATAGGAAAAGCTAAAAAGCAAAAGAAAAATGGCTAGAAGAAAAGTGTGAAGAGGTAGAAAAGGAAATGGTTGTAGGTAAAGTAGATGTTGCATATAAAAAGATCAAACAGAATTTTGGAGAAATGAAGAAAAGGGGTGTGAACATTAAAGCTACCAATGGGAAACATCTTTTAAGCTCAAAAGATAGAGCTAACCAATGGAACGATTACATTCAGAAACTGTATGATGAGGACGACTTGAACAATAGTGTAATGGAAAAGAAAGGCGATGTTGACATTGATGACTTAGGAGATCCTGATTTGAGGACAGAATTTAACCCCTAAACCTACGATTTAGATTTGAAGATGTTGGGCCGAAATTGTATACAAGCTCGCGCAGCGTTCGGGACATTCACACGACTTGTGTAAAACGCTAATCCGGGCGAATACGCAATAAGAAGCTGCAACCGAATACTCGCTATAAAATGGAAAGACAAGCGAGATGTTTATATGCGGTCGACAAAACATGAAGCAGTCAAAATGACTTCACAAGGATCCAAGGGCACTCTAAAACCAAATTGTATTGCAGAGTATAGCAAGAGAATGAATGGAATTGATCTCCAAGATCAAATATTAGCATATTTTCCAGTGATGATAAAATTCATGAAAGGATAAAAAAAAATTATCTGTTTGATATTGGTCTTTTTAACTCTTACATCTTATGGAAAAAACTGAATGATGGAAAGAAACAATGTTATGTCGACTATAAGATCAACATAGCCGAATCTCTACTGAAGAAAATGCCAAAACCGATTTATAGAGAACGAGGCATAGTATCTTCTGGAGATGAGACAGACAGACTTTACGGGAAGGAATGGGCTCATTTTCCAAAGCACATTGATCCAACACCCTCTAAATTAAGACCGTCAAAATGTTGTACAGTTTGTCACAAAAATAAAAACCGTAAAGAAACAACGTGGGAGTGTAAAAAGTGTAAAGTTCCGTTACATGTACCAGAATGCTTTGAAATATATCATACCATCACAGATTACTAACTTTATATTTTGGAGTTTTGTATAAATAAACATTTTGTAATATTTGCGTCTACCACAATTATTGCATCAGACTGTAATTGCTTATAAAATATTCCACGTAATATTCACATCTGGCCCGATCACCGTACGCGGGCTATGCCCGTAATATTTACTTCTAGCCCGATCATCGTACTCGGGCTATGCCCGTAATATTTACGTTTGGCCCAACCATCGTAGGCGGGCTATGCCCGTCATTGTAGGTTAAGGGGTTAATAAAGTTCAGAATGACTTGAAAGCAAATAGGGCAGTTGGAATTGATGGGATCTCTGCAGAACAGGAGAAAAAGGAATTGAAAGATTATCCAAGCCGACATCAAAAAGTTATGAAACGGGAGAAATTCCACTGATTTTAATCCTAAGCACAAGCCCACAAATGTGAGAATTATCATACCATTAGTCTAACATCACATGCTTCAAAATTACTGGCCAGAATAATATGCAGAAGGATATAAAGGGTAGTAGAAGAGACAGTAGGTGAAGATCAGTTTGGGTTTAATAAAAATTGCGGTACAAGGGAAGCTATTCTGTCTTTAAGATTAATACTTGAAGGGCGGATCAAGAAAAACAAAGATACCTTTATGGCGTTTGTTGATTTGGAAAAAGCTTTTGACAATGTTAGATGGGACAAGATGTTCAAAATATTAAAGAAGTCAGGTCTAAAGTATCGAGATAGAAGAATACTCTATAAACTATATAAGAATCAAGTGGCTATAATAAAAGTAGTGAATCACGAGAGACATGCATCAGTTAAAAAGGGTGTGAGACAAGGTTGTAGTCTATCCCCGTTAATATTCAACTTGTATGTGGAAGAAGCAATGAAGAAAGTCAAAGAAAAATTTCCATGTGGCATAAGTTTTCAGGGAGAAAAAATCAGTATGTTACGATTTGCTGATGACATTCTCTTGTTAGCAGAGAGGGCTGAGGATATTGAGAAGTTACTGAATGGCATGAACAAAATACTGAATGAAGATTTTGGACTGAATATAAATCAAAGCAAAACAAAAGTGAAGAAATGTAGCAGAAATTATACCAATCACAATAGATTAAATATAAAAATAGGACGGGATGCAATAGGAGAAGTAAGTGAATTCTGTTGATTGGGATGCAAAATTAAAACCAATGGCTGATGCAGGAATGATGTTAAAAGGAGAATAGCACTAGCAAAAAGAGCCTTCATCAAAAATAGAAATCTTTTAGTTTCAAAAATTGATCTAGGAATTAGAAAGAACTTTTTAAAACTATGTGTGGAGCACAGCGGTTTATTGTAGCTAAACATGGTCTTTAGGAATACCGGAAAGAAAGAAAATTGAAACATTTTAAATGTGGTGTTACAGAAGTATGCTGAATATTAAGTGGACTGACAAAGAAAGAAATGAACAAGGTTTGGGAATGATGGGTGAAGAAAGAAGTTTGTGGAAGAAGCTTACAGAAAGAAGAGACAGGCTGGTAGGCCTTATTTTGAGACATGCTGGATTGGTTAATTTGCTGGTGGAGGGAACAGTCATAGGTAAGAACTGTGGAGGAAGAAAGCGATTGGAATATATGAAGCAGATAATTGAGGACGTGGGTTATAAGGGGTATGTAGAGATGAAGAGGTTAGCACAGGATACGAGGGATGGAGGATTGCATTAAATCAGTCAAAAGACTGATGACAGGAAAAAAAGTTAAAGTCTTTGACGCAGTCTATAGAAGCTATGAATATATGGTTATTAAATTCCTTACGATTTTCAATTAACTGTGTCAAGCTTAAAATATAGTCTGTGCACATGTTCCAACTTTCCCAAGACCATGTCATTTATTCATTAATATACAATCTGAATTGGTATCTATTCATATTGTCAAGATTTTGACATATAATTTATGTTTTGAGTTAATAGGGCTGATACCTCAGTAGTCGTCAAACATTTCTGTCTTGTTATTAATAAATGGTATGATTAAAGCATCATTTCAATCCTCTGGTATATAATCTGTTGTGCGGCACACATTTATAAAATTTCAGAATGCTGTGATGTGCTTCCATATTCCTTGCTAAATACTTCATACCTCTCTACATGTAAAAGATGTTGCAGTGAAACATTAATCAATTGCGTTTGTCTTGTAATTTGTGTGTTTGTCGTAGTCCTCCTTCCTTCAACTTTATTAATGGTGGGTTTCTTTTTTTAGTGTTTCCTATTTGTAAAATTTAATTTCATTTGAGAGCATGGTCTGATGACTATATAATTGTTATTATTGATTATATTGTCAGTTTCTGGTTTTTTCCCCCCTGAAGTTCTGCTGTTCTTGGATCTACATTATGGTTATGCTCTATTATAACTGTGCTAAATACTATTCCCAACCAGAGTTCTGTGTAACATTGTTTTCCACACTTCCATGTGTGCAAGATTTAGATTCACTTATATTCCCCAGTTTGTTCTTACCAGGTAAAGTGTTACATTTTCCCAGGAAGATTGGTAATTTACATATGATAATAGTTTTATAACCTTACCCATTCAGGGTTTATATTGTTATCTATACTATTATAAATCTGTAAGCAAGCTGCGTTTGTAGTGAGGCTTGATCTCTAATAACGCAAAAACTACCGCATCAATTTGCACGGTGTTTCCAAATTTTTAAAGCTAATGTTGCTGATCAATATGTAAATGGAGACTTTCCCGGCGTATTGATTCAATAAAAGTTTCTCGGGAGTCCAGCCGGATGGTGTCATAAAACGACGACGTTTCGACAACCTGCTCGGTTGTCTTCATCAGGTCTATTTTGGTTATTTCTTCTCAAAATCACAAAAACAGACTGGCTTCGCTGCCTCCGAAATTCGAATGTCGTGTATAGAGGGTTGCCAGGACGCCCAATCAGCGCGCTGGAACTGAGGGTATCAGTGTTGCGGACTGCGTATGGAGCCAAAATGGTCACCCATCCTAGTGCTGACCACGCTCACCGTTGCTTAACCGGTTTTACCGCAAGTCTCCATTTACATATCAGATACCTTTACGGGGAGGATATGTTTCAACATATCAGGCAGTTTGAGAAACTGCGCAAGAAGAAAGCT
The DNA here is from genome assembly GCA_031002005.1 of Vandiemenella viatica. Classification (NCBI taxonomy): domain Eukaryota; kingdom Metazoa; phylum Arthropoda; class Insecta; order Orthoptera; family Morabidae; genus Vandiemenella; species Vandiemenella viatica. The sequence goes on along the minus strand of JARYHS010013630.1, from coordinate 166,541,463 downwards.
AGACTGCTTAGCTCCTTGACATTGTTTCTGAGGTGCCGAAGCTGTAACATCGTGCCTCTCTTCGCTATGGTGAAACATCATATCGACAGCATTAACGCGAAGAAAATATTACGTCGTGCCAGCCTCTCACTTCTTCGGGAACCCATCCGTTATACGCGCTTTGAGTTGGACCGCAACGCTCGGTCCTTGTTTTCTTGCCATCTTTACCTGTCGACAAGACTATCGCCTTGTTCTTGGGACTGGGTGGACGCAGCTACGTCTGCTCAAATGAATCTGGAACTTGCGAAAACTACAGCAAGACATATCGCCAAATTTAACCGGTTGGCGGGAACAGAACAAAGCGGCAAACCAGTGGTGTCGGATCGTTGTGTGGTCAACCTATCTGGTCTTTGTCTTGATGATGCCACTACTTCTGTGCTGGCCAGAGGCCTGAATTTCGCTCCTGCCCCTAGGCGCATACCAACCAAGGAGATAATCTGTTCGGTGGAACAGGCTGTTCGCTGCTTACCAAACGAAGAAGCTGAAGAAATACGGAGGGAGACATGTAAAGTTTTGAAGAGAGCCAAGCCGCCAAGAAATAATATCACGGTCGCAGAGCGTGAAGCACTAATTGCCTTACGTCGCAGGGACGACTTAGTAATTCTACCAGCAGACAAAGGTAACTCTACTGTTCTTCTTTCTATACAGCAATATAACACAAAAGTGATGAGTCTCCTTAATGACGTGTCATATGTTCCGTTGGACGCTGACCCGACCGTAAAAGTTGTGAAGAAGACTATGACCCTTGTCAAAAAGGCTAATCTTCCCGAGCAAGTGATTGAGAGAATTAGGCCACGTGCCGCGAGACCACCTAGACTTTATGGCTTACCGAAGATACATAAACAGGATGTCCCTTTACGTCCGATCGTCAGTACTATTGGGTCACCGACTTACCATCTGGCTAAATATCTGACGCGTCTTCTTAGTCCCATTGTGGGGCGTAGCTGCCATCATGTCAAAAACTCTGCTGAATTCGTAAAAACCATACAGTCTCTCACTGTTTCAGACTCGGATATCCTTGTTAGTTTTGACGTGGTGTCTCTTTTTACTCGTGTGCCGGTAAAGGACACTTTGGACTTGATTCGCCGTCATTTTGAGCCAAGTACAGCAGACCTCTTTGACCATGTACTTACTTCAACCTACTTTATGTATGGAGGGAAGTATTATGAACAATCTGATGGAGTGGCCATGGGATCTCCTATTTCACCGATGGTGGCTGACCTGTACATGGAAGATTTTGAAGAGAGGGCTCTTGAGAGTGCTACCCTAAAACCCTCTTGTTTTTATCGCTATGTTGATGACACCTTTGCCGTGTGGCCACATGGTATGGAAGCGCTGGATGAATTTCTAGACCATCTTAATGGGATCCATCCCAACATACGGTTTACGATGGAAGTTGAGAAGGACGGGTGCATCCCGTTCTTGGACATTTTAATCAAACGCAAACTTGATGGATCTTTGGCACATAGTGTGTACCGTAAACTCACCCACACTGAACGTTACTTGGGTGCAACCAGTTACCACCACCCAGCACAACGCCACTCCGTATTGACCACATTGGTGCGAGAGCGAGAGCCATTTCCGATCGTGAGAGCTTACCTCTGGAGTTGAAACATCTAAGGACTGTCTTTGATCAGAACGGGTACTCACGGCGACAGATAGAGCGTGCTTTTATCCAGAAGCCACCAAGACTACTGAATGAACAGATTGAACCACCAAAATCTCTTGCCTTTCTGCCATATGCCGGGAACACGTCCGGAAAGATTGGAAGGCTCTTGGCGCGTTCTGGTATAAAGAGCATTATTCGGCCACCCGCCAAGATACGTGATGTGCTTCGCTCGTTTAAGGATGATTTGGGCCTAAGAATTCCTGGAATTTATTCAATACCTTGCGAATGCGGCAAAGTTTATATTGGACAGACGATCAGAACCATCGCCGAGCGTATCACCGAGCACAAACGACACTTGAGACTGGTGCAAGTAGAAAAGTCCGCAATAGCCGAACATGCGTTCGATGAACAACATAAAATAGTGTTTGATGAAACGGTGGTGCTGGCCAGAGTCTCTTCGTTCTGGGACTCAGTAATTCGGGAAGCATTAGAAATTAAACTTAACGATAATAACATCAATAGGTACAATGGACTGTATTTAAGTGAAGCATGGAGACCAATTATTAAGGATCTATGTTTTAAAAAACAAAAATCTTCCCAACAAGGCCAAATAGAAGCAAACTGACGCCATGGACATAGTTTGCCAGCACTTATGTCTACAGGTTAAGCAACGTTAAACGTGGCGAGTGTTTGGATGGGTGACCGCGCATGGCTCAATATGCAGTCCGCAACAACTGATACCCTCGGCTTGCGGTAAAACCGGTTAAGCAACGGTGAGCGTGGTCAGCACTTGGATGGGTGACCATTTTGGCTCCATACGCAGTCCGCAACACTGATACCCTCAGTTCCAGCGCGCTGATTGGGCGTCCTGGCAACCCTCTATACACGACATTCGAATTTCGGAGGCAGCGAAGCCAGTCTGTTTTTGTGATTTTGAGAAGAAATAACCAAAATAGACCTGATGAAGACAACCGAGCAGGTTGTCGAAACGTCGTCGTTTTATGACACCATCCGGCTGGACTCCCGAGAAACTTTTATTGTTGCTGATCAACATCTGCAGAAGTAGCTAACGACTAATATGTACCATGGGATGAAGCAAGTCTGTAAAAAACTTCAGAAATGTGAAACTGTAGACCACAGATAATTATACACATTCAGACGGTCACTCCTTTCATAAAGAGACCTGACAAAATTTAGGATTTCCCTTTTTTTTTTTTTTTTTTCTGCGATTCGTTTTTCTGGACCGCAGTACTTCAAAATAAAAAGTAATACGTGAATCAAGTATAATCAGCATTTACTTGAATCGTAACAGGTCTGCTGAATCACGAAAAAGTTATATTATAATATTGAAGACATGTATTGTCACTGGTAGACTGTTATACAGTTTGTCTCTGGAAAAAAATTGCTACGTGAGCGCTGTACAATACAGCCACAATAAGCCAATACTTAATACGAAATTCAGTTTTTTCTCGAAGAGCGATGTCTGAAAAACAGCTATTATAAATATCAGCAAGTAATAAAACATACTTCTTTCATAATGACTTGTGCGGAATTGCACATATTTGGAAGTACTTTATTCGATTAATATGTCTCGTGGCTATAAAGTGCAAATATAACTAGGCATCCGAAAATTCAGGTATATGCGACTCAAATAATTACATAGAAAATACGGATATATTGAAAGAAACTCAAATAAAAATATTTTCATATCCTAATGCTACACCGCATAAATTATAAAGCTAAAAGCACCGTCCCTTTGGCCTATAACAAAGCATATCAGCTGTCATCACCGTCCAGGTTGCATTTCAATCGATTTACAACTTGCGATAATTTTGCCACTCAGAAATAATTGTTTGAGTTACATGCACATTAGTACATATACTGTACCGTGATCCATTTTGACATTTTTTAATTAATTATATCTGACTGAAATAATGACAATAATGATACGACGATTTGAAACCAAGATTAACTCTAATTCAAGTAAGCAGGAATAATTGATGGTGTATCAACATAAAATAAAAACCAATATACAAACAGCAAAAAATAAATAAATCAGAAAAAATTGAGATGCTGTGATTATTGGTAACGAATTTTTATTTCAAATATAACTAGGCATCCTAAAATTCTATTCTACACCGCGTAAATTTTAAAACTAAACCTGTTATGCCTGATGCTAAACAAAACGAGTCAATTGTCATCTGGTCCAGGTTGTTGTTTCGCCATGTACTTACATGCGACTGAAATAATTACATAGAAAATGCGGCTATATTGAAAGAAACTTAAATTAAAAATGTTTCATATCCTAATGCTACACCTCGTAGATTATATAGCTTCAGGCATCGTCTCTTAGGCCTATAACAAAGCATCATATCAGCTGTCAGGTTGCATTTCAAGCGATTCACAACTAGCAATAATGTTGCCACTCAGAAATAATTGTTTCAGTTACATGCACGTTACTACATAAACTGTACCATGATCACATCTCGACATTTTTGGATTAATTATATCTGACTGAAATAATGACAGTAATGATACGACGATTTGAAATCAAGAGTAGCTCCAATTCACGTAAATTTCTATTTTAAAGCAGGAATAATTGATGGTGTATCAACATAAAATAAAACCAATATCCAAACAACAAAAAATAAAAAACAACAAAAAATAAATAAATCAGAAAAATTGGGATGCTGTGATTATTCGTAACGAATTTTTATATTTCAGCACACTTCCAAGGGGACTAAGTCGTAGATTACTGCTATATTTACATAAATTTATGGCACCGCGGTTATGTTGCAATCCTCGGTATCCACATTTAAAAATAAACTTTCTTTAGTTAAGTATCATGGAAACAATATTTTTCATTATATCCACAGATACATCCTTAACAAAGCTTATACCTAGCTATATAATCCCAGGTGAAGTTTACACATAAAATTGCCAAAAAAAATTACACATAATGATTATAATATCAGCTTTCTTAACGTTACAACTGTTATATATCCTTTTAAATTTTCGTTACCATGGTTAATGTGGAATCCTCCATATCAGCATTTAAAAATATTATGTTTTAGCTGAGTTAAATATTGCTTTCAGAAATAATATTATTTATTACTACCACAGATATTCTATATTGTAACCAAGTTTATGCTCATCTATATACTCGCAGCCAAAGTGCACGCATAGTGATAATTGCAGCTGTGAAAACGTTTTAATTGTTAGTGCTGTGAGTTGTGAAAGTATAAAAGTTTATGATATGCCCTTGCGAAAGAGATCTAATCTGTCGGTCATTTTCTGCAGCTAAAAGATGTCGCTGAAATCGGCTAAATGAGAGTGAAATAGACCGACAACATCGTCTGCAACGTCAAAGAGAACGAGATGAAATAGCTAGAGCAAATGAAAGTGACGCTAAATCCATAGCTTCTGAAAGCGCACAGAAGAAAGAATGTCGTTTGAACCATGAAAGCCTTTCTAAACAATAAATGTTTATACTTCGCACAATAATTACAACCACGAATTACTACTGTTAATTTTTCAGGAACCTTTTCTACTATTGAATCAATTGCATCACGTTAAAATATGACATCAGTATGAAAACCGAGCCTAACGTATTAACCGAAACAAACGAAACTATTCAGAATACATTAACAGTTCATGCCTTTCCACGTTAATGTCTGATAAGAGAATAAAATCGGTAAATAATTTCTACACCTGCCAAGGCACGCGCGCATGAAGCAGCGGGCAAATGCTAGTTTATTTCTAAATCTCTACTATGGTGGTCAATTGAGAGTTTTTATACTTCCATTCTTAAGCAGATTTGCTCTGAATGTTTCTTCGGTAAGTTTCTTTTTTTGGTTTTATACAATGTGATCCATTTAGTTGGTACGTCAATATTACTTATTAAAATAAAATCACCTGATCTTATGTGTGTACCTCAATATACTTTAGTGTCCTGGAAAAGTGGAGCCATTTGGTTAACCACTAACGTAAAATCTACCTCGGCCACAATGAAGCAGGCACAAATGCTGTGAGTCAATAATAAGATGGAAAGGTAAAGTAGACCAATCTCTCATGAATGTGCAAAGGACGAGGGCAGAACAGGTGGTGGGGGGGGGGGGGATGAACAACCCACAAACAAACAATATTTGAGGCTATGCCCTGAGTCATGAAAATGAAGATGAGATCACACAGGCACACTCCACCAACACAGCCAAATGAATCTATAATAGCTATAATCTCAGATAGATGTAACCAGAATAGATCAATAGCATTGTACATCATTAAACACATTACCATTTTTCATCAAATGTTATGCCATCATTAATTTAGTAACAACTATGATAAAGTATGATAAAAATAACCAAGACCATATAGTCCGTGAATTATTATGTATAGCTAAGTTAAATCTATGCCACCGCTGTTGACTTAGTTCATTGGAATCCTTTAAACTGATTGCAATTAATATTTTCAACATGTGCAGCTTCGTTGAAATGGTTGGTAGATAGATAGATAGACAGATATGTTCACTTTGATCCCATGCGAGAATAATCTCAGGGATGTGGAACAGTACATACACTTATTTTTAATGTCAATATTACTATATAATTGATAATATTATTATATATTGACAAGTTAGCTACAACCCATTAGTATAACCAATATCTCCTGTAATCTACACATACAATCCCGAGTTAATTAATACTTATTATGTGGAACAGTGTATACACTTGTTACCAGCATCTAATAACCAGTTATTTTCTTACCAACCAGTTACCATGATAAGTTTCACTGCAATTTGCGACTACATATTATATCATGTTAGTTGCTATTTATGTGAAACAGTACACACACCTATAACCAATATCAATTATATTACCAACAACTCATAAGCTGTCAATTATTTAAAAACCTGTTAGTATGATAATTTTTCACAGCAGTTTTTGAGTGCATGTTATCCCATGTTAGTTACTATATTATATGAGTGAAACTTTGTAAGTACTTCATTTGTCAAAAGTTTCAACAGAAAAAAACAAAAACATATATAATTTTAGTAATTGTGGGCAACTTTGTAACCTTCTCCTTCCATACACCATATATACTATTTTATCAGTCATTCTTAGTTACCAAATTCCAAGAAGAAAATTCTTTCACAGAGTAAAATGGGTTCTGAAGCAGAAACTCTTTCAGTTTGGACTTAAAGTAATTGGGTTTTTGTAGATAACATTTGATTTCTGTTGGTAATGAATAAGGAAGCTCCAGTAAATGTTAACCCATTCTGTACAATTGACAGTGATTTGTAATCCTTGTGAATATTATATTTATTCCTAGTATTGTGGCTATGTTTGTCAGCATTAAGATTGAAGTGTTCAGGATTGTCCACTACAAATGATAGTACGGAGTATACATACTGTGCTGGCATTGTTAGTACACCCAGGTTTTTAAATAGATTTCTGCACGACGTCTGTGGGCTTGCTCCACAAATAGTTCTTATAGCATGCTTTTGCAATTTAAATACCCTCTGTGCTTGTGACAAGTTTCCCCAGAATGAGATGCCATACGTGAGCAGGGAATGAAAATATGCAAAATATACTAACTTTCTGGTTTCTATAGTAGCTATTCTAGATATTTCCCTTGTTGAAAATGTTGCATAATTCAGTTTTTTAAGAAGTTGTTGAATATGTTGTTTCCAGTTCAATTTGTTATCTATATATACACCCAGGAATTTTGTGAAACTGCTTTCACCGATTGCTTTTCCTTCTGATTTCACATTATAGCTGTTCTATGTTTTATTTTTTGTAACAAACTGAAGGAACTGTGTCTTTTCTACATTAAGTATTAGTTTGTTGGCATTAAACCACCTGTTTACTTTCTTTATAGCATCATTTGCTGTGTTTTCGAGGTTTTGTGCTGATGGGTCTTTCAACGATATGCTAGTATCATCTGCAAAGAGCACCACGTATTCATTATCACCTAGCATATGTGAGAGATTATTTATATAGATTAAGAACAGCAGAGGGCCAAGAATTCAACCCTGAGGCACACCACATTTAACTATACCCCATTCTGAGTTTATAACATCTCCTGTATTAGCATCTTTCAGTGATACACATTGCTTTCTATTTTCCAGGTATGATTTAAACCAAAGTCCTGGCTTACCGCTAACTCCATAGTGGTCTAATTTACCTAGTAGAATCCCATGATCAACACAGTCAAAAGCCTTAGCAAGATCACAGAATATACCTAGGGAATTTAATTTTTTATGCATTGATTCCAGTATGTTGTTTACAAAAGCAAAAATTGCTGAATCTGTTGAAATGCCTTGTCTAAAACCAAACTCTACTTTACTGAGTAGGTCATTCTTTTGTAGATGTGCATACACCCTTCTGTACATTGCTTTTTAAAGATTTTTGAAAATGCTGGTAGAAGTGATATTGGTCTGTAAATCTCAATCTTTGAGGTGTCACCCTTTTTATAAAGCAGTTTGATTATTGACTTCTAGAGTGAGTCAGGGAAGATACCTTCTTCGAAAGAACTATTGCAAAGATGACTAATAACTCCACTAATGCTGGTGTTACATTGTTTCACTGCATGAGTTGAAACCTCATCATAACCAAATGACTTTTTATTTTTGAGGGATTTAATAATTTTTTCAATTTCATTTTGACTGATGGGAAATAGAGACATAGATGCTGTTTTTGGTGACAAGGATTTAAGTATTGCTATAGCATCCATATTCCCAATATATTTTCCTTTTATTTTTTCAGCAACTGTTAAGAAGTAGTTATTGAAAGCACTTCCTACATAAGAGGGGTCATTTACAAGTTTATCATTAATGCTTATAAATATAGGTTTATGTTCAAGGGATGATACAGTTCTTCTCTTTTAATAATGTTCCAAACACTTTTTATCTTTTTATCTGAACTACTAATCTCATCGTTTATGCCCAAACTTTTAGCTTCTTTTATTACTTTCGTTAAAATTCTACAGTAAGTTTTGTAATGTTGTCTGAGAAGCATATTATGAGTATTCCTAACTTTTACATACAATTCCCTTTTATGTCTGCAAGATGTTTTAATACCAACTGTAACCCAATTTTTGTTTACTCGTTTTTGACTAATTGGAGCTAGTTTTTGTACCTTTCGTAAATTTCCAAAAACCTTTGGTGAAAGTAATTGAATTTATTGTTTACCCCTTACAATTTATAAACGGAGCTCCAGTCCTCATTGAGAAGTTAATCATTTAATGTTTTTATTGAATTGTTCTTTAATGGCCTAACTCTGACAAATCCTTTCCTTTTGTTATTTTCATTTACCACAACATCTAAAGTAATTATTTGAGCATTATGGTCTGACAAACCATTTTCCATTGGAACTGTTCCATATATTTCTAATTTATTGTGCTCTACAAAAATGTTATCAATTATGGTACTACTATCTTTTTGTGTTCTAGTTGGGAAATCTACAGTTTGATAGAGATTGAATGATCTAAGCATTCCTAGAAGATAATCTGTCTGGTTACATTCTACAGCAAAATTTATGTTCAAGTCTCCACAGAGGATAATTTCCCTTTTAGTTCGTGATAAATTTATTAGAACCGCTTCAAGTTTATTACAAAATTTACTGAAGTCTCCTGTGGGAGCCCTATAAACTGTCAGCACTATAAGATATTTGTTTTCTAATTTTAACTGTATTGCACAACATTCAAAATCTTGTTCTATACAATATTTACTTACATCTAATGATTTTGTCTCAGTATTTTCTCTAACATATATTGCTGCACAACCCATTCTCATCTCTGACCTGCAATAACATGAAGCTAATCTATATCCAATAAAAGGGAGGAGACATATTTCAGAATTCTTCAGATGATGTTCTGTCAGACATACGATATTTATGTTAAGATTCAATAATTTTTGAGTTTCTTCTATAGATATTATCAACTTATCAAGTTTGCTTGAGATACCCCTAATGTTCTGATGGAACAAAGCTATTTTAGACTTACATTCTTTATTTTTGACTCTAATATCATTATGGACATTTCTTAAATAACTCTCCCTACTCTTGACGATTGGCCTAAAAAAGACTGAGTCCTACCACCAATTACCACTGGGATGGAGTTCACATCCAATCTGCCTCTCCTGATGCTACTGTCTATCAGTTGCGTTAGCTTCTGCTTGCCCCGAACATTCAGGTGGAGTCCATGTGAGGTATGGTCACTCCGTGTTATGCAAGAAACATCTATCAGACCAATGTATGCTTCAGATCTGCCTGTGTACGCTGTACATGACCAAGTGGTATGTGCTTGATCCATCCAAAACACACAAAAATTCCTAAATTTTAAATATGGTACTAATCAGGATAAACAGTATGCTACACTATAACTGAAGACATATGATATCACTATGTGTAGTTGTTCTGATTTCCATTGATTGGCATTCACATACAGCCAAGGTTTCGAAAACTTATGAGACTGGCCTCTGTTTCAGACAATTACATTACTGGTCTAGAAAAAAGCTACTCTTTAGAGGTTAACTGATGACATAAGCTGTTACTGTATGATCCTTTTAAAAATGTGTTCATTAGTTTTTGCGAGATGTACTGATGGACAAAATATATCTAGGTGATGAGAAATGGACTACCAGGATATACTGGGTACTAGGCACCCACTTAGATCGTAATCTTTGATAGAGATCCACTTGTAACGATACAACAGTATTGCCAGTATACAGATATTGGTAAATGTGAGAAGAGCATTGCGGGAAAAGATGGCGCCAGTCTGTTGCTAGCTGGCTAAAAGTATAGACACGTTACACGTGTGGGTCGACTTTTAACGGAAGAATGGCATGGATACGGTAACTGTGCATGTGTTAGTGGTAACGCGGGAGCAAAGTGACATAGCTACTCGCTCAGTATCTTAAGTATTCCAAAATGTCTGTGTCGTGACTGTAAACTTGGTAAAAACAGTGCTTTCAGTGCGTGTGAAACGGAGGGACAGAAATACGATGTGAATATGTTGGCCTGAACATTTTCCTAATATACGAATTGTGTAATCTTTGGAATACAGTCAAATTAGTTTATTAATCATTGGTGGTTTACCTTGGCAAGCTGTATCAGTTTTCATGATATTAAAAAATTTTACTGTGTTCATCTCAACACGCTGTTGTTGCTTTGCGTGTAAGCCAACCTTTCCTGAAATCAACCGAATTGGGAGGCAGAACTTGCAGAATTGTAGCAACGACTAATCTGTTTACATTTCATGGCCCATGGACAATGAGTGAAGGCCTACAACTGCATTTAATGTTGGTATCACACCTAGTGTTGTAAAAAAACGGTTTCTTTTCTGGCTTGAAAAAAAAACATGAAAAAACATGTTTTTTTCTGGAACACGTTTTTTTTCTCACAACTACTAAATCTCAAATTTGTAAGGCAGTTATCGTTTAAAATGACTGTTTTAGAGTTTATTCTAAGTACTTATCTTAGTTTAAAATCTACTACATTTTTCTGGTTCAATAGGAAAAAAAAATTACTCTAAGGGAGGTGTATCTGTATCTTTTTTTATATATATATAACACTTATTACTTATTAATTAAGGAAACAGAATTTATTGACAAGGTATTGAACAAATTTGGACAACAAGCTAGGCGCCTAAAGTTATTATTCAAAATGTGAATTTAATAATAAAAAAATTCTCTTAATCATTTCTGCGTTTTTTCTTTCATAGTAGGGGGGTGCAAGTGCACCCTCTTGCACCCCCCCCTCCCGGCGCCCATGAATATTGGCAAAATTGACTGAAATTTTCTTTATGAACGGGGATTTCCCGAAGAGACTAGGTTGCGCGAAAAGGAATCCCCATTCCCGATTGTTTGGTTTGATACTTGCTATTTAAAATAGTTCTGCCAGCCCTACAAAATTACCTACAGATCTTTTAAAAAAATTAGGAATTTAAAATTTATCCACGGTTTTTTGCCTTATTGGGCTTTCCTTATAATCGTATACTTGTTAACTCTCAGAGTATAGTGGTACTGACTCATTAAATTGTCAGTAAGGGAGCGTGCATAAACCACATAGCTCCGTTTTGGCCTCCTGTGAACCCCCACGTAGCCCTACGTGACTTCTGCCTCCCCCCCCCCTCACGAAGCACGTAGCTTTCTTCCGTTTTGATTCCAGAAGACATGTTGTACTGTTTTCTCTTGTCAGACTATTGTAAATTACATACGGATATAATTAACTGAGGGAAATAAATACTCATATGCTGTTGTGAGTTCAGTTCCTCATTTTAACTGTGAAAAATGTTACGAAAGGAAAGTTACGTGGCCTGGCTCGGAACCCCCCCCCCCCTCTCCCCACGTAGCCCAGTGTAGCATTCCAGCTAACCCCTCCTCCCTCTGGACCGAGCCACGTAGTTTGTGCACGGTCCCTAATTATGAATCGTTTCCTTGCAACCGTTGGTGTAAACAAATGATTGAAAAGAAGTAAAGCTCCTATTTTGTATGATAATAGATTTTAATTCAAACTTAAAAGACCGTAATACAGAACTGTTGGCGCAGTCTTTATGCACAGTGTGTACTTTGCTCACAATTTAAAATTGCAATCTCAAAATCTTTTGCGTACAATACAAGAACAACCAGTAAAAGAAAATTTAACTATTTCTGAAGTTATGGATCTAGAGGAGACAGAAAATTCTTACACCGACCGAACTAGTGTTGGTAGTGCTGATACTAGTGAATGTGGTACTGACATAGAGGATGAATAAAATTATGTTACCTATATAGATACACTTATGAAACATTATGTGAGACATTATATGATTCAGTAAGACTTAAAACACACTTGTAAAATGGAAGTTCCTTAAATAAAACTATAATTTATCAAATATATTGTTTTCTGAAAAAAAATATTAGAAAAAAAACATGGGTGCTAGGTTTTTTTTCATGTTTTTTTTTCACAAAGCTGAAATTTTTTTATTTTTTTTTTTTTCAGTTTGCAACACTAATCACACCGAGGAAAGACTGTATAACAAACCACCACCAATCAGCTTCAAGGTTTATTTTAATCAATTGCTAATTTAAATGATTACACTCTCTTTATTAATCTTCAGCAGAAACTTTGTAAATGTTTGGGATAAGAAGTGTATGTTAATACAAGATATAAGCAATCAACACTTTAAAATCTGTCCATTAGTTTCTGTGTGATTTGTGGACAGACAGTACAAAAATTCAAAATTTATGGTTTTTGCTTTGTAACATTAGGTATTTTATGACTAATCTGTATAAGAAGTATCCTATTGATAATCTTCTGGTTGCATGAAGAATCAATTTCAAGTTATGTTTATTTTCCGTGCACGCTATAAGAACATTACACAAAAAGATATCGACTAAATCCAAAGATACTAAGTACAAACATACACAAATGTTCCAGCGATTAAACTCAAACACTTCTGAAAACAACTGACTGACCACTCTCTGCTCACCATCTCTGCGCACTTAAATATACACTTTAGAAACATCCAGAATTATTCAAACGGTTCGTTTCTCAAATTCTAACAATATTTTAACAATTAAATCCATATAAAAACAACCATTAAACTAAGGAAAAAGGCAACAACTTTAGGCAATATAAATTACAAGGAAAGGGAAAATGACTCATCACTCACCAAAGTTGAAGGCAGCAACCGGTGAAGAACATATAAAATGAACCCGAGAATACACAATATTTCGGTGTTACACCTTATTCATGCTGAAGGAAATGATTCATGTGGTTCAGAAGGTGCGCACATGCCGAAGTTTCCAACACGACTGAGTGCATTATCGATATAGCGGTGGGACTGAGATTATATATATATATATAAATATGTATATCGCAGATGGTGATAGAATTAGGAATGTATAAAAAGGTTATGGAATAATGAAACAAAAATTAGGCAAATAAATATTGACACATAAATTTTGAAATAAAAAGTTGTAACCAGTTAAATGACAATATTGATAATACTAATCTATTAATATAATAAGCAAGCTGTCATGTATGACATCACCTGTCACGGCATGACATCAATCATCACGTCGCACAATGACGTCATGCGTCACACCATTTTTCTTGGTTACGCACATTATTTAATAACATTTCTAAGCATCCGCAAATAAATTAACTGGCATAAAAAAAGTATGTATTGCATTTAAATCATCATATCAATCATTAGATGCTTATATTTACATATTATTTTGATAAATAGAAGTATTCCTTAAATTCTTTGTCCACAGATAAAAATTTTAATTTTCGAACATCAATGTTAACGAAAGCTTTGATTAGATTGTTACTTACTATGGGTCAGAATTACAACTGGCATTTGACGCTACAGCAGAGGACATGAATAATTTAGTTTTTTTTTTAATAATTTAAACTGTGCCCTATTATTGCTATTAAACCTTTTGAATGAAAATAGTTGCACACTGATTGCAAACTGTGCAGCCTACACTACAATTAAAATAAATATTACTTGGCATAATGTAAGTTTATCAGATATATTTTAATCTTCTTTGCTTTCACTGAGTAATATTACTGAGGCTATTATTTCCGCAATATGTATGCTATTCAAATGGTGTAATATCGGTCTGAATCATGTTGCAGATTGCTGGATTTATACCTTTCTTTTTGTTGAAGATTTTTGATCAAATTTAGGTTGTTGCGTAATCACTGTGACCCGTCAAGGAATTGTCGTTTTTGTCTGGAAACTGTTGCTCATATTCGTTGGGTGATATTATTGGCTATGGTAAATAAGAACGAGTTACAAAAGAATTGTGCTATTTGTTTAAAAAATACGATATACGTTCCTGTGGTCATACCTATTAAGAAAAAGTGTACATGAAAGCAAAAATGAAACTTATGTTAGATGTGAAGCAACATGAAAATTACGAGTTAACAACAGAAAACCGCCATTTCACTTCACATTGTCACGTCAAAGATAGCATCTGCACCAGGGGCGGATCCAGGATTTTGGTTTGGGGGGGGGGGGGCTTGGCTTGAATGAAATTTGGTTCAGAGGGCTTGCCTTCAGTGGATTTTGGTTTTGGGGGGGGGGGGCTTGAGTCGGCCCTTAGGGTAGTCTTTATAGCCTTCTCGGGCCTCAAATCCGTAGAGCTAAAAAAAAAAAAAAAGTTGCGAAAATTATATATTCCTGCATTTATATAGTGATAATAATTCATTTCTTACAACAACTTATTTTATAGTTACCATATTATTTAATTTTTGTTACTCCTAGAGTTGTAAAATATGTCCATTAACCTACAAAAGGAAGCATATATGTCCATTCTGCTCCAGGCTATATTCAAACCTATCCACAGGCGCTGCTAATGATTCTGCTCGAAAATCATAATAATTAAAATGTTTAATAAATCCAAATTTCTAGTGAATTATGCTTTAGCAACAAGAACCAAACGCCATTTTGGTGCAGTTTGCATTGCAACTACAAAAATTAAATTCCTTCGTTTGCTAACAGTTCAAAGTTGTTGCAGTTTTTTCGTGTGTAAATTGTAATATTTATATTTTTTATGGCTGTGATAGTAACATATTCCCAAATAATATTGTTCAGGAAATAAATACATTCCTAGACTTGCTGGGCCTCTTACAAGATCTATCTCCCCAGTCCATCTCCCTCCTAACTCCCCAGACTCACCGTACACCCATCCCGTACCTCCTACCCAACATCCATAAGGTTGGCAATCCGGGGTGGCCTATAGTTGCGGCATATGGGTCACCCACTGAAATTCCTTGAACATCTAGCCACAGTCCACACACTTCTATCTCCAGAATCCTCAGTCTCCATCAATGTAACTTCCCTCTATACCAACATTCCATACTGTCAGGGCCTCAGTACCCTGGAACACTTCCTAGATCTGTGACCCCCAAACAGTCGTCATAGTACATACTTCCTTTCATCCTTGGCTCACCTGATACTCTCCAAAAACTTCTATATCTTTAATTCCACAGTATATCACCAAAGGCGTGGCACTGCTGTGCACAACGGCATGGCACTTTCCTATGCCAACTTGTTCCTTGGTCGTCTGGAGGAACGTTTCCTGAACCACACCTCCTTTAAACCCACTGTGTGGTTCAGATACATAAATGATATATTTACGATCTGGGCGCACAGTGAAAATAAACTCCTAGAATTCCTTCATGCCATTAACAACAGCCATTACATTAATTTCACCTGGACCTACTCCCGTACACACATCACGTTCCTCGATGTGGAGATCACGCTCAGGAAAGGTACCCTTCACACCTCTGTCCACATCAAACCAAGTTATATACAGAAATATCTACATTTTGATGGTTGGCACCCACCCCATACCAAACGTTCCCCCCCCCCCCCCTACAGCCTTGCTATCTGTGGCAAACGTATCTGTTCAGATGCTGAATCCCTCGCCCAGTATTCCCAGAACCTATCCCAAGCCTTTATTTCCCACTCCTAACCAGCAGATCTTGTACATAAACAAATCACACATGCAATCACCCACCCTCCATGTAACCACTCCTACCCAGCGCCTCTAAAATCCAACCATAGACTTGTCTTTGTCACCCAGTTCTCGCCTGGCCTTGAATCCATCAATCGAATGCTACAACAGGGGCAGAAATGTGCACTCTCGTGCCAAAAATTTTGCCAACTGTCCCCCGTACACGTTTCAGCAGACCACCTTAACTCAAAAACATCTTGCTTCACAAATACCCTCCAAAAACACCTTATAGATCTTTTCCTTGTAATAGACCTTGCTGCAAAACCTGCAACATGCACCCTCCCACTACTAAATATTGCAACCCTGTCACAGGGGAAACCTTCCCCATCCACAATGCACATCATATACCAGCCAACTTGCTGCCTTTGCACTAGTTCCTATATAGGCCTGATTACACAACAACTTTCAAACAGAATTAATGGCCACAGACAAACAGTCCACACCCGTGAAATTTATATCTTCAAATACCAGAACATGCTACCTACCACAATTTTAACAACCTCACCATGAGAGCAATCAGTGTTTTTCCTGAAACCACCGCCGCTTCAGAACTTCGGAGATGGGAACTTGCATGACAAAATATCCTAGATACCAGAAACCCACCTGGCCTCAACCACCGATAAAATTAATTTCTTTGACGCATCACTCATTATTATTAGTATTATGATTATTGTCATTTATCTAGTTACAACTTTTTTTAAAAAAATTTATAAGCCTATGTTTTTTTGTTTCAACATTCCGTATCCTTTTGATATATTACTAATTCTATCAACATCTGTGATATACGAGGGTGGTCCAATACAAAAGAAAAAATGAAAATATAGGAAAAGTGGTGATTCATTTCTCAACATAGTCTCCTTTTAGTTCAATATAATTGACACAGCCTTGCTCCAACTTCTTTAACACGTCTGAAAAATACGTTTTCTGGAGATCTGCAAAGCAGGCCTCCATGGTGGCGATAACCTCCTCATTTGACTCAAATTTCTGTCCGGCGAGTGTCTTCAAGTTTGGAAACAAAAAGAAGTCGCACTGGGTCAAATCTGGAGAATATGGTGGATGGGACAGCAGTTCATAGCCCAATTCGACCAATTTGGCCATGGCAATGGTGGAGGTGTGAGCCGGTGCGTTGTAATGGTGGAAGAGCACTTTTTTCTTCACCAAATGGGGCCATTTTTTCTGCAATTCAGCATCGATTCGGCCAAATAATTTGGCATAGTAAAGCCTTGTGATCGTTTTGCCCTTCTTCAGGTAGTCGGTGTAGATCACACCTTGGGAATCCCAGAAAACGATGGCTATCTTCTTTCTGGCCGATGGTACAGTCTTCGCCTTTTTCGGAGCATGTTCGCCATGTAAAGTCCAGTTTTGACTGTTCCTTGGTCTCTGGTGTGTACTAGTGGATGCATGTTTCGTTGACGGTTATGTAACGACACAGAAACTCCTTCAGATTGTGCTTAAATAGCGTCAATCACTGCTGTGAAGTGGTCTCATGGTGCGTTTGTTATCCGGAGTGAGCAAACACGGCACCCATCGTGCCAACAGCTTTCTCATGCCCAAAATTTCATTCAAGATATGACCCACGCAGTCTTTTGGGCTGCCTACTGCCACCTTCAATCAGCAGTCTGCCAATACGAGATCATGGATGTTTGTCACATTATTCTCCATGGTAACTATTTTCGGGGCACCTGGGCATGGCTCATCAAAAGCCGACGTGTGACCATGTTGAAGCTCATTAAACCAATTTTTGACAGTCACCATTAAAGGAGAAAAGTCACCGTACACAGCATCCAAGTGCTATTTGATTTCGCTGTGCGATTTTCTACCAAAAACAAGAATCGAATCATCGACCGATATTGCTCTTTTTCCATTTTTCTAAAATCCGCTGACGCATCCACTTTCACACGCTATCAAAAATAAACTACGAATCTGATTTGGCTGAAATTTTAACAATAGCTGTCTGAGATAATGTACTACATGATAATAAATTTCTCTGGCAACAGTGGCCATTGGATAGAGAGGCTAAGTACTTATCGGACCTACCTCGTACATATTTGTATATGACATCTCAGTCCCCCCACCATATCGATAATGCACTCAGTCATGTAGGAAACTTCTGCGTGTGCAAACCTCCTGAACCATATGACTCATTTCCTTCAGCATGAATAAGGTGTAATTTTGTGTATTCTTGTGTTCATCATATATGTTCTTCACCTGTCGCTGCCTTCAACTTTGGTGAGTGGTGAATCACTTTCCCTTTCCTTGTAATTTGTATAAAAACAATCAGAATTAATACAAAATAATTCACAATCATCATGAAACACACAGAAATGAAAATTAAAGATATTTAAAAGGTACTCACACACAAAATTATCTACATGAAACACTTGAAATTGTATTCTAAACAGTGTGGCTTACATAAGTAGTTTCAATTATAAACTTTTAATCCATGTTTCATACATAATAATGTTCTGGAACATATTAGACAGCATGTACACAGTTTCTCTTCATAAAACAATGTTCAATTACGCAAATTCACAATTAATTATACAAAAGATATACAAATCCTTAATTAGTCAAATCCCAGGTTGCTATACATAATTCTTCAAATAAAATTTCATACAAGGACTGAGTCTGGGGGCTGTTATACTATGTTATAAGCTATCACTACGTGAACTTTCACCAAAATCCATCTGTTAGAATGAGCAGGTATAGTTAATTATTATGCTTAGCTTTGCCTGCATTTATGCCAACACTGATCACTTGATGCTTTTTCACTCCAAAAAGGCTAGTGAAAAACAATTTTAAATTGATAGATTGTACTATGGAACAATTAAAGCTTATAGATGCCAAATAAAAATATAATGCAGGCTTTTACTAACATGACACATTGTATCAGTATGTACAGTTTCATTGTTACAGTTTTGTTTCAGCTTGATCCATGTACAAAGATTAAAAAACTCAAAATTTATAGTTTTTCTCTCTGTAACTTGGCAGTTTCATTAAAAGCTGTTAATTTTTGGATGGTGCACAGACAGAAAAAAATTGGAAATTTGCCATCTCTATCATCAATAGTGTTCATTGTGATTACTCTTTTTGATTAAAATTTTATGTACAGACAAAGTTAATATAATTTTATTGCACAGTATGGATAAAAATTATATTGAATACAAAATATTTATTCTTTATGAATTGTCAAATCAAAAATAGTGCTGATGAAGATGGATCTTGGTTGAGAGAAATTGAAGTAGGGTATTAATTTCTTCTTCTTTCCAAAACATCACAGTTTTTCAGTACACATTAAATACAGACAACTGCAAGTATTGTGGTTGGTGGACGTTTCCTTGTGGAATCCTACATGCTTGTTGGAAGGCATAAATGTGGTTTATATCACCTAAAATTTCTATCTTGCTTAATGTTTATCACCTAAACTTTGGTGCAAGCATCAAAATAACATTTTATCTTTTTTCTTTTCTTATAAAATTTCAAGAAGAATCTTTTGTATGAAGTTTGGTTGGTTCATGGTGTCGTCTCTCACTGAGGATAGCTATTTCAATTTCATTGCCACCTTCTTAAGTTGATGATACATTATTAATGGTCAGTATTTTGTAATAGAAGGAACCAAAACAGCAAAGGACTGAAATACCATTTCTTCTGTCCTTATATGGCAGGTTCACCAGATGTACAGTTGGAGGCAAAATTCGCAAGACCCCTCGGCTTTCTGTTATTTCGATACACACGACTACTTCATGAGAGAGAATAACTGTTAGGAAGTACACTAAATTCGTGATAAAATAGACCTCCAATACCCATCACTTTACCCGAAACTAAAAAGTCCTCATACCCAAGAGACTTACAGATGCTCAGAGATGAAGTTCAGTGTTCTACAACTAAAATAATTATGAAAATCTTTTTTTATAATAGTAATTGTTGAAATAGTGAAATCAATTGATTTTAAAGGAATGATACTCCCTTTTTCACAATTCTGATGGCCATCACATTTTTTTAAACAAAAAATAAACAGCTGACACTTCACTAGAAAATGCAGTTAAACAAGGAATGCTGAATGAGACACTAAATTATGCAGGGAAAAAAATTGGTAGAAGGAGTGTGTTTGAATGGCTTAACTCACACATTCTAGTGCTGCGGCTTTATAGAATCCTGTGTGACAAATAAACATGAAGTTTAAGCTCAGGTAGAAAGAGCTTTTATGAAAGTAAATAATTGGTTATCTAAACCATGAAATACAAATTATACATAGTTCCTTCAATGGTTATGAAAAATAACACCTGTTTTCATTTTCACCGCAACATATTTACAAGGTTAGCTTCTTTTGATCATGGTAGCAACTATTTTAATTAGGGATGGGATATACTGCTACTTTCTGGTCACTGTGACATCTGTCACAGTGATTTTTAACTGTGACTCTGTCATGTCGAAACGATAGTGTCAGTATCTTCCACCACACGGCAAACATGTACGAATTCACAGGGATAGTGAAATGTAACGACCCTCAGTCACATTTTATATGCAAATAAGGCTAAACTGTGACTGTCACGGCTGGGGAATAGTGCTGGTACCTGCCACCAGGTGGCAATGTGTAGGAAATCACTGTCACAGTGAAACAGAACAGCGAAAAATCACATTTAGAGCAGAGACAATAATTTAGGTTCGTTCAGTCAACTGAGTGTGAGTGTTTTAATTTGCTTTCACCAATAAATAGTTAAAACTTCCTGCGGTCCAACATGTTTTTATTTTCCTTTCATAAATAAAAACAAAATATCTTCAGCCTACGATTTTTTGGTTTATTGGGAATCTGTGGAATTTATGCAATTCGAATGTTTCTCTAGACGAGATAAATTATAATTACCCTGAAAAACCCTATATTTTTATCGCAAATGTTAAAATGTTTTAATTTAACACTACCCAAATAATTTTACAAAATGAGATAAACTTTTTCTGAAATTACTGCTATAGTGTAATGTGTTTGACAACAAGAGCCGTAATAATTTTTTTTATCTCAATATTCGACTACAGTGAGTCACAAACAATTATTCTCAAAATATTT
The DNA here is from genome assembly GCA_031002005.1 of Vandiemenella viatica. Taxonomy (NCBI): domain Eukaryota; kingdom Metazoa; phylum Arthropoda; class Insecta; order Orthoptera; family Morabidae; genus Vandiemenella; species Vandiemenella viatica. The sequence goes on along the minus strand of JARYHS010013630.1, from coordinate 166,520,241 downwards.
TTTAAAAAGTTTAATTTCTGCACTGATAATTACGATTTATTTTATTACATCATAAATTCTCTGCCGTCTGGTATTTGTTATACCATTTAATATTTTTAAAGAGATTTTGAAATGACTTAAGGTAAAAGAATGGGTACAGTAGTCCAAATGTCTTGCCATAAGTAATCATTGAACACTTGTTATATCCCTTAAAAATTAGCAAATTGCTAAAAATTTGCTTTCAGAAGTTTATCATAATGCCAATCTCCAAATTACAAGATGTGGAGGAAATTATTATTTTTCCACATATTAATTTCATGTTACATCTAGACCTAACTATCAAAATTTATTTGTCTAAAACACATTTTAACATTAGGTAAACATCACTGATAAACATTGTCTAATCATTCCTTGCCACATCTAATATTCAGTGAAAATTATTCGTAAATTGAAGACAGTTCACCAGTTCAGTTTACAGGAAACAGAATATGTAAGCAGTTACTCAACATTTTTATTTTCATTACTGTTATCAATGTTAGGCTCAAATTGAAGATATGCATTACATTATGTATATAAATCTTATGAAAATATGTATACATTATTTCAGAAAATGAAAATATGTACACATTATTTCAGAAAATGTTAGCAAGTACTGATGTTTTAAATACTCTCATCTTCTGTTAGGGCAGTGAAATACAAACCGAGGTTTTAAATAATATTCTGATTAAAATAAAAAGAGTTGTGGCTAAATGTTTAATGTCTGATGAACCTCCAGTTATGTTAAAACAGAAGTTCAGCGATTTGAATGCTGTATTTACTTTTTCGGTGTAATATACTACTTTTAAACTATCTGCAAATAAGTATGATGGTTTTTCCTTACCATTATTCTTTACTCAAACTTCTGGTTTCCTAAAACTCTTATCTACTATTAACACAATTACCAATGCCATGATAGAATGGGCAATTTAGATATACGATACTGCGAGAACTACTTGCTTTCACTTGGTGGTTTTAGACAAAGATAGTTGTGGTTTGGATTCCATGTTAAAATGTAGGTCCCAGAGAAAAAGGAAATGATTGTTCATTCCTGACACAATGGCCTTGTGGATGATCCAACCAACCTTCAGGTCTGGACTAAGTTTTTAAAATAATTAAATTATATATTCCTTAATGAATTCCAACTCTCAAGGGGAAAAAAAGAAATTATATTATTTTTATCCAAACAGTTTCTGAATGAATATTATTTGTAATGGGATATAATCAGTAATCTCTTTCAGATTAAATATTGCAGTTTTTGGTGTGATATAACTTTTTCATTTAAAATCATTAAATTTCAGTTAATAACATTGTAAGAAAGTGTGATGAAACACAAATGGGGAGGTGCTGAATAAAAGATGAGAGTCAATGTAATTTTGACTGGATACCTTCTGAGGTATCCAAACTGCAGGGTAGAAGAGGGAAATTAATACAGAAAACAGAGCCAGATAGATTACTTCTGTAATAGATTAAAATTTGTGACAAGTATTGTGTAGGATACATTAATGTAGAAAGCCTGATTTGCAGAAATGATTTCACTGTTTGCATACAGTATAAAAAAAATAGTACCATTTATATGACGGTAACCCAATACAAACATATTTTACAAAACAACAATGGTGTATCTACAACCATGTCTGTAGCTACCTAATGATGTACTGGTTATTTGACTGGACCTCATAATCAAGAAGTTGTGCTGGATCCGTACTACCGAGCGGGGCGGTGTAACGGTTAGCGTTCTTGCCTCGCATTCGGGAGGACGGCGGTTCAAATCCCCGTCCAGGCATACAGATTTGGGTTTTCCATGGTTTCCCCAAATCACTCCAGGCAAATGCCGGGATGCTTCCTTCAAAAAGGCCATGGCCGAATTCCTTCCCATTCCTTGCCCCCCATCCTTTCCCGCCTCTAAAGACCTCGATGTTAAAAAGAGACGTAAAGCAGTTAAAAAAAAAATTTAAAAAAAATGGATCCATACTACTACGAAATCCACTGAAAATGTGAATTAGAACAATAGAAAGAATTCTTATTATATTCAGAATTCATCCTGTCAAACAGCAATCCCTATTGTAGAAGGAAATTCCTCACACATATGTGATGATAGGTCACTTGTATTACGGACCATTTTAATTCTAAAAATTAGGCATTGTAAAAAAAGTTCCAGCCACTTTAATAAGACTGGTGGTGCAATCATTTAACACCATGTTTGCACTACCACAGTGTAGAAGATATTAGGGATGAAAATAGCACGATTTCTTAAAATAATTATTGATCAAATTTCCTTTCAGTCCAATAAACTTGTATTTAATGACAACAAGGTGTGATTTTAATAATTTTTTATCTAAGTATTTAGTTATATTTGTTTCACAGATAATTTGGTTTTGTAAACTTTAAATGGACCAAGAAAGCTTTAGTCCATTTTTCTTCTAAGTTGATCCACTATTTTTGTTAAAAACAAGAGGAAAACTGCTAATTGCTGGTACAAAACTGATAGTTTGGTCTACTTCATAATTCTGAATTCACAGTATCCTACCAGACAATATCACGTATGACGTGACTAAGACCAAGTATCATCTTCCTTACTGCTACTTTCTCTTGAAACCGTGATTCTCCGCAGATTGCAGTTTGCGCCTAAAATGTTACCACGTGAACGTTACTCAGTCATGTCCAGATTCTGTCACAGTTACTTTTTGTCACTATGACTTTCCAGTCACGTTTTGAATATAGCTGCAATTTTATTTTTCGGCCATCCCTAATTTTAATAGTAGTACTAAAAGTTATAACAATAATAATTAAGACCAGTAGATCTGCTGCCAATGTGAAATAGCGTTTTCAGATTTTGAAGCTGAAATAATACAAATCTACAAGAATACAATATCTCCTTTCATTTTTTACTAACCTTGATACTTCTTTAAAGTTTTGTGTCATGCATTACTTCTAACGTACCAAAGCCAATGGGTAAGAAGTAATGAATGCTCTTGCCTGGTATTCGAAAAGATGAGGATTCAAACCCCATAGGACAACCAATTTCAGCTTTCCATGGATTACGTAAATTACTCCAGTTGACTGCCAGAAAAGTTCCTTCAAAAAGTCATGACCGAATTCCTTCCCAATCCTAGTTTTCAACACTCTCCATCCTAATATGACATTTTCATCGATGAGAGGGAGAGGAAAAAAAACTTCTGGATTAAAACATTTGTTTTAAAAGCACCTGCCAACACAATTTCATAACAAGAAAATTTTAAAATAAAAATAATTACAACTCCATGGAGTGTCCTGGAACTTTTCCTTTATGGATTTATTGGCCACCCCATCTGATAAATATTCTTCATTTTGTGTCAGCTAGTAACATGACCAATTACCTTTCTTATTTTTTTTTTTTTACTTATGGCTTTAAGCCTCGTCAACGTCGAGGTCATTAGAGGCAGGATGGAACTGAAGACACGGAACAGGAAGGAATTAAGTCATGGCCTTTGAAGTAAGCACCCCAGTATTCGCCTGGAGTGATTTGGGGAAGCCATGGAAAATCCGAATCTGAATGCCTGGACGGGGTTTTTAACTGGTGTCCTCCCAAATGCGAGTGTTAACAGCCCATCCACCACAATGGGTGCAGAATACTAAAAGACTTTACAGATATTAAGGTAAGAATTTTGGAAGTAGGTAGGCTACAGTGAAGTTCTTTAGCACACCGGAATGGGCATTGAATATCAGCTGTATGTGTAGGATGTGGTGTCTAAGACCATGCTTCTTTATTAACTAAGAAGAAACCACCCACTGACTTGAAGAAATTACAGCTCACAGCCAATGAAGATCAAGAAGTGACCGATCTGATAAACTTTATTTTACTTATGGCTTTATGCCTCATCGATGTCGGGATCATTAGAGGCGGTATGGGGCTGGGGACAACAGGATGGGACTGGGGACAAGGAACGGAAAGGAATTCAGCCATGGTCTTTTCAAGGAAGCATCCTAGCATTCGCCTGGAGTATTTTGGGGAAACGATGGAAAACCCAGATCTGGATACCTATGTGAACAAATATTTCAAGGAAGTGAAGAACACCTGTTCAGTAGAATTAGCTCTAATAAGGTGTGTGAATATAATCCTATGAACTGGAAATTAGTGTCTTATCAAATGACGAGCACCTGCAAGTACAGTGACAGGCATTTGCACGAAATAACAAACAACTTCATATGAAAGTGTTGAAATGTAACACTCAACTAATAAGTATTAGTCATTAAAAATTTCTGAAACTTACTTCTCTTGAATTTTGACTTCAGAAATCTTTAACAGCATCTTACAAATGTTTAACTTGTACTATTTGATTACAAAATGAATAAAATAATATTCCATAATGATGGTGCAATTCCTTTTAAATCTCGAAATACATGTTATGAAAAACTGATCTTCTTCCAAGTTCCATTAAATATTTTAGGGCCTTCTGTCTCTTCAACCATTTAACTGCTTCAGTTAAAAAATTTCTGATTATTGTGTCAGGCTTTGATGAGGTACACTATAATGAAAACAACACAAAACAAACATTACACTCGAGTAAAACAACCCTTGTCAAAGACCGGACTAAAATTGGTGACCCTTACAATGTGACACCACTACACTGATATGGTGAGATTAAATTTCTTCGTTGGTACTCTAGTACAGAAGAACTCCACTTTTCTGAATCAATTGGAACTGGACCCCATTCTAATAATAAAAAATTCAGATAACTGGATTTTTTCCGAAAAAGGTTCTATTTTAATTGATTACTGTATGTATGTTGAAAATGGGAGAAAAAACTATTTTAAAAGAAAAATAGCTTTCAATTAATTAAATGAAAAGGCAAGACTTGTACATCACTTGTAAGTACTCTTAAAATGTAAATCAGTACAATATGTAAGTACCATACTGTAAATAAAAGTCATTGCTTGCTGAACATCTCTGTCAAAGTAAGCTGTTTGACTGTATTCATCCATTTGACAGTGAGAAGTTGTATGTGGTCACACTCAAGCTGACACTCCATCCACTTCAATGCAGTTTCAAGGCCAGCAAATGCTTCAATAGCTGATGGTTCCCTGTCTGCTTCAACTTCCTCCTCGACACTTTCTTCTCTCAAACTTTCAATAAGTTCGTCAACATTTAGAATTTCATACCCCGGGTTTGACGAATCACTCACCACCCACTCTCCTGTATCTTCAGAACTAACTTCTGAACATCCAGGAATTTAAAAAAAAAAAAAATGTTTCTGAATTCATCAAGTGGCACATCATCCCCATCATCTTCTGTCTCTTCCCTTCCCTTTTCTTGAGCTCCTATTTTTCTTTTTCTCCTTCTCTTCTTCAGTTTGTATGCCTTTCAACTTTTTCCATGCACATCTTAAAAAAGTGATTCAGATAGTTGGCGTTTGGATAATTGCAGTTCTACTGTAGAAGGAATTGTGAATGCACCTATGGTCACAGTGGCTACACCAAGTAAGTTATTAGACATTTCATACAGTGATTTTACGCATACTTCTTCATATACACTGTGTAGATTGCAACCTGATGCTGCTGTCTAACACACTTAACATGGGAAAATATTATGCAGGAGTAGAACCATATATTCATGATGAACCAGAACTTTCTGAACATCAATCTTCATCAAGATAAAGACATGAAAAATAACTTAGTTGGTAACTTGAAAAAGGCGTACTAAGGCATTGTGTTAGAGGTATGATGACCAGTTCCTTTCCTCTATGACCTGCAGTTTAACATGGAACATTATGACATAGCTCATATGACCAAACACAACTCTTCAGATCTCCTGCCCCATTTGGGATTTGAAACTGGGACCAGCACATGAAGTTTTGAAATCAAGTGCCTTAACCACTGAACTCCTAGACTGATCAATACTGGTATACTGGTATAAGAATTCTAAACACTTAGTGACATTGGCTAACTTCATATGAAGCTAACTAACTTCTTTTCCAAGACCATACTATCAAGTAGAAAATGCTATGGTAGCTCCATCGCGAGTTCTAATTCCTGTCCGACTATCAGATTTTGGTTTTCCGTGTTTTCTCAAAATCTTTTCAGGTTAATGTCAGTACGGTTCCTGTAAAAGGCAATGGCCAAATTGCTTACAGTTCTCTGTCGCAAATCCTCTTCCATATTTAATTATCGTGACTGCAATGAAGCATATAATTAAATAAATAGTGTTAATATATAAAAAAGAATGTGTGTTTAGTTTCAGAAGAGAAATTAAAATTCCAAAATCCACAGTAGCATAACTGCAAAATGAATATTTGAAATGTAGAGAATATATGCTTCTTTGTACTAAAAATATTTTATTCTTACATGGAAAACATGTCTTCCACTCTTCATTCATAAAACCACATCTCAGTGTTTTTTTTTTTTTTTTGCTTCCACCAATATTTGAAGAATTTATATTGGATTGCTTCAACATATTATCAGTTATTAAGTGGGATCAGGAGTCACCGACAATTCTTGTTGCATTTACTTGTAATGCTTCCATTATTTAAAATTTAAATTAAAAGGAGATAATCAGTGTGCGGTTATAATTTTGTAAATGATTCCATGGAACAAAAATCCTATAAAAAATTAAGAGCTACAAAATTTCTATTTCGTATTGCATTGTCAAGCTATTAATGAAGGAAGGCATTAAAGTTCGTTGGCTGCTCCTGCTTTAAAATCCCATTGGGGGCAGGAGATCTGAAGAGTTGTGTTTGGTCAAATGAGCAACGACAAGACATTCCATGGTTCAGATTCTATGTTAAACTGTAGAACCCAGAGGAAAGGAACTGCTTATCCCACCACAAATACAATAGCTTAGTATGCCTCTTTCAGGTTGCCCACTCAGTTATTTTTTCATGTCTTGTTGGATACAATGACAGACAATTTCAGAGTCACAACAGAAGAAAACACACATCATTCCTTGCCAGAAAAATTCCTTGTGCATAACTGAAAGACTTCTGACTGTACATTTTTTGTTGTTTTCCATGTTTTGTTATGAGAAAATCTTTAAAAGTTTTTACTATGGTTGTTTTCCAAGTTCCTCTGTATCCAAAAATTTCTGACACAAATTAATTACAGCTCTGTTGTCAGACACGACCATTCAGCAAATTATGTACTGAGACTAGACGATAGCAGATGCAAGTACTCTCAGGTCATTCCTGTCTAAGAAAGCCATTATTATTTGTGATACTCACACCATTTGAAAAGTGTGCTTCGTTGCATCGTTTTGGTTGCTGTGAAGTTTTACTCACACGTGTTCTGATTGTTCACTCAAAATCCTTACCACAACACATGACAAACAACTTCTTGTTTCACAGTTTATTCTTTTTAGAATCCTTCCTGCTTTGAAACTGGGAGGTGAGAGGTGGCCTTCTAATATACACAGAGTACTAGGCACCCAATAGATTTAAATCTTCAATAGAGCTCCACTCTTTCTTCCCTTCCAGACCCGTCATTGCTTCTGCTTTCCGACCATTTTCTTTCCACAATCGCAGAAACTACGGCATACTATTCTTTAGTGTTTGTTATGATTTTCATGCTACATACAAAATTATTAGGATAGGAGAATACACAACTGCTTACCACAGACGATGGCAGGACTTCCCAAGCTTAACTTTTAAACGAAAAGCAATAATTGACAGTGTGTTTTCTACAGCCTATCATTACCAGGCAATTTATGTCATAACTATTGCACTAGATCATCAATTATTTCATACTATGGTATATTTTACCCCTCAAAGAAGAAGTACTTGGGGCACAGAAGTTGTCACAATAATTGCACGTGATTATAAAATAGAGAATTTTATGGCACATGGAAATTATAATTTCACTTTATAATTATTTAATAAGTTACCTAACCATAATTACATCTGCTTCACAGTCATAGCTGCAACAGAACAGCAACTATGTCTAGCACTTGATCCAAAATCAGTTGGTTTGATTCCAGATTTGATAAATACTCTGAAGAATAACTACTTGGTCAGCATGCCAGGAGAGGTGATGGTGCAGAATTCCTCCCCACAAAATGTTTAGCAATCTATATGGAGTGAGGATAATTGCTCTGTTGATAGTGATTCATTGCTCAGATGTAAACAAAATCTTGTGGTCTATCAAAAATGTAGTCCTCCTGTCCAATCATTCATCTTACCAACACTTATTGTAATCCAAACATGTATATTGACTTTAGATATACTGTCAAAAGCAAAGAAAACACACGGAGCTGAAAAATTTCTAAGCAATTTACTATGGAGGGATAAGATTATCCAGATAATACATGTGGTCAAGTTCAAGTAATTGGAATTACCTTTTTTTTTCAAATTAAATTTTAAATAGTAATTTTGCTTATAATTTAGCAATTATTCTTACATTACAATTACTAAATACAAAATTTCCACATTTAAAAGAAAGTAGGAAGGTTGGGATTTAGTAAAAATTATATATAAAAAAATAATTTCTGCTCCTAGAATACTATGTATTTAATAACATAAACAAAATAGTGAATGTAACAGACAAAAAATAACTGCAGTAAGTCACACATGGAGGAAAAAAATGGTTTTTGCATGTTAGATATGCCATTATAAAGGTTTCAGTTTAGTGAAGCAATGAGTTTGATACTTACATGATTATTGACAAGCTCCTGAACTGATTCAGCAACAGGACCTGTTGATTCAATCCCCAGGCTGGCCCATGACTCTGGGCTAGAAGAGTCCCCATCACCATTATTTTTATTAGGCAATTTATCCACAAACTGCAACCAATTTAAAAATTCATACATTAATGTATCATGTAATAGGTTCTTAACCATGATAAAAGCTAAGTGGTGCTGTTTTCACAAACTGCTGGACACAAGAAAAATTAAACTGCTGATGAGTCACATTGTTTCCAACAACATTAACTTCTCAAGCAGAAAAAATCCAAACATGTAAATTTAGACAAAATTAAGTCACTCCGATAATGTTCATTTTTTGAAATGCCCAGAATTATATAATGCAGCTGCCTAGCTGACCATAAATCTTGCAGTATACAAACCATTCTTACAAGTTGGATTATAGATATCATTTCCTAGTAAGTGCAGTAGCATACAGTGGATTAGCCCCTACAGACATACTGTAGCATGTGAAGTCTTCACTGTTTAGAGGTGTCCTCAACAATTCTCCATCAACCACTTGAGTAAGGATGCACTGTCTGCTCAATATATTATTTTGTTAACTTTGTTATCACAAATTTATATGAAACATCTTTAGTAAAGCAATAAATTCTACATCTAAAGGAACAAATGGCGACACTGTATAATCCAATGAATCTTGCTACTGTTGGTGATGGCTGCCTCAGTCCTGATTCTTATGAGCACAATTACCATGGAAGTCACCTCCCATAAAATTATCTTCCACTTACCATAATAAAGATGGTGGTGGTAATATATCTTAAAAATCAAATTTTCATCTCTCTCATGATAAGATAATATCTCGTGGAGCAGCTTTATAATTCTATCAATTACCAATTTAATTGTAACTGTAGGCTCTCACAGTTGGACTTTATGATATCATGGTTATTTGGTTGAAGCCACATCACTGTGTAAAAGCCTAATGTCTTGTTCATCATGCTGCAGCATTCTTCTGGGACAGAACTATATTTATGCCAATTTCAATACACTTTCATCAACCCACTTTTAGTCTAGAAGGTTTGGTTAAACTGGCTAATCACGATTACATTGTACACATGTTGGCTACTACAAATGCAACAACATAAAAAAAATTCATGATTAATTGACTTTCGGGTTATGCCGCGTTGTTTATTTCATTACCTGAGCTTTCGGCTGGTATCTCCAGCCTCCGTCAGAGATACTGTTTATGTTGACATAGCAACGAGCGCCAAGCTCTTGAAGCAGAAATTTGAAAAAATACCAACAACATCAATGAATATAGCGGACTTTTACTCTGCGATGCTTGGCACCCATTGCTATGTCAACACAAAAAATACCAACAACATCAATGAAGATAGCGGCCTATTACTCTGCGATACTTGGCGCTCATTGCTATGTCAACATAAACATTATCTCTGATGAAGGCTGGAGGATACCAGCCGAAAGCTCAGGTAGTGAAATAAACAACGCGGCATAACCCGGAAGTCAATTAATCATGAACAAAGATGGCCACGGAAGTCTGAGGAATCATTTAACATAAAAGAAATTAGTAATTGCATGGCATGCTGCCACAAGTAATGCCATTCGCTTTGAAAATACCAGACTAATTATGTGAGTTGATCAATGGTGATCGAGGAAGATGAAGGAGGCACTAGAAATTGCCAGGCAGCTAACAGTGTTAACGAGCATCATGTGCATAGGCTTCATGATGTGTGAAATTCTCTGATATGGATGGAACAACCCAAGCCTCAAAAGCGATCTGAACCTTCCAGACAGAGATCGAATATACTAAAGCATACAGAACAGGTTGAATACTGTTTTCTGGTTGGAAGAAAGGCCCAGTATGATGAACACAATGTTGGACTTTACACAATGACATGGCATCACCCAGACATTTTAAAGGCCAATGACACTGACAATGAAAGACTACAGTTACATTTGATGCACTTCTATGGGGAAAGGATTTTTTTGTCAAACATAAGAATTTTCTAAATTGCAAGAATCAATGCTATGAATGAAGCTATATTACCATCTCATCAACACAAGAACGGTTATGAAATTTTGCACGTAGTTAGTGGACAGAATACATCAGAGCAGATGAAATCTGCCTATGAAGCTTGCTGGACTACCTACCTTGGATGATGATTGGTCAATTCTCAACATAGCCTCTGCAAAAATTTGATAAAACAAAATGAAGGAAAACTAACAACAATTGGAGACAACTGGGATGGAAATCAGAGATACAGAACTTAAAGGGAAAAGAGTTGAATCCTCCTACTAACTCTGTACTTTTAAAATGACTCAATTTTCACTCCAGTACCCACCAGTTGCTGACCTTGTTCATCAATGAAAAGTGCAGGTGATGCCATCTGGGGCATAAACCCAGAAGAAGCAAACCAAGTCCGTCACAAAAACTACTTCCTTGGAGTTTTGTTCAAGCAGTCTACTGCGGAATGAAAGATTGATGTTACAAACATCACATCAGACAGACGATATATTAGTGCTGTCAGCATGCAACTCAATGAAATGTGACCACTATTGCAACAAAATTCCAAGTCTGTTTGAAGAGAAAATATACACCTCACTGGATAGAACTCTCTGCTGAAATCAGATATAGCAGCTCTTTTTAACAACTCCTCTGTAACTGAACAAAAGAATAAGATCAGACTGAACAGAAACAAATGCTTCCACACTTTGATTCCATGGCTTGTGAATTCCTCAAATTAGAAATTCTTTTGCTTTCATTCAAGAGTGATCAATTTCCCAACCTACTCACTAACCTATTACATGACAGATGAACTAAATCCCCTGATGAAAGATATCACTTTAGCATTAAGAAACGGTGCATGCTCCAGTGAAACCTAGGAACTTCAACCTCAAAAAATTGAAATCCTATTTAGTTTCATTGCCACTTCATTATATACAAGTGCTTCATGAGGCAGTAGCAGTTACACATGCCAAGCGAATGGCTTGTGACATTTCAGAGGAATACGTAGACTCGTAGTTTTGTCCCAAATCCCAGTTATTCCAATACAACAGAAAATCATCTGCAGCTGTGGGCTCACCATTCTCATCGATAGTAACCAACATCTTCTTGGAAGCATTGAACAATACTCACCCTAAAAGGAGTCTATGGCTCTGTTAGCTATGCTGATGACAGATTTTACATTTGACCAAATGGGTGGAAAGCTTTTGGAAAGTTCCTTGAAAACTTAAATAAAGCTCATCCTGGTATCAAATTCACCATGGAAACAGAGGAACAAAAATAGATGCCAGTCCTAAAAGTCTTAATAAGAAAATGGAATAATGGGAACATGAACCTTCAGTTTACATTAAGTGAGGCAAGCGAACAGATATGTTCGTGCTGCATCACAACACCATTTGCCAACAAATGGGGTGGTGGTAATAACATGTGCATCAAGGTGGTGAAAGGTTATCAATAGAGTTGTATAGACTAGCATGTACATTAAGGGCCAATGTATACAATCATATGTCTATTGAACGGGTATGACATGGACAGCTTCCAATGATGTGAACAATGTGGCTTCCAATCAACTCGTCACTCAAGAATTCAAGGTGGCAGTTATACTCATAAATGATGTAACTGATAGTTGGTTAGAGAGGTGAATATAAAATCTGTCCTCAAAGTGGACAGCAAGCTTATTTTGGTTAATTCAAAGTCCAAACTGTTCCCGTTAAAAGCCACAGGGGAAAACGAGACCCTATGCACCTCTGGGAACACATTCACTATTAAAAATCCAACAACACAGAAATTGGCCACTGTACAACACAGTCATGACAAGTAATACTACTGACTTCAAAATACCAGAACAATTTTTGGAGAAGAGAGGATAAAGGGGTACTAAAAATTGCCAAGTACCCTGACAGCATAAACAAGGACAGCGGCCTTAGGCTTCATGACAAATGGCATTCTCTGATAAAGATGAGACAGGCATAGCCCCACATTATGCCAGCCAAACGTGTGATAAATCAGACATTCTGAATGACCAGATGGACTGAACCTTCCAGAATCTAGATGGAGAGTGGATATATGAAAGCATATTGAACTGGTCATAAGTGCAGTTCTGTCTAAAAAGAAAAAATGTATTTTGACCAAAACACTGGCCTTTTAAACAATGATGCCACATCAGCTGGACAGCCAAGATACCATCAACTACTAATGTAATTAATGACAATTTAAAGTAATGGGGGCGTAATTATTTGCAAAATGCATAAACTTTAGGCAAATGTAATCTGTATTGCTCTGTTTTGCTATGTTATTGAAATGAAAACTTCTATGGGCGCATTAAGCAATGTTTGGACTGGGGTAAGTTTTGAGAGTTCGCGACGTCGCATCATCGACAAGCCATCCGTTGCGCGTGTGTTAAGTGCATCGGACACTTTTTTCTAACACACAGTTTTTGTCCAACTTTGATGGAACAATAGAAAATGAATAGAAATATATTATTTACGTCTGATTTATATAAACCTAAATCCTCTCCTCCTCCTCCCCCCCCCCCCTCCCTCCCATCTTAATTTCTGTCAATGTTATTCACACAAACCCACAGTTTTTATCAGATTTCGATAGTACTTAGCACACATATACTCCAAAACAAGGCGGTCTGGTAGCTCAGCAGTTAAAGAATTTACATCTGAAAGTTCTCTCTCAGTTGCGGGTTCAAATCGCGTGATGAGTAGGAATTTTTAGGAGTTACATTACGATGTGTTGCGAGTATAATATGTGCGCTGGATGCTTTAGCACATATATACTTCAAAACAAGATGGTCTGATAGCTCAGTAGGTAAGGCACTTACTTCCGAAATTTCTCTCTCCGGTCGTGGGTTTAAATCACGCGGTGATGGAACTTTGTATACGCCAACTTTAAAGAAAATAGAAAAATGCCAATTACTTTTGATTAACATAAACCTAAACCCTCTCCTCCTTTACCCCATATCTTAATTTCTGTCAACATTGTTCGTACAAACCCACAGCTTGGTAACTGTTTGCCGTTCATCCACATTCACCCCCCCCCCCCCCACACACACAGAGAGAGAGAGAGAGAGAGAGAGAGAGAGAGAGTAAATGTCAAGAAGTTTTGAAAAAAAAATAATAATAAATAAAAATAAAAGCATGCAAAACAAGCACTGCCATTGTCTGCAACATACCAACATACGTTACTATAATAATAAAATGGAGTAGCCACTTTTAAAAGCAATATCAGTGGAAAAATATAGGAAGATTTTTCTTACCTCTGATAATTAAAATAAATGATAGCAAGTTAAACAAATAACTGTAATTAAGTTAATTACCTGCTTAGCCAGTGTCATCAGCTCATCTCTTGTGTAGTTGTTGACAGTGACACCTGAGAGCAGATGAGCCACTTCGGCCTGCAACTCTGCACGCTGTCTTGCCATCTCTGCTCGTAGCGCTGACACTACCTTACCTTCACTTTCAACCTGCCACCACATGGGCATCATTGAGAACAAGCACACTAACTATATTCCAGATGTTTACACCACAACAGATGCTATAAGAAACACTGATAGCTAAAATAAAACTCAGCAAGTTGTAATACTAATAGCCAAATTATTAGTCAAATTACTACATGCAATATAAAAAAGAGGAAAGGTGCAGCGATTTAGAAAAAAAAAAAAAAAAAAAAATGTAAACACTAATAAAAATTCATAAAGGGTGGATAAATATTGTTGGAAACAAAGAAAACTTATAAAATTCTAGTAATAAACAAAAGTTAGATAAAATCACAGCAGGGTGACACAAAACAATATATCATAATTAAGAAATATTGTAGAGGCAAAAATTCTGTAGGTTCAGATGAAGAGCTCATGAGTTCATGACGGAGTCAGCAAAGGTATAGAGAAACTTTGCAAAAAAAAAAAAAAAAAAAAAAAAAAAAAAAGGTGCTAATTACCTCGATGTTGACGCACCCTAAAACAACAACAACAAAGAAAAATTTGTAGGTTCCCCACCTCCCCCTCCTGGGTTCTCCTGGTGGTTGTGAACAAGTATCATGGTATAAACATTTTAGCTGTCATACCATGGTCTTCTTCCTGAGCAGAATTGGTCTTTAATTGGTTCCATATGTTTTCCATCTGGAAAGTTTGGCAATCACGGCCGATTTAAACATGGTACCATTCATGTGCTTATATTTATGGTAGGGCAATGACCTATTCCATTCCTAATAGTGTGTGCCAAGATTCACATACCTTAAGGTCACTGTCCTTGTTATTGTTATTGTTTTGGTTCCTTGGCCTTTAAAAGCTGTCTTGTGTTCTAGAAATCCATGACATGACCACTTATAACTGTATGACATCTATGATTGACTTACTCATATTTTTTAACTTCTTGAGGCAGATAGGCTGTCTTCTATGGTGTAACCAGTCGCTCCTACATAAACCTGGCCCAAACTTTACAGGATCCCCCACTGTCCAGCTTGTATTTACAATTTGCGTAACACTACTAAGCATCTGACTTCATTAATCAGCTCAGAGAAAATGGAATATACCAGGATAAAAGCATTATGCTGACTTAAAATATTAATAAAAACACTGTGAGTAGTAAATAACTTGAATCATGGAAGGTCTAAAATAACAATGAGCATTTAAAAAAAAAATAATAAAAAAAATAGTGAGGAGATCTACACCAAACTTGAAAGTAAGCCTTGGGCAACACGTAACCATAGTTTTCTAAAATGGTCTTTGTGCAATAGGTGAAGGGTTTGGTTGCACTATGGTGTTTAGTGCAAAGACAATGGGTGGATTTATTAATACATTGTAAATGGATGGTGAAGCTATGTGTGTGGAGTGTCGCACCATGAGGAGATGCTGCTGGATGAGAAGTGACAGCTTCAGTACAAACACTGGAAATAGGGTTGATGCAATACACACCCATGACAAGCCAAATTCCTGGATGATGGGCACTGTCCACCATCTGTAGGTGGCTGCCTCATGCCACAACTTAAAAACAGAGCTGTGTTACAGCTCATCTACTTTTTATGACTTATTCACAGCATTCAGAACAACTCCATCTTGGTCTCTCTCACAAGAAGTTGTCCCTATTATGAAATGTAATTATGAGATAGATTGGCAGTCGTTCTTGTTTGGAACTTCTTATGCCCAGACCAGGCAACAAATTGCCACCCCACTTAAGATCATGACTTAGGACATATCATTTTAAAACTAGTTATTATAGCTTCTGCTCATTCCTTCCTCATTCACATCATCATTCGTTGAAAGTAAGACTTGATACGTAAACTGAATCTCTTACACTTAACTGGTATCTATTCAAGGAAGCTATTAATTTAGGAGTAATGATATCTTTTCTTTTGCACTTTGCAGCAGTTCCTGATTATATTATTTCAGGTGGGTTTGTTAAATGCTCTTCCTGATGTTCTCTGGAACTAGAAAATGTGTCATTGAGTTATTCAGACAGCATTAAAAAATCATAGGTCACTGAAGAGCTTGACTACTCGCTGGACCACATACATTTAAGTATTTTTCTCTTAATTTATTTTCATTTGTTTTACCCTTTCTTCATTTTCAACTAGTTTTCCTCCCACTCCAAGCAGTCTGGTCCCCCTGGCTCTCTCTGACACTGTAATAAAATTTTACTCTCTTTTGTTTACATCCTTTTGAGGGTGTAAGCATGCGCAATACCATAAACATTATCCAATTCAAGTCTGAAATTCTCTTCCCTTCATTTATAAACATCCAGAGATTTGCTTGCATTATTTTCCAGTCACCTCCATAATACTCCCCAGAATATAATGCACTAATGTACAGCAACATTACGGCTTTCATTTATAGTCAATTTACCATAACAGAAATTAAAAAATAAAACTGGTAGAGCTCCTGAAATTTGGTAGTTTGCCTCTCCTAATAAAAATATGCTCTTTCTAGCACTTTTTAATCCTAAAACCATCTATTAGAACAAAACAATATGTGATACCTAATCAACAACGGCAATGACAGTAACAATTAATGTGGACGTATGCCACTACTCTTGCATAACTTATACATATAAAGATGAGTCGGAGCAAGTCAGCACAGGTTACAGTTCTCAGAATGGTATAAAAATTTATTTGCGAGTGTCATAGGGTAAAATGGAGAAAAAAAAAGACTTTCCCCGTCATTGGACATGCCACGTGATTTTCTGGGTAGAAGAATTTTTAAAAGGTAGAAAACAAAAAGTTAGGGGAGGAAATGCAGTAACAACAGAAGTGGAAGTAAAAACAGGAGTGCCACAGGGTAGCATATTGGGGACTTCGCTTTTCATTATTCTAATAAATAATTGTGTTAATGGTTTACTATCAGAAATTAGATTGTTTGCAGATGGCATAAAGCTATATAAATAGATCAAAACAGTAGAGGACCGTAAACAGCTGCATGGTGATCTGGACAACATATCTAGCTGGGTTGGTAAACGTGGGATAAAGATAAATGCAAATAAGAGTCAATTTATTAGATAAGCAGATAAAAAAACTAAAGGTTGATTATTACTTGTTGAAGACTAGAAATGTAAATATTTTAGCATTTCATTTGATAACAAGCTTAAATAAGCAGGACTCATTGAACAGGAACTTGGAAAAGGTTTCAAAATCCTTCACTTGTTGAAGAGAGTGATGAGGGATGTATGAGAGAAGTAAAGGAATTGGATTACAAAACTTTGGTCAGACCATTGCTTGAATATAGAAGTGTAGTATGGGACCCACATATTGAGTATGAAATACAGGAGTTGAAGAGGGTGCAAAAAAGGGCTGTTAGATTTGTTTCTGGAAATTACTGCAGAACGCAATCAGTAACAGATATCGTAAAAGAGCTGGAATGGGATTCACTGGAAAGTTGAAGGAGGGTGTAGAGGCTCATGTGAGTGTACAAGGTGTATATTGGTGATAAGGAAAGAAAAGTAAGAAAAGCAAGTATGAAAAGTAATGCATGGAAGGGAAAAAGATGGCAATGACCACAAGCTTGCACTTTATTTCAGGCACACGGGTGTAGGAAAATTCTCATTTTTAGGTAAGGGTGTCAGCAACTGGAATAAGTTATCAACAGAAATGATGAGTAACTTACCAAAAACGTTGAAAGAATTTAAAGTTGAAGTTTGTAGAGGGCAAATGTAGGTGGATGCAGGAAAGGGGAAAAATGGGTGTGTAGGGAAATTGTCACCAGAGTGTGTGATCTATTGCAATCAAAAAATTAAATTAAACTACTCAAGTCATATACCAACTCACTTGCCACAATTGCACTAGTTCCTGAATTTGGCCTCACCACACAGCAACTCTCAGTCAGAATGAATGGCCAAACAAACAGTCCACGCCCACAACTTGTACCTTCCAATACCAGAACATGCCAATAGCCATTATTCAAACAACCGCAATGACTGCTTTACTGTGAGAGCGATCAGAGTTTTCCCTGAAATCACCACAGCATCAGTGTGGACTACAGAGATGGGAACTAGCATACCAGAACATCCTGGATACCAGACACCCCCCCCCCTCCCACCGGCCTTAACAACCGATAAAATCCTACCACTTAACCCATCACTTTTAATTCAACTATTTTTTTTTCTACTCACTTATTTCAACTAGTAATAATTTTCACATCAATACTAGGTACCCTTTGCGATATATATTCATTTGACTATCGCCTGCAATATTTTATCTCGGACATTGCCGATATATCAATAGTCCACTCCTTAGCAGTCACCTCACAATTTCCCCCTACATAGCCAGTAATGGGGTGACACATTTCAGGAAACAAATGGCTCGTTATCTATTACATGAAGAAGGTTAATACCAAAATATTGCATTTGTGTGTCCACCTTACATGTTTTCTTTCATCATAGCTGTCAAATTTGGTGAATGGGTCAATTTCCCTTTCGTTTATTATTTATATCACCTAGAAGCCATTTCCTTTTTCCTTAGTTTCATTGTTTATTCTTACTGTGATGCAAGTTACATTTAAAGGAGTTCTGGCATCTTCAAGTTTCATAGGTACAAACGGAAACACACAATGTAAGGAGGATATAAAATTTAAATGAACTATGAACTCAAACATGCTATTTGAACTATTTTTGGAAATATTTTTTTCTGTTAAGGGTTTTATGTCCCATTGAGGTCATTACAGGAGGGATAGAATTGGCAACAAGGCCTATCGAAGGAACAACCATAGTATTTGCCGGGATTAATTACAGGAATGCATTTTAATCTAAAATCAAGATGGGTGCACAGGGATTTTAACCCATGTACTGAAGCAAGCAGTACTGCTCACCCACAAAAAAAGACACTAGAAAATTTAATCATTGTTAACTGAAACTTTACTGCATTTCTGACAGTATAAAAGATTCCAATATTTTACAATGTAACAATACCCACAATTTCTTCTAAGTTATTGGAACTTCACTGAACATCCTTACAACTATGGCATCTGTCATGTTCTGGTGTTCTAGTTTTGCCATCTTGATCTAGCTTCATAAGAATTTTCTTTTATTTTTTCTTCAGCAAGTTTTCAAGCAATTCAAATACTGAGCTTCAAGGCAGCATTCTCACAGTCAGACATGCAATTACTTATTATTAGCCTTCAGTATACAATGCCAATTCCGGAAAGAACAAATTGGCTTTTATTACAACTTTATTCTACACAATAGTTCAGGACTTTTTACAGCTCACACATTTGCACCAGTCAATGAAGAACACTGTAATAATGTCCAAGAGCTGAATAATTAATATTTTTGCATGCATTAAAGAAATCTAAAAGGAACTGTACACCGAGAAAAATATAAACAAATAATGGCACTATTCAGTTTTAGCAGGCTATGTGAAAGGGAGGAACACTGTTTATTTGATCTAGTAATTATTAATATTGTATCAATTAATTATGAAACAAAAATGGTTAAAAATATATAAAATATTATGAAAACATCTCTATTTACAGTTCACTGCAGTAATCAACTAGGCTACCTTGTCAACATATAAGCTGCGTTCTGCTTCAAGGACTTCCTGGCAGCGACGCAGTTCAGCCTCGCGGCTGCACAGTGCTGCTAGTCCATCTTGTTGGCTGCGTTCCAGTTTCCGCCAGTCCTCTGCCAGTCGCTGTCGTTCACACTCGTACTCTTCCTCCATCTGCTGCCGCTCCTGTGAATACAATACTGCAGCTTTAAGAAGTGTCGGTTTTGTCCTAATCAATACAAAGAAAAGTTTTCAGATTAACAAAATGAACCAAGATACAGAAAGAGCAGGGCTTAAAACAGCCAGTGACAAACATGAGATGAAATTTAACCAGTTTTTGGATTAAGCATTAATTATTGCAGACAGCGACTTGTAAGCACCTTAGAATTTTGAGTAAATTCTAGTTTGCTTAGCTTAAAGCATAAGGGAGGGATTAAGCTTCCCAGTAAACATATAAATTTTCATTGCAAGTATAGGAAGTGAGAAACGTTTTATACAGAAGCTGATACTGCAACCTAACTTAAATAAATAAACCATTTTAAGAACCGTAAAGACCCACAACACTAATATAAGCACTAAAGAAACATTTTTAATAGTAAAGAATCTTTAAACTAACCTGTAATAGGTTAATCCATTATTGTCCAACATGCTAACAATAAATTTTTGCTACGTGATCATTTCATTAATTCTCAACATTTTTATATGTAATAAAATAATTTTAAAATAATAATAATTCAAAAGAAAGATAAATTCACTATAATTCTGCAGTTTCAGGTCGTGTAAATAGCTTAAATAAAACTTTAAACACCTCATGGAGAGCACTTTCACTACTAACATTTTTTATCATTTGCTTTCAGTAGTTTCTCAAACTAAAAAGTAAATTTCCTAAAATATCGTACAATTTGGTATAACATATTAAAATTTCAGAACATTTCATGCAGTAGAACAGATTTTATATACATGTTAAAATTATTTCGTCACTAATCACAATGTGGCAATTTTGAAATTAAATTGCGATTAAACCAAGCCACTTCCGTAAATAAAATAACTGTTAAATCATGTAATTAAATTCAAAGAAAATTCAGATAACTCTACTTTTTGATATAAGCAGCAGAAGGATAATTATTGAACATAAACCGATTTAACTTCTGAAAGATTTCAAACCTAATCTTCATCAACTAATAACTTTGCTATCTAAACACAGATATTAATAAAAATTACACCATTGGAATCGGGAATTAGTATAGAACACTTTGGCACTAATTTTATTTAGATTATTTGTAATTCAGTGGAGTGACCTAATAAGTACTTACATTCAACATACATCTCGGGGAATCACCACTGAACTTTCGGAATCTTTTATCAATACGCCGGTTAAACTAAATTCGTTTACAAGCAAACTAATCATTTGAAAATTCTCACTAAACACTTTTTATGTAACTTAAAGATATAAAGACAAGAATACATGCAGTTAAAGTTTGAACACTTTCTATAATCACAATTATTTTACACTATTTTTGGTAAGTAGTTGAATACTCAATGTTACGCAAATGGGGTATATAAGCAGGGACCTCGGAGAGGGGGTTGTCTTTACTCCGGGAACGTTGTGTATGATGAATCTGCGCAGGTAGTTTTGGTGTGTGTAGGGTAGGAGCAGGATCTAGTTGAGCCAGGCTAGGAACATGTGTCGGCCATGATGATTTTCTTTACCAGAGTATCGCGTCAACAACTATTATGAACTTATGAATTTTCTAAAGGGGTATTCAGTCGGTTCTCTTCTCTCCATAACCTAGCAATTTTTGGAAACATTTGTTCGATTGCCTACTCAACTGTAGAATGCAAATTTTTAAAAATGTGACTTTGAAAATAAACTTCTAATTTTTATTCAAGTGAACTTTTTTGTGATTTTGTAGTAGACTGAAACCCTTTCTAAGTTTGTGGGTTATACAAATTTGGTGGCGGCCGTCAAGCATTTCAGTTGAGAATTCCAAGCAGGCTACATGGTCATTTAAAATTATTAACGTAAAGTCAGAGAACATTTTTCTTTTCAAGTGAACTTTCAGTTAAGGTACAAGGTGTACAACTTTGCTTCCGCCGTTTTTCAATAGTTGGCTACAGTGGTAAGTAGCGGTCGAGATAAACATATCGCGGACGTCAGGCAGTTTGCTGTGAGCTTCATCAACATAACCTCATTCAAACATTAGTCGATTTGTGTGTGCATCGTAACGTTGTTCTCGATTCAAAATGTCAGTGTACGAGCCAAATTCTCGTCATTTGCGGGAGGCTCTGCTTTTTTGTTTCAATATGAAGAAAACTGCGGCTGAGTCTCATCAAATGCTCTCCAGTACTTATGGTGAGGACTGTATTAGTGAGAGAACGTGTCGCGAGTGGTTTCAACGCTTCAGGAATGGTGACTTTAACGTGGAAGACCGGCATAGTGGCGGAAGAGAGAAAGTTTTCGAGGATGCAGAATTGGAGGCATTGCTGACTGAAGACTCGCGTCAATCTCAAGAAGAACTGGCACGATCATTGGGGGTGACACAGCAAGCCATTTCAAAACGTCTCAAAGCCATGGGTATGATTCAGAAAGAAGGAACTTGGGTCCCATATGAGTTGAAACCGAGAGACATTGAAATGCATTTGTGTGTTTGTGAACAGTTGCTTCAGAGGCAAAAACGGAAGGGTTTACTGCATCGCGTTGTGACCGGGGACGAAAAATGGGTTCATTATGATAACCCTAAACGCAAAAAATCATGGGGGTATCCCGGGCATGCTTCCACGTCGACGGCAAAACCAAACATTCATGGGTCCAAGATCATGCTCTGCATTTGGTGGGACCAGCTCGGTGTCGTGTACCATGAGCTGTTAAAACCAAGTGAAACAATCACAGGTGATCGATATCGAACGCAATTAATGAGTTTGAGCCGAACATTAAAAGACAAACGCCCGCAATACAGCGAGAGGCACGATAAGGTGATTTTACTGCACGACAATGCTAGGCCCCACGTTGCAAGTGGGGTCAAAACGTACCTGGAAATGTTGAAATGGGACGTCCTACCCCACCCACCGTATTCTCCAGACATTGCTCCCTCTGATTATCACTTGTTCCGATCAATGGCCCACGACTTGGCTGAGCAACACTTCCGATCTTATGAAGATGTCAAAGAGTGGATTGTTTTGTGGATCGCCTCCAAAGATGAACAATTTTTTCGACGCGGCATTCGCACACTGCCGGAAAGATGGGAAAAAGTTGTGGCCAGTGATGGACATTACTTTGAATAATATCTGTGTAAGCATTTTGTTCAATAAAGGGTCATATTTTTGAGGAAAAAACGGCGGAAACAAAGTTGTACACCTTGTACTAAGTCTATACTTCACCCCTGGTATAAGGCTATGTCCTTACAAACTCCAGTGATATTCTATATGATTATGAACTTTTACCATTATTTATGTACGCTCATTTCACCTACATTATTCTAAAAACTACAGAATAAAATTATGAGAAAAACTGTATTTTAAAGTTTCTAAAGACATGCATTCTAAACCTACAAGTAATCTGTACACTTTTGCACATTTTAGATCTACTTAGATGTGATAGCAATTCCAGATATTTTAAGACAAGATATCGTATCAAAAGAGGCACTATTACTCATGAACAGAGTGAAACTGTTCACAGTACAACTGATCTATTGTAAACCGAAACATGAACTGCTGGGCCATGATTTGAATCCTGACCTTCTGTACAATTGTCTACTAACTTCACCATTGTCTCACGAAACTTAGTGCCTTTGTATTTTTTACACAAGTTAGGTGAGAACTGGATCCTTGTCAATTTCAGTGAAACTTGAGTACTCTTTACCTTTTTAACATTATTTGCAATTTATCTTAAATTTAACAAAGATAGTTTTTTTCTATATAATATTACATAAAACAGTATTTTCTAATCAGAAATATAAATCTGCAATGTATTATTCCTTCCTTCCACATGTCACGCTGGTCTTTCTATTACAAGGTACATGATCCTATTACAGAACGTAATCATCTGTAAAAAATCAACCAGTAAGGACTACAATCTGTAAGGACATACAGCAATTATAACAAGTACAATACTATATATATATATATATATATGTATCCTGCATAATTATACATTTTAATATGGTTCCATTCCATTTTTCTACAGTAGATTAAGTGAATTAATGAAGTAACCATCATTTCCCCACAATTCAATTTTATATACTACTTGCCTCTTCTACAGAGATAATATGTGCAAAATATCTACCGAATGTTTATAGTTTAATTTACAGTTCTGCTACTAAAATCGTCACAAAAATTAGGGAGTACAAACATAATACAAAGTTGTGTCCATTACCTTCACTTTTTACTACACTACTTCTTTTCAGCTTGCTATTATTAAAGACAAATTACAATACTCTGAACAATAAATACCAAAAAATAATGTAATACTTCATTGTACCTTATATACCATAAAAAAAAGATTTTTAAAAACAAAAAATTATAGAAGTGTAATAGGATATTAAATAGAGGTATCAAGATCAAAATTTAATTTAATAACAATAAAAAAAACTGATAAATGTTAAATATGAATTTCAATGAAAACCAGTTGGCTATCATCGAAGTTTTCTGATATAAAATAATAATAATAATAATAATGCAATCATATGACATACATAACTTTCATCTACATCTGAATCCATACTCTGCAAATCACAAACATTGTGGGTGGCAGAGGGTGCTAAGCACCAATCCTAAACCCGCACATTCCAATCCCGAATAGCGCGAGGAAAGAAGGAATACATAAAAGCATCGGTACGACATATTATTTCTCTAATCTTATCCCTCCGGTCATTACGACCTAAATAGGTTAGCGGAAGAAGTATTTCATTGCACTCGAAATTTAAATTTTTTCACATATTCTCCAATAAATTCGAACACAAGCTACATCGTCTGTCTTCCAAACTATCCCAGCCAAATCTATGTATCAATTTTGTGAAGCTTTCATAAGCGTTGTAGCAACAAGTCACGAATCGAGCGGCTCTCCACTGCACCCTCTCAACTGAGTCAATCAAAACCTTGCGATAAGGATCCCAAACTCCACAACAGTAATCCGGATGCAGATACACTGGTGTTCTATAAGCTATCTCATTTGCGTAACCATTACGATTCCTCAAAATACGATCTATGAATCACAATTTAGAATTAGCCTTGCCTACGATGGAAGTAATGTGCATGTCCCATTTCATGTTGCTTTGTACTATCACCCCCAGATACTTCACAGAATCAACCATGTCAACAGCTGAATTGTTTATTTTGTACTTGTGAACAAACTGATTCTTTTTTTTATTTATCCGCATTGCCTTGCACTTTTTGCAATTATGTGTCAGCTGCGATTTATGGCACCAATCGAATATAGCATCCAAATCGCGCTGAATTTCTAAGCAATCGTCGGAGCACCTTATTTCCCTATAGATAACTGCATCGTCGACAAACAATCACAACCAGCATTTGATGTTGTCACCTAGATCGTTTTAAATATTAAGAAAAGAAGTGGTCCTATTACACTTCCTTGAAGAACGCACGAAGTAACATTCATCTTAGAAGAGGCTTCCCCGTCAACAACGACATATTGTGATCGACCAGTTAGAAAATCACGTATCCACTCACAAATCTGAGCCAAAACACCGTAAACTCGAATCTTCATTATAAGTCAGTTGTGTGGTACATAATCAAAAGCTTTCTGAAAATCCAAGAAAACTGCATCAACTTGCGAACCTGCATTGATAACTTTCATTACGTCATGGGAAAATAGAGCCAATTGTGTTACACATGATCTCTTCTTCCGAAATCCATGTTGACACAGTGTAAGTAACTCGTTCTCATCTAGAAACTTCATAATGTTCGAGTATATGACATGCTCCAGAATTCTGTTGCAGGCAGATATTAGAGATATGGGTCGATAATTCCTAGAATCACTCCGATCTCCTTTCTTAAAAACGGAAATTACCTGGGCTATTTTCAAGTTACGAGGTACTTTTTTCCTCTTCTAAAGATTTATGGAATATATCTGACAGAAATGGTTCAAATTCCTCTGCGTATTCAGAAAATACTCTTACCGGTATACCATCGGGACCCGGTGCTTTACCCCGCTTCAGGAGTTTTAATTTCTTTATAATACCTATGCTATCAATTTCTATCGGATCCAACTCTAATTCCACACGATGTGGTAAAGTGGGGATGTTTTCCATGTTTTCACACGTGAATGAATTTTTGAATTCGGCGTTAAATGTGGTAGCCTTATCACGGCTGTCTTCAACTTCGCGTCCGTCTTTTATTAGAACTGGATTATTGTTCCTGCTACAACTAACTATTTTTACATACAACCAATATTTCTTAGGGTTTTCAGGGAGGCTCTGAGAGAGAGAATTGGCACGAAAGTCATTAAAGGCCTCACACATCGCATTCTTAACATGTCCCCTTATCTCCTCTAACTTAACTAAATCAGTCCGATGCATCATCCTTTTTGATCATGCATGTATCTTCCTTTGCTTTTTGAGTAACCTTTTAAACTCCCGTGTGTACATGGGGGATCATTCCCTTCCCTGATTGCCCTTCCCCGACTATACAAAAGAATTGATACCATCTCTCTTCAACGGTGCCTCCTGCTACTAAGAAGGTATGGTAATTATGCCTCAAATACGCTCTAAAACACTCTTTTGAAGCCTTTTCTAATCTGTAAACAATCATTTCTTTTCTCTTTTTGTGCGTGGTTGTTAGTTTTACTGTATCAATTATAGCTTTGTGATCACTTATTCCCGCGGTGGTAGAAATATCCGTGAATAATTCAGGCCTATTTGTAACGACTATGTCTAATATATTTTCGTTAGCGTTGAGGCATCGCGTTGGTTCAGTTACGAGCTGCTCAAGATTGTGATCTGAGAAGAGGTCTAGAATCATTTCGCAAGCTGTTTTATCCCTGCCCCCATTAACGTGAATGTAATTAGTCTAGTCGATATCTGGCAAGTTAAAGTCACCACCTAGCATTATTGTATGGTCCGGAAATTGCCGAGCTATATTATTTACACTATTTCTTAACACCTCGGCAATATTTACGCTTGCATCTGGTGGATGATAGAAGGAGCCTATCAAAAGTTTTGTCATAGAACCGTTGAGCTTGATCCATATCATTTCGCAGACAGTATGAACATCTATTTCACTTCATGGGAGGTACTTGCTAACAGCTATAAATACGCCACCTCCTTGGGGAAGCAACCTATCCTTACGGAAAATTTTCATGCTACTATTCAAAATTTCGGCAGAACTTATATCCGGTTTTAACCAACTTTCTGTGCCTATTACGATGTCAGCATCCTCCCTCAGCCTAAAAAAAACCTCAATCCACTCCACACAGCCCCTGCCACCCGTGTAGCCCATTCCCGTGTGTAGTGCACCCCTGATCTATCCAAGGGATCCCTAGAAGGCTTTAACGCCTGCTTGACCTAGTATTATGATACAACTAAGGAAAATTGAAGCGGCTTCTAGGTGATATAAATAAGAAAAGAAAGGGAAATTAACCCACCACATACCCAAGTGGACGGATGCGATGAGAGGGAACACTAATGCTGACAAACAACTACACAATATTTCGGCATCTGCCTTGTTCACAAATAGAAAAACGGGCCATTAGGCTCAGAACGTGTGTGCACAACGAACGTTACCTAATGACTAACCGTGGGGGAGGGGGGCGACGGCTAAAGAGTAGACTATCAATATCGGTAAGCAATGTCTAAGTTATTATATTGCATTAGTGTTCCCTCTCATCGCATCCGTCCACTTTGGTTTGTGGTGGGTTAATTTCCCTTTCTTGACCTAGTATTATGTAATTTATCATTGCTGTTCTGGAGTAATAAGCATACATTAATTTAACCACTCACTTAATTCACCTGCAGGCCATCGTTTCAAGGTGCACTGCCTTGAGGCCAATTTTCACCACACATGCACTGTTTAACAGCAGCTCAGTATCAGCACTCAAGTGGAATTCTGCTGTGTGCAGTGATTTATTCACTCACAGTTCACCTGCAGGCAGTCGCCTCGTTGAGGGGGCCAAGAATAATGATAAAGTGTGTACTTTGCATTGAGGTCAATTGTCACCACACAACTACACCGTCAAGGCCAAAGATCTGATCTTCAATGCAGTTTAAAGTTTGTCTTCTTGCTAAGATTGTTTTGTGCTTATTTTTACATGATCACGCATTCATACAGTACAATATGAGCAGTACGCACTGTAGATACCAAGGGTCAATCAATATTTATGGAAGAAAAGCCATGTTTATGTAAAATCAAAAACATATTCAAACCGTTAAAAATGGCTTATTTGTCTCTGTTGCATAATTACAGAAGTTTTGATGAAAACGCCACCATTGCTACACCAAAAAACAAGTAAAATAACCAAATGAGTTTATTTAGAAACCAACTAAGAAAGGAAATACAATGAATACTCTGTTATTGGCTTTACATGTTTAAGGTATCAAAACTCCTAGTGGCTGTTAGGAAATAAATGTTGAAAATCCTCTTTTGGCTACATATGACCATGGGAATGCAATTAAAAACTTCTTTAATGCAGACTTAAAGCTGGATATAATACTGGAAAACAGGGTGGTGGTTGATCCTCAATGCCCCCTAAACTTGTCCTGGAACAGAAATGGCACCTGTGATCTCTTCAATGCCAACCAGTGGGTGGTACTGCCCTTGTTTTGTAAACACTGACTGCCAATTTCTGAATTTTTCTTACATAAGGTTCCACGAATTTTAATAACTTTTCTAATTACTCATCTTCTATATAATGACAATTTTTGTTTGTTTGTTTATTAGGCCTTCAGCACTACTAGGCTCTCTCTTTTTGCTGATGGTTTTACCATTTGGCGAAGTTATTAGAGGCAGGAAAGTACTGAGGGCAAGGAATGGTTAAGGAATTTGGCCACGGCCATTTGAAGGAACAATTTCGGCATTCGCCTGGAGAGATTTGGGGAAAACATGGAAAAACCAAATCTGGATGCTGGGATAGGGATTCGAACTTGCATCATCCCAAATACGAGGCCAGAGCGTTATCAGTCAACCATCACATTCGGTTGATATATCTCATTATGCAGCCATGAAGATAATCTTTCAAGTAATCTATACCATATTTTTGCATTTCATTAATAAGGTCCATGTGAAGTGATTTTAATGTTTTGAGAAGCGAATCTTTTAATCCAAAGTGCCCAGTCACCCTGGCTTTTCCAATTGCACCAACAGTATTTCTAATGTGTTTCGGCCATTGGAGGATCTAGATGGTGACTCTGAGGACCATCAGGTTGGACTGAACGATCTGGGTTCTTGCAAAGTAAAAGGGAAAAGTTTTCAGGGTGTATCTAAAAGTAAACGCAGGAAGGTACTGTTACTTGGGAGCAGTCACGGGAGGGGAATCAGTGAGATGGTTCAGTCTGACTTGGGGCCAGATTATGAAGTCTGCAGTATTTTCAAACCAAATGCAGATCTTGGAAGTGTGGTAGCAAATGTGAAAGACCTAGTTAAAGATTTTTCAGATGAGGATTGTGTTGTAATTGTTGGGGGACCAGGAAATAGCCTTGATAAAGACCTCAATTATTCAATTGAGGGAGATATTGCCCACATTTCCAGGAACACACGTCAGACAAGTGTGAGATTTGTTGGTTTGCTTGAGCGTTACGATAAACCCTGGATGTGGCATAACATCAGGCGTACAAATGCATCCTTGGAAAGGGTTCTCTGGCAGCTGGCTAATTCACACATTGGTTTGATTGATGTGGCCTGCATTGGTAGGGACAGTTATACTAGCCATGGGCTCCATCTGAATGTCAGAGGTAAGAGGAAGCTTTCGCTTCTTATTGCTGATGAGGTCAGAGGATGCCAGGTGAGTGAAAGAGGTATTCCTGTGATAAATGGTGTTAAGTCGCGGCCTTTTTTAGGGTAAATAAAATAGATTTATTGAGATGTCTAAAGGAAATTAATGTCTCTGATGATCATAATTTGTTGAAATTAAAAATTCCAACTGATATACCAGTATGTAATAAAAAAATAAACAATTCAAAGTCATTGCGTCAAAGTGTTCAGACAAGTATTTTCCACCAAAACATAAGAGGAATATTTAGTAAAACTGATGACATTACCTTAAGCCTAGAAGAGATTAAAAATTCCAGAAATTTTAATGTAGACGTTTTGTGTATATCTGAGCATCATTTGTCTGATACAGGAATATCTCAGCTGTCCATCCCAAATTATAAATTAAGCTCTCATTTCTGCAGATGTAAAATGGAGAAAGGGGGAGTTGCCATTTTTGTTAAAAATAATATTGAATGCAGTAGTGTAGTTGTAAGTAAGTATTGCACAGAACAACACTTTGAATGTTGTGTTACGAAACTAGAATATGATAAGAAAGAGCTGATAGTGATAGCAATTTACAGGGCCCCCTCAGGTAATTTCAGACTGTTTTTATCTCATTTAGAGTCTTTGCTACTAAGTTTTACAAATAGCAAACAAATAGTATTATGTGGAGATTTCAATGTTGACTTTCTGAATCACAGCAATGATAGATTAGATATGGAAGCCTTGATGTTGTCTTTTAACTTAACAGCACTTGTAAATTTTCCTACGAGAATACAAAATAATAGCAGGACTGCAATTGATAATTTTTTTATGGATATTTCTCAGTGCAGTAATTACAGCATACATCCAGTAATAAATGGTATCTCAGATCATGATGCCCAGCTATTATGTATCGAGTCCAGGAACACTGTTAAACAGATAAAGAAAAGCTGGGTTTATAGAAGAAATATTAGTGAAAATAATATAAAACACTTCATAAAAAAGTGTGAAGAAGTAAAAAAGGAAATGGTCGTAGGAAAAGTAGATGTTGCATATAGAAAGATCAAACAGAATTTTGGAGAAATGAAGAAAAGAGGTATGAACATTAAAGCTGCCGATGGGAAACCTCTTTTAAGCTTAGAAGATAGAGCTAACCGATGGAAGGAATACATTGAGAAACTGTATGATGGGGACGACTTGAACAATAGTGTATTGGAAAAGGAAGGCGATGTCGACATTGATGACTTAGGAGATCCTGTTTTGAGAACAGAATTTAATAAAGCTCTGAATGACTTGAAAGCAAATAAGGCAGTTGGATTTGATGAGATCCCTGCAGAACTTCTTAAATCTCTAGGAGAGGAAGGAATCGAAAGATTATTGAAGCTGATATCAATAAGTTATGAAACAGGAGAAATTCCAACTGATTTTAATAAAAATATCATCTTCACACTTCCAAAGAAAGAACAAGGCGACAAATGTGAGAATTATCGCACCATTAGTCTAACATCACATGCTTCAAAATTACTGACTAGAATAATATACAGAAGGATGGAAAGCGTAATAGAAGAGATAGTAGGTGAAGATCAGTTTGGGTTTAGGAAAAATCGCGGTACAAGGGAAGCAATTCTGTCTTTAAGATTAATACTTGAAGGGTGGATCAAGAAAAACAAAGATACTTTTATGGCATTTGTTGATTTAGAAAAAGCTTTTGATAATGTTAGGTGGGACAAGATGTTCAAAATTTTAAAGAAGTCAGGTCTAAAGTATCGAGATAGAAGAATACTCTATAAACTATATAAGAATCAAGTGGCTGTAATAAAAGTAGAGAATCACGAGAGACATGCATCGGTTAAAAAGGGTGTGAGACAAGGTTGTAGTCTATCCCCGTTAATATTCAACTTGTATGTAGAAGAAGCAATGAAGAACGTCAAAGAAAAATTTCCATGCGGCATAAGTTTTCAGGGAGAAAAAATCAGTATGCTACGATTTGCTGATGACATTGTCTTGTTAGCAGAGAGGGCTGAGGATATTGAGAAGTTATTTAATGGCATGAACAAAATACTGAAGGAAGATTTCGGACTGAATATAAATCAAAGTAAGACAAAAGTGATTAAATGTAGCAGAAATGATACCAATAGTAGCAGATTAAATATAAACATAGGATCGGATGCTATAGGAGAAGTGAGCGAGTTCTGTTACTTGGGAAGCAAAATTACAACCGATGGCTAAACAGGAATGATGTTAAAAGCAGAATAGCGCTAGCAAAAAGAGCCTTCATGAAAAAGAGAAACCTTTTAGTTTCAAATATTGATCTAGGAATTAGAAAGAAGTTTTTAAAACTCTATGTGTGGAGCACAGCACTTTACGGCAGTGAAACATGGACTTTAGAAATACCGGAAAGAAAGAAACTTGAAGCATTTGAAATGTTGTGCTACAGAAGAATGCTGAAAATTAGGTGGACAGACAAAGTAAGAAATGAACGAGTTTAGGAAATGATGGGTGAGAAAAGAAGTTTATGGAAGAAGCTTACAGGAAGAAGAGACAGGCTTTTAGGTCATATTTTGAGACATGCTGGATTGGCTAATTTGTTAGTAGAGGGAACAGTCGAAGGTAAGAACTGTAGAGGTAGACAGAGATTAGAATATATGAAGCAGATAATTGAGGACATGGGTTGTAAGGGGTATGTAGAAACGAAAAGGTTAGCCCAAGATAGGAAGGGATGGAGGATTGCATCAAACCAGTCTAAAGACTGACGACAGCAAAAAAGAAAAAAAAAGATACCTTAAACAATGAAATTGGTTAGAAGTATATAATGCGCAGGGTGTTAATGCGAAATTTGATTCCTTTCTGAATATATTTCTAATACTTTTTGAAGGTAGTTTCAAAAAAAGGAAAATTCTCAACACTCCAAACAATGAACTGGGCATGGGATGGATAACAAAGGGTATTAGAATCTCTAGTAACACAAAGAGGGACCTTTATTTAAAAATGAGAGAATCAGATAACTATGCGCTGAAAGTTCACTATAAACTTTATTCTAAAATACTAAGAAATGTAATAAGGAAGGCCAAGAACAGGTACATATCAGCGAAAATAGAAAATTCAGACAATAAAATGAGAACAATATGGAATATAATAAAGACTGAAACAGGAAAAACTGTAAATCACTCTAAAGACATAAAAATAGAACAAAATGGATATGTGTATAGCGAAGTAGGGGAAGTTTGTGAAATATTTAACAAACATTTTACGTTAGTAGTACAGAAATTAGGCACAGAAAAGCGATCCCCACATGGTGCTCTAAGGTTTCTTGAGACTGCTTTCCCAAATAGCTTTGTGGAGATGAAATTGCCACCAGTAACAGTCTCAGAAATAAATAAACTCATTAAACAATTAAAACCTAAAAATTCTTCCAGCTATGACAATATTTCAAGTAAATTACTGAAAAGATGTTCAGACTGTATCAGTCATGTACTTGCTCACATTTGTAATGAATCCTTAATACAAGGTGTTTTTCCCGATAGACTGAAATATGCTGTTGTAAAACCATTATTTAAAAAAGGAGAAGTAACATGTGTAGACAACTATCGTCCCATTTCATTACTTCCAACATTCTCAAAGGTTTTTGAAAAAGTCATGTATGGAAGAGTAATAAAACATGTTACACACTATAATATCCTCACTAATTCACAATTTGGGTTCAAAAAAGGATCATCCATAGAAATGGCTATATATTCATTTTTAAATAACACATTTGAGGAACTGAATAATAAAATGAAACCTGTAGGAATATTTTGTGATCTTGCAAAAGCATTTGACTGTGTAAATCATGAATTACTTTTGAAAAAAATGGAATACTATGGTATTTTTGGGACCGCAGGTAAATGGTTTAAACCATACATTGAAAGCCGAATGCAAAAAGTTTCAATTTTTGATTCTAAAATAAGTAAAGATGCTTCATCAGACTGGGAGAAAATAAAACATGGAATTCCACAAGGCTCTGTCTTAGGTCCCCTCCTCTTTCTGTTATACATCAATGACCTTCCTGGAAATTTATCCGACAAAGTTATGAGTGTTTTATTTGCAGATGACACTAACCTGACTGTGCGTAAAACACCAAACAGTACTATAGAATTTAATGTAAATGAAGTACTTAGAGTAGTAGCAAATTGGTTTAAGGCAAATTCATTAAAATTAAATTTTGAAAAAACACATTATATTAGGTTTAAAACAAAAAACTATGCACAGCCAGATATATGTATAAACTATAAAAACAACACAATCTTAGAAACAGAGAGTACAAAATTTCTTGGTATTAAAATAGATCAGAAACTCTGTTGGCATGATCATATCACTACACTACTGGCAAAGTTAAGTAGTGCCACCTTCGCAATACGAACACTTTCTCTAACACCAGATCTAGAATTAATGAAACAGGTGTACTCCTCATATTTTCATTCAGTAATGTCATATGGCATAATTTTTTGGGGAAACTCTTCACAAAGTAAAAAAGTTTTCATAGCACAGAAAAGAGCTATTAGGTTTCTGTGTAGGGTAAAACCAAGAACTTCTTGCAGGCAACTCTTTAAGAAACTCAATATTCTTACAATGTATTCTCAGTATATATATTCTCTCACGAGCTTTGTCATAGAAAATTTTAACCTGTTTACACCTAATTCACAGGTACACAGTTTCAATACAAGAAACAGAAATAACTTGCATAAAACACAAACATCTCTGTCATTAGTACAAAGAGGAGTTAATTATTCTGGGATACATCTGTTTAATAAACTACCTAATCGTATAAAACAGCTTTCAGATAATAAAGATGTATTCAAACAAAAACTTAGAGATTATCTTATTGGCAACTCCTTCTACTCCATTCAAGAATTTGAAGAAAATAATTAATTGTACTCATTATGACGTTTGCAAAACTCAGTTGCAAAAATGTATGTTTATTATTATTTCTTGTATTTGTAAAATATGTATATATATATATATATATATTTACTATGATATGACTCATATTATGTGTATATGTATCTCAACAATGACATGTTTCACATCCCAGAGGTACTTCCTCAGCAGGGATCCATGGAACAAGATTGATAAATAAAATAAATAAAAATAAATAAAGCTACTAACTTCCATTTCTCTCGCTGTATTTTGCATTGTGGCAAAAGTCTTCGTTTAGTGGTAAAAATGTGCTTGAGGTGATGAAGTGTATGTGACTGAATAATTTTGAGATTGTCTGTGGGCTGCGACCTGTGAGGCCAATACCTCAAGATTGTCCCCTTGACATTGACTGAATAATGTGTGGCCTTCATCGGCCATCGCCTGCCGTCTAGGTTGGCTACATGCCGCAACTTGAGGCGAATATCTCAAGCTTGCCTTTTTTGCGTAGATTGACTGATGTGTGGTACCTTTACAGACAGGTTATGTCTCATCCAGAGAGCATGTGTTAGACAACTTGTATCCTCAAAATTAAATTTTTGCTCAAATAGAATTTGTTATATGGAGAAAGTAAAAGTTATAATTTACTGAGTGCTCAAAAAGGAGCAATTGTGACAGATTCAAACAACCTAAAATGTTCTACATTAATATAGGTGACTTTAAGTAGAATGTTGCTGTTTTAATAGATTATGTGCTTATGTCTAGGTTTTTCTTACAAGCAATAGTTCACATTGAAAAATATTCACAAAGCATCCAGCTCCTCCATCTATAACATATACAAAGAACCCTTTCTTTATACGGTTTAACTATGTAAAATCTATACCCAATGAGAGAGCAAAGAAACTGTCATATGTAGGTTTCTATGATATTTATTATGAATGGCAATACCCATTTTTAACATAATAAACAATGCAACAAAATCTTCTCGGGTGTCTAGCCGGATAGTGGTGTAAAAACACGACATTTTGACAGCTGACTCTGCTGTCTTCATCAGGTATCTCGTAGATACTTTTGATTCCATACCGCGCCAGCAGTCTTCCAATTTTTCCCGATGTGTTCCCCGCATATGGAAGAAAAGCAAGAGTTTTTGCTGTTTCTTCTTGCTCCGACGGTGGTCTTCATGGCTTCTGATTAGTATCTTCCGGCCTCCCGCCAAGATACGTGATATGCTACGGTCGGTAAAAGATGACTTAGGCCTGAGGACAGCTGGGATTTATTCCATACTGTGTGAATGCAGTAAAGTGTATATCGGTCAGACCATCAGAATGATCGAAGAGCGCCTTATCGAAAACAAACGACACCTGTGGCTGATGCAACTGGACAAGTCTGCGATAGCCGAGCATGCCTTCGACGATGAACACAGGATAGAGTTCGATATAACGGCAGTGCTGGCCAGGCCCTCTTCCTTCTGGGACTCGGTCAAAAACGAGGCATTGGAGATCCGGCTTAGTAACAGCAAAATAAATAGGGACGGCGGGCTCTTTCTGAGCGAAGCCTGGAAACCTATCATTAGGGATCTCTGACGTGAGCGTAGCAGATCCTCACTGGCAAATGACACCAGTCGGGTGCCGCAGTGGACCGCAGATTGAGCCAGCGGTCACAGCCAATCAGAAGTGGACACAACAGCATCACCGCCAGCACATCCGGGCGGGAAGGAGTAAGTGGCGCCAGTGGTGGCCACAGTGGGCCGTGTATAAAGCCCACGCTCTCGACAAACCAGAGCGAGCGGGCCTTTCAACTGAAGGTATAAAGGATGGGCAGCCATGCTAATCGAGGCAGAGACAGTCAGCTGAGAACAACTACGAGATACCTGATGAAGACAGCAGAGTCAGCTGTCGAAACGTCGTGTTTTTACACCACCATCCGGCTGGACACCCGAGAAGTTTTTGTTGCATCGATACGCCAGGAAAGTCTCCACTCACACATAATAAACAATGTTTACAATTAGAGTTATTTACTGAATACAAATCATAAAACTATAGGAATGTCTTTAAAAAAATCAATAACTCATAAATTGTGACGATGTAGGAAAATCTAAAAACAGATCTGAAATCAGCGCAAAAATTATGGTAAGAACCACAACCTTTTACTCCAGAAAAAAGTTTATGTAGGGCCACACTAAACCTTCATATAAACATTTATGAACTCCAATTTAGGATAGGAAAATGTACTACTCCTTACCTTGGATAATAGCTGTGAGCATGAACACATACAATGAATATACACACAAAAGACATTGAATGTTTCGAGTCTTAGCTCTTCATCAACAAGCAGAACATTGTGGAGCATGGGAGCTTTAGGAGACTGCCTCACATAGTGACTGTCATGCAAGAAACGTGACTCATGATGGGGGTAAATTCAAACAGATGACGGGAAGAGAAGACAGTGATTATTGAGGACCAAATATTTCAATTAACTGTCATTAACTCTTAAAGAATTTACTAAAATTTATCAAGCTTTTACAGAATATTGTTTATTCACACTTAAGCCCAAGTTAGTAATCATAACCCCACTGCGCCGAACAAGTAGAAGCCATTCCAAACCATGTCTCTTATGACATTGAATTGGGATTTCCTTCTTCCACATCAGGTTCCTTATACTCGGATAGATTACATCCTGTATTGTCTCCTCTTCCTTATATCTTTGTCCATTACTCCACTTCAAAAACAACTAAAGTAGTCCACAATTTCAAGATTTTTTTTATGTCAATCTGTAAATAACAACACACTCTCTTTCCATGTCCATCATTGCTTTGCTCTCTTATCACATACATGGTTCTTTCCACACACTGTTCAACAGACTATACAGCCACTGAAAACCAATGAATCCTAAAATCACCATAAACATCTAATCAATTCCAGTAATTTTTTCCATTTTCAGTCATTTATCTTTTGTTCCCACCTCTAACATTGCAACATCATTTTTGTTCTCTCTGCATTTTCATTAATCACTATTGCTCTCTCACATTCACCAATCTGTTTAACTACTTTGATCTCTCCTTATATCATCCATGTGCATTATCAAATAATTTCTTTTATCTTTCATTTAACTTCTGTGTACTTGTCTTATATTAAGCAAATAAAGTTTTTCTCATGTTTGTTCTAAAAAGGAATCTTTTGTATTGATTTATCATCTTTCTTCCATCATTTACTTGTGAACTCTCACAAACTGGTAATGGGTGGAAAAACTGCATCATTAGGAAAATGTTTTCATTACAGATGAATTTAAATGAATGGACCAGAAAAGCACAACTGAACAAGGACAGTGGTGACAATGAAAGTGGTGTTAGGCAATGAAAATAAGAAAGGATAGTGAAAATAACATTTCACTCACCACTGATGAGGCAGGAGGGTAAAATCAACATGAAAACACTAAAACTTTACAACATTTTGGTTTAAAAACCTTATTTGTGTATGTTGATCTAAGCCATTTGGGAAGGAGGATTGCTCACACATCATGACTAATCACATGACTGATTTGTGGTATGGGCTTTGGTGTGTGCCCACCCCTCCTTGCCAAATGGCTACGTCTATGTACATGAATAAGGCTTTGAAACCAAAATATTGTAATGTGTGTTCAAGTTTTTATGTTTTTGTATTTGTCATGCCCACCTGTCTTCATCTGTGGTAAGTGACTGGTTATTTTCCCTATCTTTCCATCTTTACAACTGATCAAAGAAAATATATATATGCTTTGTGACAAATATAACATACTAGCAGTTACCCGCGACTTCGTCCGCGTTGAAGAGTGTTGTAATATAAGATTTTCTTGAGAGGTCTGATTGCTCAGTGGTTAGGGCGTCCAACTGGAGATGGAAAAGTCCCCAGCTTGAATCCAAAGGTCCGTAGCTCGACCTTCACCTCTGGCATAAGTTGTTGTGTGATGTGAATTACGCCAGAATGCTCACTTGGTTCTGATTCCGTGTTGAACTGTGGGTCCTCTATGTCCGGTAGGATTACTGGGTTATGTTAAGCAGCTACGAAAGGGGCTGATTGCGGAGACGTAAAAAAGCCTTGTCACCAGTTCAATACGACCATACAATTTATTTTAGAGCTATTTTATTAATAATAGTAGTAATAAATGTTACAACAAAATAACAAAAATTTATTTATGCTCCACAACTACTTCATTGAATTTTCTGTTTGCTCACTGAATATTCTGTTTGCTAGGAGTGTTTTCAGTTTAATATATCGCTATATACAATACTGAGGATTTGTCTCCTCAGTTTTTGCTATTTTCATAGCCCTAGTTTTCTTACATTTTTTGGAAGATTTGAATTTCGTTTAGCCGGCATCTCTTATAATTACTAATTTCAAGTCTTGCGAATAAAAATTAATATAGTTTTAATTATTGGAAACTCAAAACATCAAAATATTAGCAATATATTGATGGAATCGTCTAAATATCAAAAACAAAAATACTAACATCCAAACAACAAATAAATACTTAAGTAGCCCAAGGTCGTTCATTCGCATAAAAAAAATTGCGATATTAAAAATGAATATTTTGATTTGCACTGAAAATCTGAAAAAAGAGAACTTTATTTGCTCTTTGAATATTGATTTTGTTTTGAGGATATATTGGTTCCATCAATTAATTCTGCTTTAAAACATAAATTTACATATTATAGAAGTAATTGATTCTTTTATCCATAATGATCAGTGGTAATGTTGGTTTCTCTATCTGTGGAAACAGTTGAATTTCCTGTAGAGTGTAGACCAGTTTACTATAGTTCGTTCGTTTTGATCCATTAATTCTGCTCTAAAATATAAATTTCAATGTTAAAGTAGTAATTGATTCTTTTTCATAATTGGTTTCTCAATCTGTCAACAGAATTGAAATTACCACTCCGATTGAACCACTCCACTATCCGAATAAAACATTTATAAATTTCAAAAACTTACTTCGGGCAATGCCGCCTGTTCTGCTAAATCATCTAAGCTTATTATAAATCTTTTGATACAATATCAGTACAAAGCAATACACGACGTCACTAAAATGGTACTCATAAAAAACTAATAATGTTTCATTCTGGCCCAGGCTGCACAACACTACTAATATTACAGCTAGAAAAACAAAGCTTCTATCACTCGCACTTTAATACATTCACTATTGCATGTTAGTGACGTTATCAATGGCAAAATAAACTTGACTCATTTAATATCGCGATAGTAAATGAACCCAAATAATGATGCTGGCAATGTGGCACTCGTGAAAGCGCAGTAAATTAAATACTGAATACAACTGAAACTACATTCAGCAGCATCAATTATGTCCTCAGCATGATAGCAGTTATTGAAGTAACATAATTAAAAACTTTATGCTTAAATGCTTGTAACTTGCAGTGTTCAATGGTAAGTCCCTAATTCTCTACAACTCAAAGACAACTTTCGTTAATATTGCTGGTCAAGTTTACATCAGGATAAAGTGACTGTTACTGAACATGATTAAGTAACATATATAATGAAATTAATTGTGATATTAATTTATGCTACACTAATTAGGAATCTTGATATAGACAATCCTGTTACTACTCGAAATGTAGTGTCTGAATCGTTTGATTTTGTAGCGGTAATATAAGCAGAGATAGTGGTTTGGTTGAAATGCTACCTGGACCAGAATGTTTCTGTTACAGCATAAGGCAGAAGGAATTTAGTTATTACTAGCTGGTACCCACGACTTCGTTCGTGATTGTAAAGAATTCATATTGACAGCTATAGACATCTAACCACCCTAGTGCACGATGGGAGACTCGATACTATTACCACACACAAGTACCAGTCTTCTGCACTATGTAGTTCTGGCAGCAAGGTAAAATTTACAGATACACACAAGTCTTTTGATGAAACACGAAAATAATCATGATCGACCAATTTCAAACACCATATCTCACACACTCCCACAGTTACCGAATTTCGGCCAACGTTGTGATCGATGGGAGACTCTGTGTTACTACCACACACAAACGCCAGTGATCTGCGATTGATAGTTTTCACTTAAAAGTGATACACCGTGACACATGCGTCTTTGGCAGAAATATGAAATTGCCGCAGGTCGACCATTTTCATCCCCCATATCTTCCACACCCCCATAGCTACAGACATCTAACAACCATAGTGCACGACAACAGACACGATTCTACTACCACACATAAACACCAATGCTCTCTGCTATGTAGTCGTGGTAGAAAAGTGAAATCTGCGGAGACACATGCCTTTTGTCGAAATACGAAAATATCCTTGGTCGGCCACTTACAACCACCATATCTACCACAGTACCACAGTTTCTGAAATTCGGCCGCTG
The DNA here is from genome assembly GCA_031002005.1 of Vandiemenella viatica. Classification (NCBI taxonomy): domain Eukaryota; kingdom Metazoa; phylum Arthropoda; class Insecta; order Orthoptera; family Morabidae; genus Vandiemenella; species Vandiemenella viatica. Next base: position 166,479,463 of record JARYHS010013630.1, on the reverse strand, counting down.
TTGTGATCGAAAGGTGACTCTGTGCTACTACTACACACAAACGCCAGTTATCTGTGATCTATAGTTTTCGCTGAAAAGTGATACACCATGACACTTTGGTCTTTGGCAGAAGTATGAAACTGCCACAGGTCGACCACTTTCAACCCTCATTTCTCCCACTCCCCCTGTAAGATATCCCTCGTTCTATTTTTAATATTTTCGTTAGAATCCGGCCAAGTTTAAGGTTAACTTCAGTACACGATACCACAGTTAAAATCGAGATAACCACACTTGTAGTACAGTAAGGTGAATAAATAACACATAGTGACCATAAATAAGAAGTTTCTAGTAATATAGAAGCAATAAACTCACCTAAAAGAGAGTAATCCGAAATAATCCATGAAGCAGACAATGCAAGTTGGTAAACACTACCATAGCCCTAATATTCCACTAAATTAGACACTGTAAAGCACTTTCATAATTAGAATTTCACCATTTGATATTAAATTCACTAATAACTCGCAGCTCCAGACCGATTTAAAGTACTAAATATGGAATTTAAATACATCTCCACATGGGAGCTAGTCAACATTTAATTCCACCACATCTAAACAACTTCAAAGCTTTAAAAGTAAATAAAACCAAGTAAAATAAATAACTAGTTAACATTTTGTAAGGTTCCCGTAATGATCAACCGATAAATAGAGAACATAAGTAAATAGTAGCTAACCGGTAATGGCGACATAAAAACCGAAACTTTGGAAATTAATAACTCAGAAACTAACATGTTTAACAGACTAAAAACTTCACTAAAATGCTTAAAATAAATAAAGGTTCAATTTAAATTTAGTCTCAAGACACAACCGACTTTCAGGAAAAAGCAGAATATGTGGCTTCACAATGGAAAAACTGGGAAACTTAGGAATTTCATAACTCCCGTTAGAATTAACCGATTTGGAAGATTTTTGCACTGTTGAGATCAGCAGAGGCCAGAGAACGATTTAAAAATAGTATTAACTTCAGATTCTAAGGCTTAGCGGGGAAGATTTTTTCCTAAGACGATTGTATGACGTCAGCAGTACGCTACTCAAATGTGCTTTTAAATTAACCAAACTTAAAAATTCATTTTCACTGGTCTGGTAGCTTTAAAACTTTAACTAAACATTTCACGAAACTTGTCTCGTTACGCTTTTCATTCGGTGAATTTCTGGTAGTACACAGTTGACAGGATCTTTTTACAGATATACTATTGTCTCAACCAGTAGGGCAGTTTGATAAAAGAGACATGTCCGACATCTTTTCGGCAGTTGGCGGAAACATCTCGTGGTGAGAGCATGTAACCTCTCGTTGAGCGAGTTCAACGGTAGTGGTTTGGAGAGAGCGGTGGATCATGGGAAGTTTTGACATCATGGCGTCAGGCAGGAAGCGAGTCTAGATGTAGGACACGCCTAGCGGCGGCCATTTTGGAAGTTGAAACCATCTTCATTTCGGACTATCAGTTTCTGGACATGTGAATTTCTAACTTTCGTTTTATTTTCCGTGGGGGAGTACGGTTTTTGCTCTGAATTCTCAACCTGTGATTTTTGGTGACGATTAATATCCGATTGCCTAGCTAACTGTGAACTTGTATTATTACGTGAAAAATTTTGAGAATATAATCCAGTGATTCAACTTGTGACTTTCATTTATACAATAGTACCTTTCTTGCAGGAGGTTTAAAACTGTAAGTGGCGACTGTGGTCAATTTTACCAGTTAGCATAAGTATTTCAACACGGTTACAGAACTTTCTTTTGGACTTAGAATATTTTGGGAGACAACTAGTTCAGGTGAGAAGCAGATACCACCCCCGTATACCCGCTTAGTCCCCGACACCCCATAGCTACCGACATCTAACAACCATAGCGCACTACATGAGATATGATTCTACTACCAAACACAAACACCTATTCTCTATGCTACGTAGTTGTGGCAGAAAAGTGACATATGCGGAGACAGTTGAAATGCGAAAATATCCTTGGTCGGCCACTTACAACCACCATATCTACCACAGTACCACAGTTTCTGAAATTCGACCGCTATTGTGATCGAAAGGTGACTCTGTGCTACTACTACACACAAACGCCAGTTATCTGTGATCTGTAGTTTTCGCTGAAAAGTGATACACCATGACACTTTTGTCTTTGGCAGAAGTATGAAACTCCCACAGGTCGACCACTTTCAACCCCCATATCTCCCACATCCCCATAGCTACCGACATCTAACAACCATAGTGCACGACAGGAAAGACGATTCTACTACCACACACAAACACCAAAAGTCTATGTTATGTAGTTGTGGCAGGAAAGAGAAGTATACAGAGATACGAATGTTTGGTCGAAATATGAAAACGCCCTGCACTGACCAACTTTAATCATTGTATCACCCACATCCCCTCAGCTATCGGCATTCGGCCAACGTTGTGCACGAGAGGAAACTCCATGCTACTTCCACCCACAAACATCAGTGATCTGTGCTAGGTAGTGGTGGCTGAAAAGTGAAATATAGGAAAAAACACGTCTATTTTTATATATATATAAGATTAGTAATCAATAAGCAGCTTTGATAAGCTCCATGTAAATGAGGTGTATTGTGTTGTAAACGACTTCCAGTGTTGCTTCATGAAACAATAAGTTTCTACATTAGCCCACTAAATACATTTGTTTTAAGTGTAGGATTCTATAGATAATTGCAGAATACTGGACAATAAGTAAAAAGCACTCTTTTGTGAATCATAGTCTCTACTATTTGTACAAAAATCTTGAACAAAAAATAAAAAGGGTTAGTTAAGTTTTAAATTTTGGTAAAAATAAATTAAACAGAGATAGAATGGAATCCTTTACATTTTTATAAATACAACATTTCGGCCATGAACTTTTAGTGAACTGACTTTCGTGCTGGTATACTCATAGGATTTTACATTTTTTTCCCCCCAAGCTTTGATTTTCACATTTATTACGATGCATATATTACGAACGAAATTATGGTTTAATATTTGATATGCCATACTATTTTATGTACACAACCGAAAACATCTCTTTGCGAACTTAACAACAGTACCTACCTTTATTTAAAAAAATTGAAGCTTAAGTACAAATTTATATTTCCTGCTGCCAAACTATTATTTGTCAAGTGTGTCGGTTTTATGGCTTTTAAACTAAACACAAACCTGCATATGTAAGAAGGTTTTTGCTTTTATTTCTGAAAAGTAGTGTTTGCAATTTATGTAAAAAGCAAAGAGTAAACATGGCACGGCTATTTATAAAGTAGGAAACTCTTTGTTGTCAGCGAATTGATATTAACGGCAATTTCTAAAAGAACTATGCGTTTTTGTGGGATAAAATCTATCCTATGTCACTTTGCACACAATTAAGTGACTTCATGCCTAATTTCATTTAAAAATGTTGAGTTATTAAGGCATGATTGATTCCAGAAGTACATCCAAACACACATCCAAATTATCTCATTTTCTCATTTATATAGATATAGACAATTGTTTTACCCAACCAGTTCACAATGAGTAAACTTATTTCAATTCTAGATTTTACTGCCTATGCTGATGTATGCATTGCACTAAATTTAATTAGGAATCTCTTGGTTCAATATTTTGATATACTAAAACATTTAAAGTAATTGTTGAATATATTAAGTTTGCTTTTATTGATTAATTGTGACCTGTCTACAAACTCATCTGTTACTTGTATTAAATTTTAACATGTAAATGGTTTCCATGCAGCAGGAAATATAAAATTTGTTCTTAAGCAATGGCTAATTCCGCTGAACCTTTTTATACTCCCCACCTTCATCTTAGCATTTACTTGTAAATCACATATAAGAACTGGCATGTCAATCTAGGTCTACTCCAGAATCAGAGGAGCACCCTGTAAGGTGGAAATGTATGCTGGGGTTTGCAAAACTTTGCCTAAACTGAACAATAGAGTTCATGACTGGTGTAGCCTTTTGGTACCTTAATGTTTGATAAATCAGTCGCCACAGGCTTGTATTATAACCCCAAACATGAAGGGTATGATTAAATAAGCTCTCTTGATACAGCTTTTGAATCACACAATGTTTATATTTTTGATTAAGCTCACTCATACAATATAGGTACCAGAATCATGGATAAGACATCAGACAACAATTCCTTTGAAGATTGACAGGTTAAGCACATTCATACGAGAAGACAAACTACTCACCAAGTCCCCCTAACATTAGTGAGAAACGGGTGCGGCATGTTACTACGTGCCGCAACAATCGTGTGGTGTGGTTCGCTCCACTAACTGATGCGAAGTTACCTGTTTGATTTCTAGAGAAAGACTGGACAAATTTAAGATGGCTGCATGGACTTTTATATGCTCTAAATTCCTATGATGTCAGCAACGTTTTTCAGAAATTAATATCTCCCAATATGCTAAATGGTTTAACTTGCAATTACTACACAACCTTCCTGTGATCATATTCTATCTATTTTAATTTAATTCCACATTCAAAAGGGTGTCTATGAGATTAACGTTGAAGTCTCTTACGTCACAGGTCTGGCAGACTTTTACGTGCTTCAACAACAATCTATCTTCAAAATCTTAATTATCTCATTAATACTCAAACTTTTTACCAAAACCACTATATATCTGTGATTGTCTCAATTTAGGCTACCTTCTGATATAAATTTCTGAATTGTATTCCTTTTAATTAAAAACTTCATTTTTTTCTCTTAATTAAAACCACTAATTAAACTTTACCAAAGTAGTTAATTTTACTATTAAAATATTCGGAACAGTGCTGACTCTAGCTGGTGGTAAAAGATCAGTTGTCACTTTACTCAATTCAGAGCTATTTCAAATCTTAAATATTAGCTTTCCTAATCGCGCATTTAAAAAGTCAACAAATCAAATTCTCTCTTAAATTAAATTTTTCCAGGTATAATGAATACACTTAAAGATGAGTCTTACAAGTTTTTACTGTGGAAATGAATACATGAAAATCCTTTCAAGTTGACAATTCCCTTACACAAAATTTCTAAGTCCTGCATAAGAGACTTCAAAATAAAACTATAGAATATGTTACTGCTGGAGATAGATTGTGGGAGTGCTTTTGGTGAACTAAACGGTACCTTATAACCCCTAGCCTTAGCACTTATTGACCATTTGACTATAAAACAGATGTGAAATGGAAGTAAAAGTTTCATCTGCTAATTCCAACTTGTTCTATGCCATGCCACGACTGCTACATAAACTGACCGATTTAACAAAAAAGATTTTGATTATTTTTTTACCATATTAAACAATTAAAAAATACTTTAAACCAAATTATTTCAATAATCCATTATTTTTTCTGCTTCTTGTAAAAAAAAAGATTGTAATTAAATCTGATACCAGCTGTGGTAGTTGATATTTTTTCCTGTTATTACTGAAAAATGCTCTTCAGAACAATCCTCTATATCCGTCTACTTCAATTGGATTTATTCTGCAAACATTCTTACTGAAATTAGTGAAATGTATTAAAGGTTCCATCTTATGGCACATTTGATAAAACTCAACGTAATAGCTGTTTAAATGTGGATGAAAGTAGCAATTTTTTAAAAACATAAAATTTCAAATTCAAATAAGCTTTTTATAAATGTGTTGGAACACAGTTAAATGAGTCTCCAAGTAATCACACAGCATCTAACCTCTTCAAGTTTTCTCTGAGCAGAATCAAGTGCTTCTTTTTTCAACTGCTGCTCCCTTTCCCAACCTTGTTCTCGTTCTTCTTGCTCCTTCTGGAAAACATATGCCTTAGGTCATAATAAGGAAATAATATAATCACAAAGAGACGCAGCACTAAACAGTATTGCAAGTGGTATAGGAAATGACAAATACTATGCTTTTATACATTATCTACCAAAATATGGCTGGGCACCCGTAAGATAGGTAATTAAGTATGTCAGTTGCCATGTATGGACACCATATCCTACAGTATGGTGTAAAACTAATGGGGAAGGACATGTTATGAGGTACAGAGCTATCGTACTTTGCTAAGGGTGTTACCATCTCAGTGGGCTGTCTAGCTGGGCAATTTCAGTGAAGGTTAAGAAGTCCAAGTCAATGATCGCATTTGCCCTGTGTAAATGGAAGATCAATGGGTATAGTGTCAATGCAGCACGTTCTGGGGGACCTCCAATTCAGACCTACAGACATCACAGAACTCTGAAACATGAAATTGTTAAAAAATAGGGGAAAACCCATCTGACAAGTGTTTCATGCAGCAACAGGAGTATTGGTTACCACCGACTTGGATATTTTGAAATGGTAACTACACATAAGCTACATATAAGGATGGGCTCTCAGTGTTCAGACCACCATAACTGTACACTAGACTGGTCAAAATCAATTATTGATGCAGGCCCACTGGAGTAAAATGATCAAAGAGGCCTATTCTAACATTATGGATAATAAAATGCCTGCAACAATGTGGCATTTTCATGGAATGGACTCGAGATCCTTCCAGCATGACAATGTTGTGTTCAATGTTCAAAGGGCTACTATGCAATGGTATGCTGACAAAAATGTTTCCCCAATTAGACTGGCCCGTCTAGAGTGCCTACTTCAAATGCACAGAACACCTTTAGGGCAAATTGGATCACTACGTGATGGCTCATCAGAAGCAGCTAAAATGTATTGCTCAATTCATGGAATTTTTTCAAGAGCAATGGCAAAATATCCCAGTGAATGTCCTGCAAACACTTGCAGAGAGCATGCTAGACTAATTGACTGCTGTTATAGCCACAAGAGGCAGCCATACAAAATTCTAAAGGGGTGAAAATCACCAAGCAAACATTGTATACACGTGTCCAATGACTTTTTTGTAGATAGTGTATAAAAATACTTCAAGTAATATAAATAAAATTAAGTTGATTATATTAGAAATAAGGTAAGAGTAAAATCTGTTTATAAGAGGACTTACTGTAGTGGAAATGGTTAAATTTTCTAGATACCATATTTAAATCACGATCCATACTCCTCAACTAACATTCAGAATATACACAATAAAGTTGATGCATAAATTCTGAAATAGATATACCTTGAAAGCTTCCTTCTCTTTCTGGAAAGTCACACGCTCAGTTTCCAATTCCCCTGGGCGTTCATTTTCATCCCTGAACAGAAAATTGTCGTGGATTCTTTAGTCTAAATGTGAACACAGGTTAAAAAAAACCTATCTTAGCATTATAATGAAACTACGATTTTTTTAAAACAAAATTATTTGAGCAAAACTATGATTTTAACATTTGCTTTATTATTAGTCTGCACATCTACTCACATTGTGGAATTTATGTTCTCCATTGATGAAGTTAGTTCTGTAGGAGAACGACTCAGTAATGACATACAAGATAAATTAAGATGGGAACGGCTACCTTCTTTGCGAAGCTTTGCTGCTTCTGCAGGGTCATTGTAGCGAAACATAATGTTTCGTCCCAGAACAATCAAGCATCCTATTAGAAAGAAATTACAGGTAACTAAATACCAAATTCTTTACATGAAAAACATTAGCTGTAAACTGAACTCTGCATCCACATAGGAAATAAAGTATAAAGAATCCACAAAGATGTTTTGCTACAGATATATTAATACATTAATATGTAATATTTTTACTATAACACAAATGACAAAAGCAAGTCATTAACAGTGGCATAAAAAATGTTGCAATAATGATCCAATATGTTACATCCACACAAAGTTCTTTATCAGTTTTTATGGCACTCTTCCATGTCTCATTCAATCCTCTTCCCTTTTTCATAGAAGACTCCTGAAAAAACCACTGCTAACACTCTCCTTATTTCAAAAGGATACAGGTCAAAGAAAAATCATAGTGGTTAACATGTTGCACACATCAAGACCTTGCAGCTAACTAGTTTTCTACAGTTCTTTGTTTATTTTTTTATTATGATTATTATTACTGTAAAATTTTTGAGAGCTTGATGAAACTTCCATCTTATTGGCTTCCAAATTCATATCATTCTTATTTACCAATATAAGATAGGGTAAAACACCCATCACTTACCACAAATGAAGGCAGGAGGGCAGTGGATAAAAAACACCAAAACAAACACATTTCATAAGTAATCAGAACAAATACCTCTGACACGGGGGAGGGGGGGGGAGCGAGGCTGTATGGAAGGGAACATTTGGTGTGGAAGGGATAACACATATTGAAGTATAGATCTGTACTATTATTATAAATAATCATGATGAAACTTGACAATGAGATACTATTTACCATTAGGAAGGTCATAGGATACTTTATCTGTATAAATAATATATTTTGTCATGGAATTTTGAAAAATAACGGTGATAGACACATAGCATGTGTAAATCTCTGTAATGCTCTGCAGGAGAGCGGTGTGGCGGCTCATCATATGAGCCATGCCTGAATGGTATATTGTACGGATTCCTTGGTAACTGAGATCAAGCCTTAATACAGGCCGAATGTGTGGTAAACCGAACTCTGTGATGTTGACGGTCAAACAAGCCTTCAGGACCATATGCGCTTAATATTTTATGCTATATCGGTCACTCAGTTTTCTTCTTTCTCTCACAGTGAATTTGTGTATAATTTACACTAATAGTACAATAAATGTGAAAGCTACTCTCTCTCTGTGTGTGTTACATTTTGATGACTTAACTTCTAAACTGATTTTTTTTTTTTTAAAACTGCTTTATGTCTCTTAACAGCAAGGTCTTAGAGACGGGTAAGGATGGGGGGCAAGGATGGTGCCAAGGAATGGGAAGGAATTTGGCCATGGCCTTTTGAAGGAAGCATCCCGGCATTTGCCTGGAGTGATTTGGGAAACCATGGAAAACCCAAATCTGGATGCCCAGACGGGGATTCGAACCGCCGTCCTCCCGAATGCGAGGCGAGAACGCTAACCGTTTACACCGCCCCGCTCGGTATATATACTGATATTGATAAAATCTGACAAGGAAATACTGCATTTCATTGCATTTTTTTGAGATAAATAACATTTTTGACATCAAAATTTTGAAAAGTAACTGAATTGTGCCAAACAGATGGATAATGTGTATAAGTCTGTATAATCTGGTCATGAATTTTGTTTAAAGAAAAAATGTACTATATATTATAGAAGTTGATTTTCGCAGCTCCAGGATATTATTTTGTCTACCTAAAACAACGATATCAAAGATACGGCCCTATCAATACGGCCCACGATCGCAATGTGACACAGAAAGAAGAATCATGTTTTTTAGAGCTTTTAGACTTCCTCTATGGCAGTGGTTCCCAACCTATGGGTCGCGGCGTGTGTTTTGGTGGGTCGTGGAACAATCGAGGTTTTTGCCACAAAAATATATCTTTTATTTCATCTATTTCAAAAATATAACATGATATTTTACAATCATGAAAGCTATTAGCTTAAATTAAAGCTTTGTGAGGAAAATAAAGTTTTCTTAAAAAGTCAGCTGGTACTATAAAATAACCCCATTGTTAGATATAACAGCGGCAGCAATCGCACAATCATTATGGCAACCCCTGAACACCGCCTCGGTCTAGAGCAGAAATGCGTGCGGATTCCACCTGCAATTTTACTTCTCTCATCGTCATTTTCTTGTTTATTCTTGAATCAAAACCTCAGTCTTTCTCTGCTTGTGAAAATGAGTTATTGTTTGCATTTTGTTTTGATTGAGAGTAGATTTAATGTGAATATGGAAAGTTGGTTGAGGACTGCATCGTGCCGTAAAAGGGAGTATTCAAATAGTGAGGAAACTTCAACCTCCACGGCTAATATTAATAAGTTTGAAAATGGTTCTTAACCACAACCAAGTATTTGTAATTACAATGCAGGCAGCGCAATAAAGCAAAAGACATATCTGTGAAAGTATTAACCGGATTATTTGAAATACGGGTTTAAGTTTCCGGGTACTGAAGAGGAGCCAATACCTCAGTGCATGGAAAATTTGTCCAATGAAAGCTTGAAGTCATCAAAACTTGAAAGGCATTTGTCAACCAAGTATATTGAGTACACAGGTAAGCCTCTTGAATTCTTTCGAATTAAAAAACTACATTATCTTTCAATGACAGACAAAGAACGAAATGAACGAGTGTTTGAAATGATGGGTGAGGAAAGAAGTTGTGGAAGAAGCTTCCAGAAAGAAGAGACAGGCTGGTAGTTCAGATTTTGAGACATGCTGGACTGGTAAATTTGCTTGTAGAGGGAACAGTCGAAGGTAAGAAATGTAGAGGAAGACAGAGATTAGAATATATGAAGCAGATAATTGAGGACGTGGGTTGTAAGGGATATGTAGACATGAAGATGTTAGCACAAGAAAGATAGGGATGGAGGATTGCATCAAACCAGTCGAAAGACTAATGACAAAAAAAAAAAAAAAAAAAAAATTTCGACCAAATCTACAATGGAATTGTCAGTGCCAGGCCAACAAAACAAACAAACTACCATAGCGTCTTTAATTGCAAAGCAGGGAGCTGCTCATACAGTAGGTGAGGAACTTGTTTTACCTGCAGCAAAAATAATATCTAATACTTTGTTTGATGGAAAAATGTAAAAAAGAATAAGTGAAATCCCTTTATCAATCACCACTGTAAAAAAGGAGAATTGGTGAAATGTCTAATTGGGTCGAGGAAACAATGATTTCAAAGTGATTATTTTTCACTACAAATTGTTGAAAGCACAGATGTTGCTGGTCAGGAAAATTTATTAGCTTTTGTTTGTTTTGAGTTCAACGACTCTGTGGAAGAAGAATTGTTGTTTTACAAGTCCTTGCCTACAAGAAGTACGGGAAAGGAAATTTTTAAATGTGTTGACACTTTTTTTAAAAAAGAAAATGAAATTGTTTGGTCAAAACGTGTAGGTTTGACAACTGATGGTGCCTGTGCTATGTCCAGCATTTATTCAGGTTTAGTTTCCAAAGTTAAGTCAATTGCCCCTTTGGTGCAATGGAGTCACTGCTGCCTTCATCGAGAGGCTCTGGCAGTTAAAGGTTGATGAATGCCTAAAGAAAACTCTGGACAATGCTGTGAAAATTGTTAACTTTATCAAAGCATGGCCTAAAAATTCAAGATTGGTTTGAGTGTTGTGTGAAAAATGGGTAGTGAACACAAACATCATGTCTTTCACTATGAAGTTCGATGACTGTCGAGAGGTAAAGTGGTGTAGAGATTATTTGAACTTCGTGACGAATTAAGAATGATTTTATTGGAGAACGAAAGTGACCATAAATCCATAAGATACTTTATTGAATGTGTTTGTGATGAGAACTAGCTAAAACGTCTTGCTTATTTGGTTGATATTTTCAATGCACTCAATGAAATTAACCTAACAATTCAAGAAAAGGATATCCACAGGTTTTAAGTCCAGGGCGAAGTAGAGGCAATGATTGAAAAACTCAAACGATGGACCTGCAAAGTAGAAGAAAATAATTTTGATACATTTCCAATCTCTCATGACTTTCTTGAATCAAACGAAATAAAAGTCAACAAAGAAACTGCAAATGTCATCAAAGACCACCTTGAAGCCTTGGCGTCTACCCTCAGCTAATTTTTAATTTTATTCAGTAAGTAAGTTGTAGGTTTCATTTATTTTCAAATAGTATTTATTTTAAATTTTGTTATGTGTTAAAAAGTAAAATGTGTCCTCTTCGTTTAGTAATGATTGTTTTAGGAGTTACTTTCAAAAAATTGACGATTGTTACTTTTGAATAAGAAATCCTTTTGAAGAAGAACATCTGAAAGGCCCAAAACTCGGTAGCTCAAGAAAATTCGCTAATAGAGCTATCTTGTGATTATTCTTTAAAAATAATTTTCCTTCTGGATGAATGTACTAGCAGAGTATCCAGAAATCTCTAAATTAGCTGTGAAGTTCTTGATGCCGACCAACACGACATACTTGCGGGAACAAGCTTCTACTTTATTGTTTTTGAAAAACAAATACAGAAATAAGCTGTGTGTTGAAAGTGACTTAAGGTTAAAATTAACTAGCGTTAACCCTGATATTGATGCCCTGATCAGTAAACACCAGTGCCAGAAACCTCAATGATTGTAATAAAGTGAGAGGCGGCTGCGCAAAACAGTTGACGACTAAAATTCCAGAATTAGTTAAAACTCAATTTGCAAATTAAAATGCCATTGATGTGTTAAGTCATATCCTGGTGGAAAACACATACAAATCCCATTTTAGTGGTTGACTGGTAAGTTTACCATTGTGTTTTCCTGCTCCCAGTCTTCTATATTTTCATACATTTGGGTGCAGTAAAACACAATGATAAACCTACCAATCAACCACTAAAATCGGGTCTGCAGGTGGTTTCCACCAAAAATTGACTTGGCAGACCAGTTGCATTTTAATATGCTGATTGAGTTACTTCTAATCATGGAATTTCAGCAGTCAATTTGAAGAGGTGATGGTCTGTGCAGCCGCCTCCTAGTCTATAATATGTTTGTTGTTGTATGTATGACCAATTCGTATTTTTATTTATTGTATATCCTTTGTAAGAAAATTTGCCTTTACGTAGGATAGGATAGATGATAGTGTATCGAGGTCATACAACAGTTCCCATTCTGATATTAGATAGACACTCATATTAGGTGGGTCGCGAAATTTTTTTTACTTAAAAGTGGGCCCTGTACCAATAAAGGTTGGGAACCGCTGCTCTACAGAATTATTTTAATCTGGCCCACCTACACATTCTAAATTTAATATATGGCCCTCTGCAAAATTGAGTTTGACACGTATGACCTAAAAGAGGAAAAGCCAAGAGCCACAGCCTTCATCCCGTACGCCGGCAATGTATCAAGCAAGATTGGCAGAATTCTACGCCGACAAAACATCAAGTGCGTTTACCGCCCGCCGGCCAAGATTAAAGCCCTACTTGGCTTAGTTAAAGATGATTTGGGTCTCAGGAAACCTGGCGTGTATCACATACCGTGCGAGTGCGGTAAAGAATATGTCGGGCAGACAATTCCCACGGTCGAAGAACGGTGTAGGGAACATAAACGCCACACAGAGCTACAGCAGCCGTCAAAATCTGCAGTTGCTGAACATTGTCTTGAGATACGGCATACTATTAAATACAAGGACACCGAAGTGCTGAGAAACACATCTCACTTCTGGGACTGTGTGTATAAGGAAGCCATTGAGATCAGTCTATGGGGTAACCTCATAAACAAAGACAACGGGTTCCAACTAAGCCAAGCTTGGAACCCAGCATTGAAGCGGCTCCACAAATACCGGAGCCGAGGCGCTGTGCACAACGGAGGTGGCGTACAAACTAATGGTCACTGCTCGACACGTTACAACGCACTACCCCCACCACCGCTATAGGAGCGCAGTGGCGGGAGTGGGGGGGTGGGGTCCAAGGGTATAAATATCGTCGCCCCCGGAGCAGACCAGCAGTCGCGTTCCGGACTGCGCTCTTCACGCCGACCAGTGGACGCTACCCGAAGATGATGGCATGTTACGCCATCGAAAATTCGTACATCTGCGATCAATTGACCCGGCTGCACGCCCGAGAAATCTTCCAGTAAAAGTTTCTGGCAGCAGTAGATTTTATCTTCTTTTTTGACATGCATTGCAAAGCATGAGCAGTTAAAATTATTAAAAACTAAGAATCTGATGGTCATGCTGAACAAAAAAGACAAGGAATAAAATAATTGTTTGAAAAACAAAAAACTGCCTTCAAAAAAAGAAAAAAATTTAAAATAATTTAATACCCTGCTTAGAAGAAAGTAAATCTAAATGGACAATATTTTACTTTACTGTTAATGAAATTCCTACATTAATTACTTATTTTCTCACAACGCGAAGATCGAATTACTGAACTTCATTTGGTGTTCAAGGTGAAACGGGGATACGAACAAAAATTTCAAATATTTTAAAGCATGCAGTGAGGCAGATATTGTTATTGGGGGAGACAAATTAGACAGTATTTTAATCTGTGGCTCGGCCTCGTTGGTCGTCCAGCCATATCTCTGGTGTCACAGTGTCAGTTGGTAGGCTGTATCAAGCTGTAAACACTATATAGTTAGTATAATATCGGCGTATCATCTGTAAGTTTCAATTTTGTTGAAACATGTTTCTAGCATTAATTGTGGGTAAGTAGTAACATGATTTTTATTTATTATTGTTATTCATTGTTGTTTTTATCTTTTTGTTTTTCTTGCTTTGCCTGGCACCAACTCCAAAAATAACTAATTAATGTAAAAATTTCAATAATAGTAATGTAAAATATTGTACATTTAGATTTAATTTCTTCCAAGCAAGGCATAAAATTATTTTAAAATTTTTGTGTACTATTTTTAAGGCAGTTTTATGTTTTTTAAACAATTATAGATTGTTTTGTATTTTATATATGCCACAGCGGTTCTCAATTTGCAAACTTCCTGGTAGCTCGGTTCTTAAAGTGTTTGCCTTTTTTTTTTTTTTTTTTTTTTAAATCTGTTTTTATATACCTCAAAAACTTCCAGAACGAGGTTAGTTGGATCCTGTGTTAAGGAATGTAAGGTTACATTTTGGTCCAGGCTGTGTTTCGACATAATCATTACAACAGAATAAGCTGCCGCTCGATAATTGAAACATGGAACATCTGGGCATTAATATATACCACATACACAAATCAGTCTTTGAAATACACCTGTCTGTTCCAGCATCACATAGAAAATATAGATTTTGAATTGGTTTTCACAAAGTGAAAGCTTGGGGTACAAGTTGAAATCTGAGGTACATGTTGAGACATTAGGACACATTTATTTTATGAATATTCTGCCCTGACTTAAACATAGCTTAAATGTTTCTGACATGATTTAAAACTGTGGATTTTTTAAAAGAAAATTGGAAATTAAAAGGGGTGCAGTAAAGGGGGAGAGAGATTGGATTTTTGTATACTAAATGTAGACTGTCTTGTCTGATTGATTTAAAGTATACGTATGTAAATTTCTATTGATATCAGATAAAAACTGTTGGTTTATATAAAAAAGCAATTGAGGGGTGTAGAGGAGAAAAGTAGTTTGGTTTTTGTAATGCTTGTGTGGACAGTATTTTTCTCTTTGTTTTAAAGTATACATGTGCAAAGTTCCATTGAAATCGGATAAAAACTGTAGCTTTGTCTAAAGAACATTTGCAAAAATTAAATGGGGTAAGGGAGTTGGGTTTTGTAAACAGAATGTAGACACTAAGTTTCTCTTTATTTTTAAGTATACAACTGCAGTGTTCCATCAAAATCTGATAAAAACTGTGGGTATCTATGAAGAACATTGGAAATTAGGAGGGACGGGGGTAGAAGGGAAGAGGGTTTGGGCTTCTGAAACAAAATTAATTGTGAGAACTAAACTCTCAGAGGGGTGGGTGCAAAACTTAGTCTCCGCTGTGACTGTATGTTAACCTTGGATAATGTTCAGCTTTGTCTTTGCAATAATGAAAGGTGGCCACTTAGCTTGTATAACCTCAAACTATGAAAAGGTATCTCAAATAACTTTCACAAGACTGTTGATAAAAAACATTATATTCTTGAAAGATTATGCAAAGTTATTAACTGAACAGGCATTAGACACATTCTTAGAAGATGTATTTGCACGTTCAATCAACACGTTATCGTATTTTATTTATTACCTGTCGTCTTTTCTATACGATACATATATCATATTTTCTGTTATTGTACTCCTTTTTAATACTTTATTTTTATATTCTTCCTTTTGTGTCGTAGCTAGGATACAAGATCGTTTTTAACTCGTGAGTGAGTGAACTTTCAGCTTACTGCTTATTAGATTCTTCTTTCATATTTTAAATAAATAGTAAACTTATATGACTTAATTCCCTTTTATTAACATGTTATAAAATCCTTAAATATCCAAATATTTACAAATTCTTTGTTAGCAGCAACTTTTAAAGCTCAAAGCGAACACACCAACAGTTTTCATCAAGCTTGTCTGATCTTATATCTATCCTCTCTTTTTATAAACATTACCCTAGCTACCAATTTCCTTTCACAGAGTAATTATTATTGTTGCTCTCTTTTTTAAGTAGCCTGTTATACCATAACGTTTGAGTCAGACCAACCTCATGACCCCTTAGCTACTCTTTAGCCACACGAGGTGTTGAATTTTCTTACAAAAGTCAACCATGTCGGCACACGATTATTATCTGCCACACCATGCGCCCAAACCAGCAACAAAGACATACATAATGCTTCAGTCACTGCTCCTGAAAGACTGGTGCGAGGGGCAGTTCTAGGCTGCTATTTATACTTTCTATACTATCTACCCACGAGAACGGCTATCGCTTCTGCGTCTCACGGAAAGCTTCCGATAACTGATCAGTTTTGAACAATCTTACATCAGCTCTGTTAATCTAGAACCTTAAAATTATTTGCAAGGGTCAGTTAGAATACATGAATTGTTCGTTTAAGGCTATGAGTTCCTTGTTGAATCCAAAGAGAACCTAACTATTAGAAGGCTTTCTAGTATGTGAAAGGTCTATGAGATGGCATTAGAGCCATAGCAAACTCAAAAATGGTTCGTTTTTGGTAAATTAGCATTTTGGCAGGGAAGAAACCTATTTAGATAAACTTAAACAGCAATACGTCAGTTAAATATGAAGTTTCATCCAAATCGTTACAGCAGTTTCCGAGATCCAAAATATATATATATATATTTATATACAAGTATTGCCTGTTTAAAGATATAAAATACATCACATATTGCAAGTTTATAACATTTATTTTAATTTCCTTTGCTTCCATTGTGCAATATTACTGAGCCTATTATTTCAGCAACTGTGTCAGCCATCAAACGCTTTAACATCCATCTGAATCACGGATAACAAAAAAGAAAAGTGCAAAGACCCTTCAAAATTTTTGATTAAATTTATATCGCGATGCATTATTGGCACTAAAACGTGATACAGTTGATGTATTAATACGCGTCAGATTGAAGTATCATTCTTCTAGTGACAAGTTTATCGTAGAATGTGATTAGGATGAAATGCAACCTGGACCCAGAAACTGAAACCTTTTGCTACATACAGTGCAAAGCACATGGAATTACACTATGACGTGGATTGTCAGAACACTGAAAGAAAAGTATGTATAGCATTTAAATTGGCATATTAATGATCAGTTTTTTATTTTTACTGAAATGGTTTGAATGAAAGAAGTTCCAAAGTGATTGCGATATATGTGGCCTAATTAAATATTACATGGTATACCATAAGTTGTTAAGATTTATTTTTAGCATCCTTTGTTTTTACTGGGGTCATTATTTCAGCCAATGTAAGCTGTCTCAGCCGTTAAAATATCGATCTTCATCACAGGTATTAAGAAAGAAAAGTTTAAGAACCTGTGAAGATTTGGGATCAAGTTTATATCGCGATGCACGATGACACTGACATGTGATACAGGGAATGTATTAATTCACGTGTGATTGAAGCTTTGCTTTTCTCTCAGCAATATTAGTGCAGATTGTGGTTAGGCTGAAATGCAACCTGTACCAAGTTGACAACTGAAGCTTTTTGCTGCAGCACAAGGGACATTAAATTACAATGAGCTTTATCTCATAACAATTCTATTTAGTTAAGGAACTGCAGAGAAATAAATTACCATAACACTCCGTTAAACCCGTCATTTTTGATGGGCTTTGTGGCTAGTTTATATATATTATAAAAGATAGTGAACCCTGAGTTACTCCACAACTGATTAATCCCCATTCAGAAAACAGTGAATCACATGACAGCATTAAAAGGTTCCAGTGACACTTTTTGTTTTCTATTCAAAAGTTAAGAACTAAGCCATTTGTTAAGAAAACCATCTGTACAAAAATAGTTTAATTTTTGTATGAGAATTTCATGATTAACACAGTCAAATGCCTTATACAAGTCATATAAAATTCCTACAGGCATTAATTTACCATTTAGTCCTACTAATACATTTTCAATGAATGCAAATATAGTTTTTTCTGTTGAATGACCATTTTGAAAACCAAACTGTGATTTAGTTAGAATATTTGTGATGGTAAACTCTATTTTTCATTGCTTCCTCTCAAATTTTTGAGCAGGCTATTAATAATGAAATAGGATGGAGAGTAAGCCATAAAATGGTAGTAAATAAGGTAAAAACCATTGGAGTGGATAAGAAAGTCATTTGCTGGGTAGAAGAATTTTTAAAAGGTAGAAAACGAAAAGTTAGGGTAGGAAATGTAGTATCAAAAAAAGTGGAAGTAAAAATGGGTGTGCCACAGGGTAGCATATTGGGACCATTGCTATTCATTATTCTAATAAATAATTGTGTTGATTGTTTACTATCTGAAATTAGATTGTTTGCAGATGACATAATGCTGTATAAAAGAATCAAAACGATAGAGGATTATAAACAGTTGCAGGGTGATCTGGACAGAAATATCTAATTGGGTTGGTAAACATGGAATGAAGATAAATGCAAAGAAGAGTCAGCTTATTAGATACACAAATAAAAAACAAAAGGTTAATTATGAATATAAGGTGGGGAAAGAATTGCTTGCTGAAGACTTGAAATGTAAATATCTTGGCATTACTTTTGATAACAACCTTAACTGGGCTGGACACATTGGACAGGTGGTAGGAAAAGGTTTCAAAGTTCTGCACTTGTTGCAGAGAGTGATGAGGGGATGTACGAGAGAAGTCAAGGAATTGGTTACAAAACTTTGGTCAGACCATTGCTCGAATATGGTAGTGTAATATGGGACCCTCATTTTACGTATCAAATACAGGAGTTGGAGAGGGTGCAAAGAAGGGTTGCTAGATTTGTTTCTGGAAATTATCGCAGAATGCAATCAGTGACGGATATGACTAAGGAGCTGGAATCTGATTCATTGCAAGACAGGAGGAGGATGAGGAGGGTCACGGGAGTGTACAGGGCATATACTGGCGATGAGGCATGGAAAGATATTGCAGTAGGTATGAAAAGTAGTGCATGGAAGGGAAAAGATGACCATGACCACAAGCTGGCACTCGATTTCTGGCACAAGGGTGTGGGAAGATTCTCTTTTTTAGGTAAGGGTGTCAGGGATTGGAATGAGTTACCAAGAGAAATGATGAATAATTTACCGAAAACTTTGAAGGAATTTAAAGATAAAATTTGTAGAGGGCAAATGTAGGTAGGTGCAGGATAGGGGAAGATGGGTGTCTAGGGAAATTGCCACTGGAGCCTGTGCTCCATTGCAATTAAATTAAATTCTATACAACTGACTTATCCATTTGGTTTAACTACAACACACTTACGCCTTTCTGGGATGGTACCTGTAAGTACAGATATATTAAACACCTAACTTAGAATATTACTTAATTCTGTGGATCAAAGTTTAATGAATCTGCTGGAAATCCCATTATAAACACTCTAGTAGTTGCTCTTAACACTAGAGTACACGTGCTCTTAAATATTCCTTGAGTGCATGCGTGGGCTAAAGGCCTAGCCCATTTATGGGTTAGTTAATTTTTGGAATTAGACAAAAAAAAATATGTATATATATAAAAGAGTGTAAGTAATTATTAAACATCTTTATTTTTATCATAATGGCTCATACAATTAACAAAATTTTGTTTCTTAATTACAATTTTCAACATAAACATAAACTTCTTCTAGTCTTATTTTTATTTAGGAACGTAATATTTATTATAAAATTGGTTTTCAGTTAAGTAATTGTACCAATTATGAAAGTCATTGAAGATAAATCATTCTGCTGACATACATTCATTTCAGCCGACTGCCTGATGTTTGCTACAAATGCGCATCATACATTTGTTGCATTGCTTGCGTGTGCTGCAGCCCTGTTGCAAAAAGAACGTCGGCCAACTCCTCCCCGAATAGGCATATTATGTTGTGGGTGCTGTTCTGCCAGTCCTAGAAGTAGTCTGCATTTCTGTTTTATACATATTGGTATATTTGGCTGGGATATACGGCGCTCTGTAGAAGGTCTTGCAAGATCGAATCTGACGTCTAGAAGGTATTGATGACAGATCATTTTCATATACAGGTTGTTCATCCGATATATTACAAGACCGAAACAAAATCTTCACGGGTTACTTGCCAGATAATATCTTTATTAAACATAATTTCTTTAACACATAACGTTTCGGCAGCAACCTCCCCACTGCCTTCGCCAAGTAAGCTGTCATAACGAAGCTAAAATGTTACTGCGCGAGCGAGTCCTGGCTACTATAAGTAGCCCGCTGCTATAGAGACTTCAAGCTGCTCTCCCATTGGTCGGCGCTTCCATCTGCCTCAGACGGGGTGCGACCAGTTCGGCCGCATCTCTTGAAAGGGTCTAGCTACATCAAGCTCAACATTACTTAACAGGCGGTATTAAGTGGCTGCATCTCATGGCTCCATGGCGGCATCCTGGTTGGTCACCCATCCAAGTGCTAACCACGCTCAACGTTGCTTAACCAGTGGCATTACCCCTGGCTAAACGGGGGTTCTGGAGCCGACCAATCACAACGACTTATCTCCAGGTTGGCTCAATATGAATTTGGCCCGCAACGGATCAGCACTCCGATTGGTTGACACGTCCAGACGGCATCCCCCCGGACGGCTGTGTCTAACACACTGCTGTTTCAGCTCATGGACGAACGGCTCCCAAGCTTCTCTCAGGAAGAGACCACCATCTCTGTTGATGCTGTTGTCACTTATTCGGATGTCCTGTGCTTCTCTGATCACAGAGTCCCAGAAATACGGTATCTCAGCCACAACTTTAGTATTGTCGAAGTTGATGTTGTGAAAATTTTCTATAGCATATTCTGCTAACGCAGATTTTTCTAATTGTAGTAACTGCAGATATCGTTGGTGTTTAGTGCGGCGTTCCTCAATAGTTCTTATGGTTTGGCCGATATATACTTTGCCGCATTCACAAGGGATCGAATAAACTCCCAGGGCTCGAAGACTGAGGTCGCCTTTCACCGTGTGTAACATATCCCATATCTTCGATGGTGGATGGAAGATACTCCTTACATCATATAATAAAATTCTTCCGATCTTTCCAGAAGTATTCCCGGCATAAGGCAACATGGCGACAGTTTTTGGAGTTTCTTCTTGTTCAGGTGATAGTCTCGGTCTCTGGGGAAGAAAAGCCTGTTTAATATGATCTTCGGAATAACCATTCGTTCTGAAAACCTGTCGTAGGTGCCTTAGTTTTTGCAGGTTGTCACTGTCCGAGGTGGCTAGCTCACGATGGACCAGTGTTGTCAAGACAGGGTGATGAAAACTGGTAGCTCCCAAATATAGGTCTGTATGTGTAGGTTTCCTGTACATGCTATGTGCCAAAGTACCATCTGGCTTACGTTTAATTAATATGTCCAGGAATGGCACCATGCCATCTCTCTCAACCTCCATGGTGAAACATATGTTAGGATGGATTGAGTTCAGGTGTCCCAAGAATTCTTCAAGCACTGCGGAGCCATGTGGCCAAATTACAAACGTGTCATCCACATATCGGAAGAAACATCTTGGTTTTAATGGAGCAGTGTTCAAGGCCCTCTCCTCAAAGTCCTCCATATATAAATTGACTACCACAGGAGAAAGTGGCGAGCCCATAGCCACACCATCAGTTTGCTCATAGTACCGCTTACTGTACATGAAATATGTAGATGTGAGCACATGCTGGAACAGGTCTGCAATCCCTTGGTAAAAATGTTGTCGTATTAGTTCCAAGGTCTCCTTGACAGGCACCCATGTAAACAGAGAAACAACATCAAAGCTCACCATGAGGTCAGAATCTAACACGGTCAAACCCTGGAGCGTCTGTACGAATTCAGCAGAATTCATAACATGATGTATGCAATAGCCCACCAGTTGACTCAGTAGACGACTGTTCCGATAACGTCGTATTGTTCACACATTTTATCAAAGACAATCACTAACCCTTTTGTGATGGGGATCATTTGTATAGTAGCAACTTGTCATTTCAACAATAAATTCAGGAATTATGTATTGTGAGAGGATGCTTTCTTACGCAGGATACTAATAATAATAGCAACCATCTTAATATTAGGTCATCATTTACATTTACCCACCATCTAAAAATGACCAAAATATAGTAAAATTACATGGAAAATCCATAAACACAAACACACAGAAAAAACAGTTATTGACATTACTTTTTATAGTATTACTACAGCAAATGTATCATATTTACCTCAATTTTGTCACTCGTATATTAAACAATTAACTTTCTCCAATGCTTGTGCTGGCTACAGGTGTTCAAGGGCAATTTATGCAGACGTCCGTGCACCGTGAGAGATGTCACGCCACTGGCGGGGGCTAATAGAGGAATACACTGGACGCTTAGTCTGTAGAGCGCCAAGTTTAAATAATATACGACAACACGTTGGACAACACATGTAGCCCGCGCATGCACTCTAGTGTTAACAGACATGATAACTTTTATTATTTTTTATGAAGTAGCTAAATCTATAGCCAGTGTCAAATTTTTCTTGGAAACCTGTGTTGACCAAATCGATACTGTGAGTCACTGAGCTACTGGTAGTCAACTTATCAGCAACTGATAAAAAAATGTTTATTAAATATATCAGCAATTGAAAAAATGGATTCTACTGAATTTTGTTTGCTATAAATGTCATTACTGACCTGATTATCTTTCCATGTTTCCTTTTTTACAATGACCCATATAGGCTTAATTTCATTTTCAGAGTTGTGAATCATATGTTTATAGTACATACTCCTAGATTCTTTAATAAGTTTTTTTCAGTATTTTTGCAATACTGCTCGTAATTTGTTCCAAGTTCAGTGGGGCTGCTGCTGTTATGGAGGAGTCTGATAGCACAGAGAGTGATTGCTTGTATCATGCAAGGCGGCATAAGCAGCCACTGGGTGGTCAAGATCTTAGATGAATACCATTTGCCTGTGCCTTCTACTGGACACTTGATGTGTGTTCAGATCTATATGAGGCTTGTCAGTAGTTGCAAAGGTTTAACAGTTTTTGACAGAACAGAAACATTACATAAGAAAATTATATTTTTGTTCCCTGAGAGTAGACAAAAATTAATAATATATACTCTTAGAAAAAAGCAAGATGATATAGGTTGCTATGGAAATAAATACTCGAGAGATTGTGGCTATCGGTATAGAAGCATAGATCGGTTGCTTGTGATTATCATTGCCTAAAAGAACCTGCATCTTCGGAGATTACGCAGTTTCTATGTAATCCCTAGTGGATTAAAATAATATACAATAAACTAAACCTGTTTGAATTGAAAGAACTGAATTTTTTATAACTATTTCACAAATCATCGATAGTATCACAAGTTGGCATGTCTTATGATGGAATAGCTTTCCCCTGTGATGGGGTTGGTGAAGGTGGTAGATTTTTTTTTCTTTTTTTTTTTTTTCCTGCTTAACGTCTCTCTAACAGCGAGGTATTTAGAGACGGGAAAGAATGGGGGGCACGGAATGGGATTCGAACCACCGTCCTCCCGAATGCGAGGCCAGAACGCTAGTCTTTACACCACCACGCTCGATCAAGGTGGTAGAGGCATGGTATATGTTGCACATCTTGCAGCATTATTGGTGGTGTGGGAAAGAGCCTTAGAGTTGTCAGAGAGACATGGAAGACCTTATTTGTAGACTAGGAGTCAGCTGAGGTTTGTGAGTCAACTGAAGCATGTTCTGGGATGGGATTTTGGATACAAGGAATCTCATTTTTGGACAGGCTAAGATTTTTTTTTAGTTTAGGGTGACTGACAGGTTGTGCAGATTGTGATGCAGATCACAAAAGTCGTTTTTGAACTAAGTTCAATTCTTAGTTGTGGGGTATTATTGCTTGGGAGATAATGTTAGAATATTGTGTAATGTAATGATGGTTGGAGAATATACACGAATGTGATGAACATTTGTAAAACAATATTTCGGTATTGAACTTTATTCATGCAAGTAGATGAGACACTTAGCAAGATGGTTGGATGTGATCACACATACATTTGCTGATTGAATGGGGAACTCAAGGAGCACAACCAGGGAGGCTGGTGGGGGGGGGGGGGTGGCAAGAAAATAGTGAATCAATATTCTGGAAAAATATTGTTACAGGAAATGGAAAGAAGTAATGAACAGAGAGGATATTAACAGAAAATAAAATAGAAAATATAAGCAACAATGGAAATTTCATGAGCCAATGTATGCAAAAGTCAAGGTAAAATATACCCACCTAAGTTGAAGGGAGGAGGGCAAGAGCAACAAAAAAACATTCTATGATATGACAAACACTTTACCGACAAATAATAATAATAATTCAGAATATGCCCTTCTTCAAGCAAACAAACTTATGAACAAGTTACTTGGGCACCAATGAACAACACAACCACAAGAATGGTGGTTTTCACCTTAATCAATGTGGAGATGGGGAAGGGTGGAGAGCAACAACAGAATCAGCAAAAAGAAATTAATCAAAAGAAAATCAAATAGGGGCATGCAAAAGAGGAGTCAAATTATTTAAAAAGGGTAAAATAAAAATAAATAAAACAAATCCAATAAAATAAAATCTATAAATAATTTAACTATAGTAGCAACTGATATGTATACTAGGGTGAGGAAGTTGATTATTATCTGATACTGAAGCCCTGGAGTGTCTGGTATCTAGAATGTGATGGTGGGCCAATAAGAATGTGGTTTCATGGAATACTCGAATGGTTCTGACTGTGAAACAGATTTTCAAGTGACGAGAGTTTTGAGAGTTGGTGTGGTTGACAGCAGATTTTTGGAGTAAATTGTTTGTCTGTTACCCATCTTACTGGTAACTACCGCCTAGTGAGGCCGATGTAAGAAATCTTGCAATGAATGCAGGTGAGCTGTTATATTAGATAGGATGTAGTACAGGTGGCCTATGATGGTATATATTTCACTAGTGGTAGGGTTAAAGTAGTATTGTGGTGGGTGAATGCATATTGTACATTTTGTAACAAGGCCTATTATGAGGGAAGGAGTCGTTAGATGTTTAGGAGCATTAAAAGGTTGGCATTTGTGCACCAGTATGTTTTGTGACTTGCTGAAGGTGTCACGAGGGGTTCTGGGAAGATAATGGGAAGAATGCAACACATTTCAAGTGATAAAGGATCTCGTTCAGGGATTCTAGCCAGGAGAGAACTAGGCGAGAAAGACAGGACTATGGTTGGCTTTGCATCATGTGTTTTGGTGTGGTGGGTAATTTTTAGTTCACGATATCCATTTGTGGTCCAATTCCACAAATCTACAACAGTTTCTCCACTCCAAAAGTGGCTATCTGTATCACTCAAAATGATCTCTTCCCCACAGCCTCGCCATACCAGGCAGATGCATCTGCTCTGACAAAGAATCCTTTACCATTAACTCCAACAACCTGACATCAGCCCTTGTATTCCATAATTATCCTCTGGGATTGGTCCAGAATCACATATCCTGAATTACAAACTGGACACAACTCAAAACCAACCATAATTGTCTCTTTCTCAGCCAATTCGCTTCTGATCTGGTACTCCTGAAACAGATCCTTTGTCATATCTACGTCGTTCTCAACGCTTCCTCTGAAATGTGTTGCATTCTCTGCACCATCCTTCCTGCAACATCCTGTGCAACTTTCAGCAGGCCAATTAACCTAAAAACACACACTAGTTCACAAATACCGACACTATAACGCTCCTAAACTGCCCAATGACACACCTCACTGAAAATGTACAATATGCATCCACCCAACTCAACATATTGTAATCCCACAGCTGGTGAAACCCATTCCTCCATAGGCCATGATACTTGTACCACATACCATCTTATAAGCCAGCTTACCTGCATTCATTGCCAAAAGTTGTCATAATGGCCTCACCATACAGCAGTTATCCATCAGAATGAATAATCTGACAATTTTACTCCCAAAACTCAAACAACCATGTTGCCAACCATACCTAGCTCTCACACCACTCCTGGCCTGAATCACCAACTGTTTCACAGTCAGAGTCATCAGAATACTTCCTGAAACCACAACCACATCTGAACTCTAGATATCAAAATTGGCCTACCATCATCACCTTCTAGAAAGCAGACACACATTCATTAACAACTAGAGATAACTTTGAAATTGTAAATATTTCTTTTAATTTTACTTGGAGATTCATTGTGCTATCAACAATCTCATCACACCATTGCTTCTTTCTCAATCTCAAATGTGACCATTATTTTTATTTAAAGGAAATAATTATTATTTAAAAAAAAAACAAGGCTTTCATATAGTGTAATAATAATCTATTGTTGGCATCACTAATTTTTGCTGTGTCTATTTTTTTTATTTTAATGATGAATAACTTTACTTACCCTGAGAAAGCCTAGTTGGCTTGTCAACGTGAACAGAATTCACCCAACATTGAGCCTGTTTTTTTGGTATTAGAGTTGCAATACCGTTCTTCAGCACAACACTACAATGCTCTGCCTCAATACCAATACCATCCAGAACAATGTCTTGACGCGATGTTGCTTCTTCTGTACCTATTAAAGTCTCACCTTCCTGTACAAGATTAAATATTAAGATTACATTTGAAAAATTCAAAGAGATTTCTAAATAAAATACATTTGACACTATCAACCGTGTTTTAGTTTGGCATGTTAGTTTCCCATCGGTTACAGCATCTTTCACGGGAAGAGGGGAGAAGGGGTTTAGGATGGGAAGTAGGGAAGGCAGGATTAAAGAAAAGTGAGGTGGGGAGGGGGGGGGGGGTTATTACAAGTGAAGTCTGATTTAAAGTAGCAGCACAAAAACTGAATACAAAATATTGTCTCCTATGAGGTGTGTTCAAAAAATAATTGGATTTTTCATTTTTCTTTTTTGAAAGATTTTTATTTATTCATCTACATCAATGTTATCTCCATCAAAATAGTCCCCATTAGATATTTTACACTTAAGGTGAGCTTAAGATGCACATTTGACCGAACTTGTCAAACTTTTCTAGGTCTTGGCAATCCAGAATGCCTCCACTGGAATGACTGAGCCATAGTTTCGACATCATACCCATGTTTCATCACTTGTTATGACATGATTCAATAGTTCTGGCACGGTTGTTGACCTCATTTAGCAATTCCTGAGCAATGTCCTTTTGCTGCTGTTTTTGTTTAAAACTCAACACTTTTGGAACACATTTTGCTACAACACGTTTCGTACCCAAAACTAATGTAAAAAATTTCATGATATATGAGCTAATTAATATGCCAACATCATCAGCAACTTCTCTAATTGCGATTCACTGATTGTTCATATTAATTTCTTTCACTTTTTCCATGTTTTCACCGGTCGTTGATGTGCTAGGATGACCCATACGCTCGTTATCTTCAACATCTTCATGGCCATCTTGAAAACCCTTATACCATTCGTAAGCCCTTGTTTTACTCATAGTAGATACAACAAAAGCAATATTTAACATTTTTAAAACTATGTTTCACTTAATTGTATTTTTATATCAAAATTTAATGCAAATGAAAAATCTCCGACTGAATCATAACGCGTGTTGTTCTTTTAACAGCTGACGAGAGACTAAACATCCAATACAGGTCAAAATGTATAGATACTTTTAAGACATGTTTGCTAACACAACAATGAAAAAATCATGCTAGTTGGACTAATCTAATCAGCGAAATTTCTAAATTCTTTCTTTTTGAACATAACTTGTATGACATGAAGTGACTCCTGGGAGACTACATGGATTTAAGAAAAGCATAAAAGCGTGTGGAGTAATATTTCTGAACTACAATTTTTGTGACAGATTAATGATACACTGCAAGCTTCCACAAGGCAGCTTCTTGAACAAGGGTTATGAGCCCAAAAATTTAATCGCTTTGTGTGTCTGTGTGTTCACGCCGCAGCAATATTCTACTTTGATAAATGGTTGTTATTCTCCTGTCAAG
This sequence comes from Vandiemenella viatica, assembly GCA_031002005.1. Lineage (NCBI taxonomy): Eukaryota > Metazoa > Arthropoda > Insecta > Orthoptera > Morabidae > Vandiemenella > Vandiemenella viatica. The sequence continues at coordinate 166,451,551 of JARYHS010013630.1, read as the reverse complement.
TATATATTTTCCTGGCCACCAGTCTTTCTGTGAGACAGTCTTCCACAACACTCATCCCCATAATGTTCTACTGTTGATAAAGGGCTAGACCTGAAAATTACTTCATGAGAGGATACAGCATTGCCATGGGCGGAGCTTATGTAGTATGCGTTTCTGCCACTAGACATTCATAGAGCAACTCAGTGCCACCTGTTTGTCGACCCGGCTTTTTATGTTAATCTGCAATGATTGTTTTTGCTAGCACTGTTTTGTTACTGTTTTATTTTTGATGATGTCAAGTTTAAGTGAACAACGTGCACTGTGAAATTTTGTTTTCTTCTCCATAAAAATGCTGTTGAAACTGTTTCAATGTTGAAAACAGCTTTCAAAGATGATTCTATGGGAAAAACTCAGGTGTACAAGTGGTTCGCTTGGTTTAAAAATAGCAACATGTCATCTAAAGACAAACCTCGCTCTGGACGAATCGACAAAAATGTTATAAAAAAAATAGAGAGCTTGTGCTCTCAGACCATCAACAGACAATTGATCAACTGCCAGAGATTAGTGGGTTATCTTGGAGCTCAGTTCAGCAAATTTTAATTGAAGATTTGGGTAAGAAGATGGTTGCTGCCAAGTTTGTTCCTCGGGCTCATACTGACAATTGAAAAGAACGTCGAGTTGAAACATGTTGTGCTTTGAAACAACAGCTTGAAATTGATCCAGATTGTTTGTCAAAGGTCATTACTGGTGCAGAGTCATGGTGCTATGGTTACGACCCAGAAACAAAGCAATAGTCAAGCCAATGGAAGATGTTATTGTCACTCCGCCCACAAAAATGCTGTCAAGTTAAATCAAACAACAAAACAATGCTCACTTGCTTTTTTGATGCCAAGGGCGTAGGTTCATTCAGAGTTTGTTCCCACACATCAGACTGTCAGTCAAATCTTTTATTTGGAAGTTTTAAGAACAATAGTGTTAATAAAAAAGACCTGCTTTGTGACAGAAAGGAGACTGGTTCTTCCACCATGACAATGCACCTGCACACGCAGCTGTCTTTGTTAGGCTGTTTTTGGCTAAAATGACAAGTTTCTGCTGCCCCATATACATTACTCACCTGAACTGGATCCATGCAACTTTTTATTATTTCCATGCATGAAAAGGGGTTTGATAGTACATTGAATAGATTAAGAAAAATATGAGGGAGGATCTGTCAACCATTTCTAAAGATGGCTACAGAAATGTTTCGAACAGTGAGACAAATTTATTAGTTGTAATGGAGAGTATTTTGAAGGGGATAAATTTGTTTTGTAAAAAATTTGAAAATATTTAGCTTTTAAAAAATAATTCCTTTTTTTTGGGGGGGGGGGGTAACCTCTTGTATGATGATGCGTGTTTTTGTCTTTTCTGTGTGTTAACACCCCACATCCATCATCTAAACGTAAGTGGTGGCTCATTTTTCTATCCTAATTTGTTATTTCTTTTCACTACTTAGTGCTTTTCATTTCAAAAAAGCAAGAAGAAATTGATAGGTGGTAGTGATGATCATCAGGATATGGTGGTTGAAAGTGGTCGACCTGGGGCACTTTCGCATTTCGACCAAAGATGTGTGTGTCCCTCCTATGTTTCACTTTTCAGCCAAAACTATCTAGCGCAGATCACTGGTGTTTGTGTGTGGTAGTAGCATACATTCAGTAATCATGCACTATGTTGGCCAAATTTCGGTAACTGTGGGTGTCTGGGAGATAGGACGGTTGAAATTTTTCGATCAAGAACTTTTTGCATTTCGACCAAACAAATGTATGTTTGTATATTTCACTTTGCTGCCACAACTGCATAGCACAGATCACAGGTGTTTGTATGTGGTAGTAGCATCGTATCTCCTAACATGCACTATGGTGGTTAGATGGCGGTAACTATAGGGATGTGGGAGATGGTGGTTGATTGTGGTCAACCTGGGGCACTATCGCATTTCGAGCAAAGACGTGTGTGTTTTTAGCCAAAAGTATCCAGCATAGATCACTGGTGTTTGTGTGTGGTAGTAGCATATATTCACCGATCGTCAACAATGTTGGCCGAATTTCGGTAACTGTGTGGATGTGGGAGATATGGTACCGTGCGTGGTGGGTGAACGGTTAATGTTCTGGCCTCGCATTCGGGAGGACGCCGGTTCGAATCCCCGTCCGGGCATCCAGATTTGGGTTTTCCATGGTTTCCCCAGATCACTCCAGGCGAAAGCCGGGATGCTTCCTTCAAAAAGGCCTTGGCCAAATTCCTTCCCATTCTTGTCCCCCATCCCATCCTGCCTATAATAACCACGCTGTCAACGGGGCGTAAAGCACACAAAAAGCAGGGAGATATGGTGGTTGAAAGTAGTCTATCAAGGATATTTTTGCATTTCGACAAAAGATATATGTATCAGTATATTTCACTATGCTTCCACAACTATATACGGCAGACCACAGGTGTTTGTGCACTATGGTGGTTAGATGTTGGTAGCTATGTGGGTGTGGGAGATATGGTGGTTTCTACCAAAGACGTGTGTGTCCCTATATTTCAACTTGCAGCCAGAACTACAAAATGAAGGCCACAGGCGTTTAAGTGTGGTAGTGGCCTGGAGTCTTTCACCGTGCACTATGGTGACTGCATGCCACAGCCAAATCTACCTAGCGCAGTCCATTGGCGATTGTGTGTGACATTAACCTCAAGTGTCAAAATGTGCACCATGGTGGTGACATGTCTGTAGCTATGGGGGTGTGGGAGATATGGTGGTTGAAATTGGTCAACAGAGGGCATTTTTTTATTCTGAGCAAAGATATGTGTGTTGCTATATTTCACTTTGCAGCCATAAATACCCTGCGCAGATCACCGATGTCTGTGTGTGGTATTACCATCGAGTCTCCCATCATGAAATTGGTGGTTACAAGTTGGTAGAAGTCAATCAAAGCCTTAACAAACACAATCAAAGTTGTTTGCACCAGCTGGTAGATTTATAATTATTTACATTTTAATATTTTATCAAAAATAAACTTAAAATCAAAATAAGTATATTTTTATCCCAAATTCCACATTTTTCATTTTTCATAAGCAACATCTATTTCCACATAATACTGCCTTAATGATTTATTTTTTACCTCATCTTTCAACAACAAAAAACATATGATTTCACAAATGAATTAAACTATTTACATAACTATGCATGAATCAAAAAACAACCTTTGTCTTATGAACTTTGTGGAGTTCGTGGCTCAACTAATTCAAGCATCAAGCACAAAGCAACACCACTGCACATCACCGAGTCCACCACCCTCCTTTCTACCACACCAGTAGCCCAATCTCAGTTGAACTTGTAGGATCTATGATGATTCGATTTTCCAATAAAGGACTCTTGTTTGTCCGCAAAGGGGTTTCGTGTAGGACGCATTGGATGTTGTTGGACTTCCATACAACCAACACGGGTCCTTGCCATCCAACATTGTGATTGGAGGCAATAACCTACGAGTGTGCGATAAGGACACTGGTGTGCTGCGAGAAAGTACAAGTGGAATTGATTGCTTGGAACATTTTGTTGTACCCTTTCTAGTAATGTAGATAGGTGAGCACATTCTACGCTAGTTCTAAATGAATGACCTATAAGTTGGACCATGAATAGGCCACTTTAGTTTATATGCAAGTTGAAACTTCTAAATTTGTCACTTAGGTAATAACACGATCGAGTTCATTGTTACTAGTATTGCAAGATCGTAAGAAATAAACAACAACATCGTTGTTAACTAAGCGTCGATGGGCCGAATATCATATAAATAGAAAACAATAATATATATTGCAACGTAAATAAAACATCTATTATTCATCCGTATTAAAAATGACAGACGCTGATGTGGAATTGAAGTTAGGATTTCATATGAAAGTTCCGCACTTACAGATGCGGAGTTCCATCACATCTCTACTACTAATATATCAGATTACTCATCACCCTATTCAGGGCCTGTAACTTCATATTAATAATAATAAAAAAACTTCCATTTAAATGGAACTAAAAAATAAAAAATGAATCTAAATATTAAACACATTTTCCAATTAGTGGAGAAATGTACAAATTGTTCATGATGATTGGCGCACCATCAGTGTCCCAAGGCCCTTTATTGTTTTGCAATCCAATGTTTTATTCATACGGGATAGATTAACAAACAGGTGTTAAGAATAGGTTTTCCTGTAACAGTCTTATATTCCCATTATAAATTTCTTAATTTCTGCGTTTATTTCATATAATCTTAAATTTGTTTTACCTAACACAAAATCATCAGTACTGAATTCAGTCAACTAACACTCTGGTTACAACTTTTCTTTCTTTCCTCAGTCTATTTCATTTTCGCCTTGTAAGGTAGTCTTTACATTGAATTGTAGTGATCGAGGTTGATCACTTGCCCAAAACCCTCGTATTTCTCAAGTCAGCATCAAGCGCGGGTGAGCATGAAATAGTTAAACAATGACTGAGTGCTACAACCAGGAGAAGTAGCACGCCAATCAACAAGTTCTAAGTCGTCAGTTGCCAAGTACACGTAATTACTGCAAGCTGGTAAAATGATCTCACACATCAGGTTAGCGAGGAGTAATGCCCTTTCCACACAGTAGTAATAGGAAGGGGAGATTCTGCTTAAACCATGGGGACAGGGGTCTGGCTGTCTCTCTATGAAAGTCTTCCAACGTACCACATCGACGCGGGCTCCGGGAGGTGTTAGCACCGGCGGCGTCAGGCAGCGGTCATAGACTAAAAGATGATGCCAGACGTCTAATACAAAAGTGGGTTCTACTCCGTAATTTATCCTAGCCATTCCTGTATCATCATCTCAAGGTGCTGAGCCATATAACCTGTCAGGTGTTGCAGGGGGGGCCTATGATGAACATTCATATCAGAACCATGGTCGACTTTTATGATCGACCCTTATCCACAGCTCCAGTGGAAGTTTACCCTGCCTGCTCATGTCAATCAGCAGATAGGGTCACTACAGAATTAAGACCATTATTGTGAACATATCTGTGTAAATATAGAATTATAAAGTGAAATATTATTTTTTAAACCTTAGTTAAAATGATCAAAGATGTCACCAGAGGCATGAAGTAATATCTTTGGCGGGTGGATGAGGGCTGAAAGTCATTGTTATTGATGGAAGCCATTAATATGTTACGAAGAAGAGGTTTCGAGAAAAGGAAGCATAAGAAAAAAATGTAACAAATATAAGTACTAACTGTTAATCTTAATAGAGCTGTAAGATTAAAATTGTAATATTAACGTGTCAAAGAAAGCAACAATAGTCACTTAAGGGAAGTGCTCCTGATGGTTAATTGACAGTATTGAGATTGCAATTTCAAGTGTTAGTGTAAGTTACATGTATTGGAAGTCAAATAGAAAAAATTAAAACAACTGGTTAATATCTGTTAAGTGGAAAAATAAAATAGGTGAAGATAAAATCAAAGATGATTCGGTATGCGTGTGCATGGACAGCAGCACATGTATGAAATTTCACTGGTGGCAATATAAGATGCATGGATAAATACCAATTCTCACAGCCTTCTTCAATATTACATTCTTACTCATTTTTTGTCTGCTTCACCTGTTTCCCTTTCTTTTTAAATCTCATCATCTTCACCATTTTGTTTTTAGCACTGCTAAATAACATTTCCTCATAATTACTTCTACTCTATGTCTCTCTCTTTCTCTTCTTTTATCAGTTTCTGACAGGTTTTCTTTTGGTGTTTGGGGTATTGCTGCAACATTTTACTTTGTTACTCTATCTATATTAAATACAAGTTTTCCGTTGCTTGGACACTCTTCTATTCCTCTTTATCTTTGGATAACTTCTAATATTTCCACCATTTCAGTTGTTCGTTTTCACTTAGCTCTTCCTCTCAAAATCCACAAGGTGTTTTACTCCATGATTTAAATCCAAACTGTGTGTTTCTTCCTCCTTTTCCATGATTCCTAGTTAAGCAACTGAATGTAGAATCCCAGTGTTAATTGTTCCCTCACTTTGACCATATTGTCTGTTACATTGTTAATTTCAGTTATCTCATATCACTTCTTCGATCCTCCTGTTCTTTTTGCTTTACCAATATCCTTCCCCTTCTCTTTTTGTTTCAATATGGTGATTCTCGCAAACTCCACTATTGCTTCTATCCTCCATTCATAGTCATGACTGCCAAGTTCCTGGTTTATCTTCTTAAGATTATCTGGGTCATTTTTGTGTTTCTTTTGTTCATAGTAAATTGATTTACCATTTGCTTTTATGGAAATGGCTATGTGAATTTCACTAACCCGAAGAAATTTAATTTCTGACAATTTTAGTCGACTTTCCATCACATTATTATTGAATCTCTTTCCAAATTTTTGTCAATTAACATTCTTAAACTCTTCATCTATCATTTTACAATATCCAATTCACTTTCTGCACTACCATGTGTCAGTTCTTTATTTCCAACTTGAGTGATTTCTTGCATCTTTTTAACTGGCAGAAACTTGCTTCCTAGTGTTGCAAACTGAAAAAAAAAGTTTTTTTCAGCTTTGTGAAAAAAAACATGAAAAAAAACCTAGCACCCGTGTTTTTTTTTCTAATTTTTTTTTTTTTTTCAGAAAACAATATATTTGATAAATTATAGTTTTATTTAAGGAACTTCCATTTTACAAGTGTGTTTTAAGTCTTACTGAATCATATAATGTCTCACATAATGATTCATAAGTGTATCTATATAGGTAACATAATTTTATTCATCCTCTATGTCAGTACCACATTCACTAGTATCAGCACTACCAACACTAGTTCGGTCGGTGTCGGAACTTTCTGTCTCTTCTTCTGTCTCCTCTAGATCCATAACTTCAGAAATAATTAAATTTTCTTTTACTGGTTGTTCTTGTACTGTACGCAAAAGATTTTGAGATTGCAATTTTAAATTGTGAGCAAAGTACACACTGTGCATAAAGACTGCACCGATAGTTCTGTATTATGGTCTTTTAAGTTTGAATTAAAATCTATTATCATACAAAATAGGAGCTTTACTTCTTTTCAATCGTTTGTTTACACCAACGGTTGCAAGGAAACGATTCATAATTAGGGACCGTGCACAAAATACGTGGCTCAGTCCAGAGGGAGGAGGGGTTAGCTGGAAGGCTACGCTGGGCTACGTGGTAAGAGGGGTTGCGAGCCAGGCCACGTAACTTTCCTTTCGTAACATTTTTCACAGTTAAAATGAGGAACTGAACTCACAACAGCATGTGAGTATTTATTTCCCTCAGTTAATTATATCCGTATGTAATTTACAATAGTCTGACAAGAGAAAACAGTACAAAATGTCTTCTGGAATCAAAACGGAGGAAAGCTACGTGCTTCGTAAGCGGGGGGGAGGGGGGGGGGAGGCAAAAGCCACGTAGGGCTACGTGGGGGTTCACAGGAGGCCAAAATGGAGCTATGTGGTTTATGCACACTCCCTTACTGACAATTTAATGAGTCAGTACCACTATACTCTGAGAGTTAACAAGTATACGAATATAAGGAAAGCCAAATAAGGCAAAAAACCATGGATAAATTTTAAATTCCTAATTTTTTTAAAAGATCTGTAGGTAATTTTGTAGGGCTGGCAGCACTGTTTCAAATAGCAAGTATCAATCCAAACAATGGGGAATGGGGATTCCTTCTCGCGCAACCTAGTCTCTTCGGGAAATCCCCGTTCATAGAGAAAATTTCAGTCAATTTTGCCAATAGTTTCGTAAATTTTTTTCCCTACTGAACCAGAAAAATATAGTAGATTTTAAACTAAGATAAGTACTTAGAATAAACTCTAAAACAGTCATTTTAAACGATAACTGCCTTACAAATTTGAGATTTAGTAGTTGTGAAAAAAAACGTGTTCCAGAAAAAAAACATGTTTTTTTTTTTCAAAGTTTTTTTTTTTTTTTTTTTCTAAGCCAGAAAAAAACAGTTTTTTTACAACACTATTGCTTCCCTATTGTTCCCAAGTCTGCCCTTGAAATCGCTTTCTTATCCTCTTGCTGTTTATTTAATAACTAGCCCAAAAGCCCATGAAAAATGATGGGTATAACTGAGTGTTATGGTAATTTATTTCTCTGCAGTTGCTTAACTAAATAGAATTGTTATAAAATAAAGTTCATTGTAATTTTTCGTTCATTGTGCTGTAGCAAAGAGCTTCAGTTGCTAATTTGGTCCATGCTGCATTTCAACCTAACCAATAATATTGCTGATAGAAAAGCAAAGCTTAATCATGCGTGAATTAATACATACCCTGTATCGCATGTCAGTGTCATCATGCATCACGAAATAAACTTGATCCCAAAGCTTCAAAGGTTCTGACACCTTTCTTTCTTAAGGCTTCATTCATGTGGCGGGTTGGGATGTGACCACATCTTTCCCCCTGCCATATGCCTCACCTCCCACATGACTAAGACTAAAGTAGAAATATTGTGCAATTCGTTTGTTTTTGTGTTTTTACGTGTCTCGCCCTCCTGCCTTCATGTGTGGTAAGTGACGGGTAACTGTTTATTTTCCCTATCCTATCTTATTTTCAGTGCCTCGCGGCAGTTTCTTTGTTTCCTTTATCCAATAAAGATGAAGAATGATATTTTAATGGCTGAAACGGCTTACATCGGCTGAAATAATGACCCTAGTGAGAACAAAGGATGCTAAAAATAAATTTTAATAACTTACGCTATGCCACGTAAGATTTAATTGTGGTTTAGGCCACACATATCGTGATTAATTTGAAACTTCTTTCATTCGAACAGTGTAATGATTATAGTAAAAAAATCTCATAATTAATATGCCAATTTAAATGCAATACATATTTTACTTTTAGTGTTCTGACAATTCATGTCTTAGCACTTGCTTAACTAAATAGAATTGTTATAAAATAAAATTCAGTGTAATTCCTCGTGACTTGCGCTGTAGCAAAAGGTTTCAGTTTCCATCCGGATCCAGGTTGCATTTCAACCTAACCACATACTATAATAAATTTGCTGCCAGGAGGACAATACTTCTATCTCACGCATATTAATACATGAACAGTATCGTGTTTTAGTGCCAATAATGCATCATGATATAAATTTGATCAAAAATCTTCAAGGGTTTTTACACATTTCTTTTTTCTTACGTGTGATCAGACCGATATTAAAACGTTTGAATGGCTAACACAGTTGCTGAAATAATAGGCTCAGTACTACTACACAATGGAAATTAAAATAAATCTAATAAACTTACAATATGCCACATAATATTTGTTTTAAGTGTAGTGTAGGATGTACAGATCGTGATCAGTGTGCAACTATTTCCGTTTAAACGAATTAATAATTTCAATAATAGGACACAGTTTAAATCATTTCGAAAAAAAAACTAAATTATTCATGTCCTCTGCCGTAACGTCAAATTCCAGTTGTAATTATGACCCATGTTAAGTAACAATCCAACCAAAACATTCGCTACATTGATGCTCGAAACACAAAGCTTTTATCTTACATATCTATGGACAAAGATTTTGAGGAGTACTTCTATATATCAAAAGAATATTACATACATCTAAGCATCTAATGATTGGTATGTCAATTTTAACGCAATACATACTTTCATTTCAGTGTTCTGTAAGTTAATTTATTTGTGGATGCTTGGAAATATTATTAAATAATGTCCATTACCAAGAATAATGACGCAAAGCATGGAATCATTGCACGATGTCATAGACTGATGTCATGCGGTGACAGGTGATGTCATACGTGACAGCTTGCTTATTATATTAACAGATTTTCTCATTCAGGTTCAATTTTAAATTATTAATACTGTCATCCACCACCTTCTTGACTGCAAATACTTGTTCTGTGATATAACCATATACTGCATTTATTTGTGGAACCACCTTTTTAATATCTTAGATCCCTGCTTTATTATGACAAGTAATTATTATTACTATTATTATTATTTTTTCTCTTCTTCTGATTTTGTCAATCTGTTTAATTGGTGGTGAAAATAAGATAGGATAGGGAAAATAAACAGTTACCCGTCACTTACCACAGATGAAGGCAGGAGGGCGAAACACGTAAAAACACAAAAACAAAAGAATTACACAATATTTCGACTTTTCAGTCTTACTCGTGTAGGAGGCGAGACATATGGCAGGGGGAAAGATGTGGTCACATCCGAGCCCGCCACATGATTCATGTGGCGGGCTCGGATGTGACCACATCTTTCCCCCTGCCATATGTCTCGCCTCCTACACGAGTAAGACTGAAAAGTCGAAATATTGTGTAATTCTTTTGTTTTTGTGTTTTTACGTGTTTCGCCCTCCTGCCTTCATCTGTGGTAAGTGACGGGTAACTGTTTATTTTCCCTATCCTATCTTATTTTCAGTGCCTCGCGGCAGTTTCTTTGTTTCCTTTATCCAATCTGTTTAATTGGTGGTACAATCTTTCTCAAGAGTAATTTTTTCCCATTCAACCTTTTCTTGCAATTTTCTGGTCTCTTCTTGTAACAGCAAAATTTTCTTACTCAGATTTTCTGCAAATTTTTCTTGTGACTGTTTGTTGTATAAACAAAAACATTTTACTGTTATCTGGCTGCTGTTCCTGAATTCTTCCATCAATAATAACTGGTGCTTGATCATAAAAAAAAACCATTACCTTATTTTCATACTGTTCCGACTTGCCCACCCTGCTCTTGAATTTCATACTCACACTTGATCAAATATTTCTGATTTCCTACTCTCATAAAACCTGCTTAGTCCAGGATCGATCATATCCGTCTCCATATCTCTGGATTCATTTCCACAGATATTATTATCTTTCCTTTACTGAACTCTATTTTACACATTACTCACCACTTTGAAAAAAAAAAAAGAAAAAAAAAGAAAAGGTTTAATTTAACTACATGCTATTTTAATGTTGTGAAAAATTCAATGACAAAAACAAATCACAACTTGTGGAGATACAATTCTGCTACCAATAATCACTTACAGATCAGTTGAACCAACACTGATATGGACAGATATGATCACTGCAATTTCACCAAATAATACAGAAAAAAAATTATGAATATACTATACAATTCAACAGCAATGAAGATTTCTGCTGAAAATTCAGTACACAATAAATAATTTTACTTAAAATCACTGGCCTGCTTAAATTACCCTAATCTCTTTACAATTTACTGGTAGTATTTCACTTTAGATTACTACAACTTACTAATTACTCCGCTGTTCTGAAATAGCTAAATATATTATTTTCATTCAGTAAATTTTTTAGTTTAAAATCAAATAAAAGATGTTACAAAATTTTCTACAAGTTCCTTCACTTTTAGACATACAGATCATTCTAGATGTTTTCGTTTGCTGCTATCTGCTGTGTCTTCCAGCTCTTTCTTCTTCACTCCATGCAGGCAGCTGCAAATACATATTTCAAAGTCCTACATATCAATCAGTGATCTGTATTTTGAGATTGCTAATTAGTTTTAGAAATAGTTAATTTTAATTAACTACTTTCCTTTGTCCTTAGACATGACTCGCTAATTCCGATACAAGATTCCTTTTTTTGTTTTGACTTATTCTTGATATGCTCAAAATACAATGCAATAACTGTTAAAGAGTTAGCCTAAATAATTCATAAGGTTCCAAAATATTGTATATTGAAAAGTATATGACCTACAAAGATGTGTGATACATGAAAAGAGACGAAGTCATAAAGTTTCTTGTATATACTATAAATGTTAAATGTGTGCAACCTTCTTTATCTGGCACACATCCAAACAATAATCCAGTTCTGTACATATATTTGATAGCATGTTTTTATCAATGTCCATCACAGCAGCAGTGATCCATTCCTGTAAGTCTTCAGCATTTTTAATCTTGGGGATACATAAACTTTGTCCCTCACATACCTCACAAGAGGAAATCACATGGGGTCAAATCTGGTGATCTTGGGGCCATGACAACAGAGAAACATCACTCTCACCAGTGTGCCCTATCAAGCATTGTGGCAGTTCTCTATTGAGATAGTCTTGGACATTTGAGGTAGAGCACTGTCCTGTTGTAGAATGAAAGATGAGGAGTTAGTAGTCAACTGTGGAAACAACCACACATGCAACATATCCAGGTACATGGATCCTGTCACTTTGCATATTATAGCACACAAAATCTCTTTCCTGCTTTTCTGACATCTTGTCCATTGCTGCCATCTACAGGGCTAGTCAAAATGATTGCAGCAATTTTATGATTTTTCTTTTGGGTGTCCTATTATAGCTATGATGATGTTATGAGACAAGTGGCTTTCCAAGTTTCGATTGCACTAAATGCAAGCTTCCCACGGTGGCCGCTAGAACGCTAGAGAGCAAGATGGCTGAAAGTGAGAAAGCGTACGTTATTCTCGAATTTCATTTGACTCAGTTTATGGTAACTGTTCAGAGACACTTTAGAACAAAGTTCGGCAAGGATCCCCCACATGCTAACACCACTCAACATTGGTATCAACAGTTTAAAGCCATGGGATACCTTTGTAAAGGTAAAACAACGGGTCGCCCTCCTCTGTCTGAAGAAACCATTGAACATGTGTGCGCCAGTTATGTTCGTAGCCCACAGAAGTCTACACCTCGAGTGAGCAGGGAATTAGGTATTCCACAGAAGACCATTTGGAGAATCTTACGGAAACAACTGTGTGTGTGAAGCGTTACAAGTTAAAGTTGCTACAAGCACTGTCGCACAACGATGAAGTGCATCATCTTCAATTCTGTGCCCAATGTCTAGAACAAGATGAAACATTCGCAGAAAAACTTGTGTTTGGTGATGAGGCCACTTTTCATGCCAGTGGAAAAGTGAACAGGCACAATGTGCACATCTGGGGGACCGAAAACTCCCATGCTTATGTGCATCATGCTCGTGACTCTCCCAACGTGTTTTGCGCATTCTCACGAAAGAAACTTTATGGATCTTTTTTCTTTAATGACGTGACGATCGGAGGGAAAATCTCTCTGCAAATGTTTCAGAATTGGCCCATGCCACTTCTGGAAGCTGACAGTGACAGTGAAGATTTCATTTTCCAGCAGGACGGTGCTCCACCCCATTTTTCTTTAGTTGTCCGTTATTTCCTAAAAACCACGATTCCAAACAGATGGATCGGTCAGGCTGGGGATGTTTATCATCAGCTGAGGTCATGGCCTCCTCATTCCCCTGACCTAACCCCCTGTGACTTCTTTGTTTGGGGTTTCGTAAAAGACACAGTGTTCGTGCCACCAGTACCAGTTGACCTGCCAGACCTGCAAGTTCGCATCATCAATGCATTTGCTCTCATTGACAGAGACATGCTGCATTGGATATGGGAAGAACTTGATTATAGATTTGATGTGTGCAGTCACTAAAGGTGCATATATTGAGGATCTGTAGACATGCGAAAAAACTTTCACATTTTGTTTATATATCTGTATAATCTTGTAAGTATATGTCAAATAATAAATCTGTACTAATTTTCTGAAATCACTGCAATCATTTTGACTAGTCCTGTAGTATGTACGCCAAACAAGTGGGCTTTTAAAGTTGGCGGCTTTATTAATTTTTTGATGTATCACTTGTCTTTGTATGTTGTATACTTTTCAAGACACAGTGTTTAGAAACCCGATGAATCGTTTAGGATAACTCTGTAAGCCCATTTTGCATCTTGGATTACAAACAAAATTGGCAAATGATAGCTTCCTATCTGCTGGTTAAAATACGTTTCAGTCTTTAAAAGAGTCTACGCCATGGTAAGTAGCTCATGTCATGTTTTCTCCTAGTTGAAATTTATTTCAAATACTGCTTGAACCATTTACAGATCCTTTTCTTTTTCTTTACACACTACATTAAAATATAATTTAGTTCTCAGGCTCAACACAACTGTTGCTTACTCTAATATCAAAGAGAATTGCATCTCTTTAAAAGTCACTTTACAACCTAGCTTAATCATCCATACTTTCATCCTGTTGCCGCCCACCTCATAAATGAACATATAATTTTACATATTTCTCTTCTAGTTACCTCACAAAGTATAGCTAATGTTCTATGTGGTAAGTATTTTTATTTGTGAAATTTGTAGTTTATGAGGTGGAGATCGGGGGGGGGGGGGGGGGGGGGTCCGAGCAGTTGCCTTAGTTATTGCAGAAAATCAACTTAAATCTACAGTCAGAACAGCCAGATTTGAGCCCATGCCGATTATACCTCCTTGTTCCAGTGTATTCTACTATGACTCTAGCAGAATAAAACTCTTTAGTTTGAGATTGCTTCCTGCCAATTTTAAAAAGCAATTTGGCTTTTTTTTTTTAGAGTTTTGAACAAAGAAAATGAAATTTATAGATTTATTTTAGCTTATAAATGGAGATGATGCACATTAATGAAACAAAATTGAATTACCTAAAATATTACACTCCACCCTAAATGGAGATATGGGGGCAATCCCAAAAGTAAGGTCTCCAAAGCTTTGGGGAGGCAGGAAAACTGTTCATGTAGCTGTTGGCTGCACTGGTATGATTGGTGCTTCCCTCACTACCAAACAAGCATGCGTGCATCTCACCTGGACACTCAGTAATGGCCTGGTAAGCATTGAGAATGGTGTTTCCATAGACACTATTACCAAATGTGAAGTTCGCACATTTGATCTGTTACTGAACGCAAAAGGTGTCAAACCAATTGAAATTCATCTCCAATTTACTTAAGTGTAGGAAGAGTCATGCATGGATGTCATGAACATTAGCAAGTGGTATTGAGAGCTTGTAGCTGAAATCCATTACAAAGGCAGTCAACTGCCAACAAGACAGTCATGACGGTTGATCAACCATGTGTGAATATCATTGGATCACATTGAATAATTTCTGGTTCCTGAGGTTTACTAATTTTTTTTAATGGCTTTTTGCTTAATCAATGTCAAGGTCATTAGAGGTAGGAGAGGGATGGGGGCAAGGAATCACAAAGAATTCGGCCATTGTCTTCGAAGGAAGAATCCCGGCATTCACCTGGAATGATTGGGGAAGCCGTGAAAAAACTAAATCTGGATGCTCGGATGGATAATCAAACCCCTGTTCTCCAGAATGTGAGGCCAGAGCGTTACCACTCACCCACCATGCTCGATGTTTTCCTGAAGCACAATCCACATTATTTTAATGGAAAAGTTACAGAATCGGAAGGTGTGAGCAAGATGGGAACTACAAATGCTGACAGAAGACTACAAATGTAACTAGATGATTCTTCTTGCAAATTTCTTCAATGCTAGGCAGATAAAAAGAACAATTTTTTAACCTCTATTGACATGGATGACGAAACACCAGAGGTTAACAAACTATCATGTGAGTGGCGTCACCCATGTTTGCCTAAGCCACAAAAAATTCAAACAGAGATAGTCTACCAGTAAAGTCATGGTGAATATATTTTGGGACCAGAAGGAAGTAATGTTAATCGACTCAATAACTGCTTGGGCCACAATAAATATTGACAGGTACAGTGAAACACCATAAACTTTCAAACAGGTTATTCAGAACAGAAAAAGAGGAATGCTGAACAAGGGTGCAAGCATTTCTGCATGACAATGCTTGTCTGCACATCACCCATCAAATGACTAATCTTATCAAAAATTTTGGTTAAACATCACCATCCACCCGTCCTGTAGGCTGGACTAATGCCCAGTGATCACCACTTTCTTCCTAAGCTGAAAAAACATTTGGCTGTAAGGTGATTCAACATGAACAAAGAGGTAAAATAAG
Organism: Vandiemenella viatica; assembly: GCA_031002005.1. Classification (NCBI taxonomy): domain Eukaryota; kingdom Metazoa; phylum Arthropoda; class Insecta; order Orthoptera; family Morabidae; genus Vandiemenella; species Vandiemenella viatica. The sequence goes on along the minus strand of JARYHS010013630.1, from coordinate 166,435,808 downwards.
GAGTTCAATGCTTCCTAAACAACCTAGTAGTGATGACATGTGTATACAAAAACTGCTACAGTGTCTACAAGAATGCATTGACCGAAATGGTGATTTAGTAGAAAAATAGATAACTGTTCAACTGTTAAATATTATAGAAAATAAACTGATTTCATGCGTCTAAAACGTTTTGGAGACCTCACTTTTGAGATTGCCCTTTTATCTTTACCTGACCATAACTGTAAAGAAGGAAGACACAAGATTTATAAAAACCAAATTGGTATCTAACATGCATTTTCAGTTTGTGTTTCAAGAATGAATCAAAATGTTTATAGTACAGAAAGAGGAAAAAAAGAAATACATGGTCTAAATGGCAATGGTTGTAATAGTAATCCGTTTTCTGGTAGAATAATTCAGTAGGTCAAAAGAAGTACTACTCTAAATGAAAAATTGGAACATCAAAATCTCTTTTGTCCCATCCAGTGTTGTGCATCATATAACGGAGAATATTGTGCTTGAAATTGTACATAAAATAATTAAAACAATTACAAGAATCTGGTTTACCAGACATACAGACGACAGTAATTACAAAAATAAAGCTTTGATGTAGCCATCACATAATTTTCTCTTTACAACAATAAAATGCATTTACAGTATTGTGTAATGGATTATTATTATTATTTCATATCAGAAACATACAGTTACACAGTCACAATCATCAAATTATACTGGACCAGTACTTGGCCACTTCCAGTGCATTTTCTGAAGCCTCATACAGTTCAGCTGCCGAACAGGATGCTGGACACAGTCGACACTGGAGCATGTGCTGGACAGTCTGGTCTTCACCGCAGTCGCACTTGATATCATTGATCTCAGCATAGCCCTATCTTGCCAAGTTCACTTTGCATCTGCCCACTCCTGATCTCAGCCGATTCAAAGACTTCCATATCAACCATCCCTTGTCATAACCAGGTGGCAAAGATTCAGACACTCTTCCCCAGCCATGCGGAAGGGGAGCCTTAGATTCCCATAGTTGTAACCTGGCTTCTTCAGTTATCGTTGTAAGTTCCTGAGATATTCTTAGGAAACTTTTTCTGGACTTCAGTCTTTGCCTGTTAGAGATGTGCCCATTTAGTGGATGAGATTTTTCGAGGTTCACTTTCCTCCTTTCCTTGTTCACTGCTATTTCCCTTTGAACAGAAGGTGGTGCTATTCCTGCTAGACGGTGGAGCCATTCGACTGGAGTTGATTTTAAGCAGCCTGTTATGATTCTGCACGTGTTATTAAGTGCAATGTCTACTTGTTTGGCATGGGTTGAACTGTGCCATAGAGGACAGGCATACTCTGCAGCTGAATAACATAGCACTAAGGCAGAAGTTCGAATTGTTTCAGGTTGGCTCCCCCACTGCGATCCAGCCAGTTTTCTTACGAGATTGTTCCTAGTGGAAACTATCAACTTTGAGTTCATGCAATGTTTCCTGAATGTAAGTGATCTGTCAAGGGTCACTCCTAGATATTTTGGAGTGTCACAGTGTTCTAGTTCGACCCCCGACCATGTTACCTTTAACCTACAAGTTGCTTCTTTATTCCTTAAATGAAAAGCACATACTTGTGTCTTCGTAGGATTTGGTTTAAGATGGTTCATGCTATAATACCTTGACAAATCTTCCAGAGCGTTGGTAATGGCGCTCTCCACTGATTCAAAGTCTTTGCTCTGTGAGACCAGAGCAAGATCATCAGCATACACGAAACTCCTGCATTTGGGTGGTATAGGCTGATCACTGGTATATATGTTAAACAATAATGGGACTAGCACACTTCCTTGGGGTAGACCATTCTTCTGTGACCTCCAACGGCTACGCTGTCCTTGGAAGTCAACAAAGAATCTGCGGTTCTGCAGAAGAGTAGCAATGAACTTACTAAGACTGAAATTACAGATCAGATTGTAGAATTTGACTAGTAGTAGCTGATGGTTGACGGTGTCATACGCTGCTGACAAATCAAGAAATACCACTCCTGTTACCTTACGAGCTTCAAATCCATCTTCTATAAACTGTGTTTTATTTAGTAGTTGTCCTGTGCAACTTTTACCCGGGCGGAATCCAGCTTGTTCAGGAATAAGCAAAGGATCAACTACAGGCAACAGCTGGTTTAAGATCATTCTTTCAAGCAGTTTGTAGGGGTGACATAAAAGTGCAACAGGTGTAATGGATGATTCAGTATCTTTATGATCAAAATGAATTTTTGCCTAACTCTGTCTCCCCCATTCCCCACCCTCTTTCAATTTATTACAGGGTACTACTTCAGATGCTATTCCAGTAACGTACATCTATTAAAGACATTCTGGCAGAATATTTCAAAACGACAGGAAAAACAAAACAAAAAACAAAAACAATCTAGCCAGCCAGATAAATAAATTTAAGATTTCCAGAAATTCTAACCTTAAGATGGTACAGGGTAACTCCAGTGCTGAGAACATTGTCATCAATGCCAACAAGGTGTGGCATGTCTGAATCAAGAACAACTCCCAGACCAGACTTTCTGAGTCCCAATGCTTTTTGTTCTTTCAGAATTGTCTGTGTTTCACGCCATTTTTCAGCCCATTCTTCTGTCAAAACTTTTTCCTGAACTTCTTTCTCATGAAGCTGAGCAAGAACCTGTGGTTGTGATTCAGTTGTCTGAAAGTAAAAATTATACCTTGGTTTTAGAGTTCAAGTTTGAATATAAAAATACATAAAAAATTCAGTATTTGTATCCAATTACTGCACATAGTTTAGAAAAAAAAAGGAGAGAATTTATAGTATGTTGATTAATGAAGAACAGAATATTGATATAGTGAAAGTATGGTTTTTGGATATCCCTGATCATTTGGTATGGAAAATTTAACAACTTTTTCAAGACACTAGAGCAGTTTACTTACATATTCATTTCCCAAAAGTGTACGCAATTTTGTGATTTCATCACGTAGTTCTCTAATAAGTTTGACATGAGGATCTTCATTAATCGTTGGTTTGTTGATGATGTTCTTAGCACGATTGGCATAACGTAATGTACTTAGTGTTTCACCATAATTGCAGTCAGCTGGTGATACAGCTGCAATTGAGTAAAATAAGAATTCCTCAACAATTTATTCAATTTAAATTTTAAAAAATTGAAACAACAGAATACATAAAATAGGAAGGATAATACAAAAATTCTTAACACCAGACACACCCCTGGCCTAAACCTAAGTTAAATTTGTCACTTGCTATCTTTCATTTTACTTTACAGTCAGTTACTTATATATATATATATTTATTAGACATTGGGATAGGAGAAAAACCACCGCTTACCAAAGATGAGGGCTCCAGCGGCGTCAAAACACGAAAAAACACACAAACACAAACATAATACAAATTTTCGAGCTTAGCTCTTCATCAGGTTGTAGGATGAGGTAGCTGCCCCGCGGAAGCTAGCAGCCAACTGAGGAGACCACACGGGGTGCACATGGTCGGGCTGGTTGGGGTGGAGAGGGGGGGGGGAGGGAAACAACATGGCGGGAGGCGGGGGTGGGGGTGGAAGGACCTAAGCCCGAAAATGATAATTAGACTGCACAGTGGAAACGCGGTTGCGGTCATAAGGTCACTGGCATAAAACAAGGAAAACACGGGGGGGGGGGGGGGGGGGGGGTGGAATCTACTGAAAACGATCTATAAGTGCCCCCATAAAAAATTATTCCACACGCAAAATTATTGAAAATATTACACACGAAAAACTACTGCACACGGAAAAAATATAATAATATAAAACACACGAGAGAAAAAAATTTTATAGCAATAGATCTAAGTACAAAAAGAGAAAGCTCCGGTGAGCGATGGTTTTGTGGGAAATGATGGCAGGTAAGGGGCAAAGGTCGGAGGAGAGAGGAAAATTGGAGCTATCTTAAATTTAGTCCAGGTGGTTGTCTGGTCCCTAGTACTGAAAGGCCAGTTCCCACCTCCTCAGTTCTGAGATGCTGCTTTTGTCTGGGAGTACTTTGATGGCGCGGACTGTGAAGCAGGTGTTGAAATTGTTGGTGTTATGAGTGGTGGCATGAAAAGAAACAGGGTGGTCAGGGTTCTCAGTCTAGACCGATTGTCTGTGTCCATTCATCCGGTGGCCAGTGGATTTGTGGTCAGACCTATGTAGGAGGCTGGGCAGTGGTTGCAGGTAAGTTGATAGATCAGGTGAGAAGTTACGCAGGTAGCCGATCCAGTGATATAGAAGCTTTCCCCTGTTACGGGATTGGCGAAGGTGGTAGAAGGCGGGTGCATCATGCAAAGTTTGCAACGGGGCCTGTTACACGGAAAGGATCCTTGGGGCTGTCTTGTGGGCTGAGGGGTTCCATGTTTATGGACCAAGAGTTGGTTCAAGTTGGGGGGTCTACTGAAACAGGTTCTGGGGGGCTGGGGAAGGATTTGTGGTAGGAGTGTTTTCATTTCCGGGCAGGCTCGGAGGAGATCATATCCTTGTCTTAGGATCCTGTTGATGGATTCTAAGCCAGGGAAGTAGCGGGTGACCAAAACTGGGCTTTGGTTGGTTCTTGATGGTTGTGGGGTGTTGATGGATTGTGTCGGTACTGATGTGGCTCGTGTAACTTGTTTATGAACTAAATCAGGGGGGTAATTGCGGGATATTAGGGCTTCAGAAATGTTATTAGTGTACTGCTTAAGGGACTGTTCGTTGGAGCAAATGTGCCTGCCCCGGATTCCCAGGCTGTATGGGAGGGCGCAATAATTTTGCGTGTGGAATAATTTTTTATGGGGACACTTATAGATCGTTTTCAGTAGATTCCACCCCCCCCCCCCCCGTGTTTTCCTTGTTTTATGCCAGTGACCTTATGACCGCAACCGCGTTTCCACTGTGCAGTCTAATTATCATTTTCGGGCTTAGGTCCTTCCAGCCCCACCCCCGCCTCCCGCCATGTTGTTTCTCCCCCCTCCCTCTCCACCCCGACCAGCTGACCATGTGCACTCCGTGTGGTCTCCTCAGCTGGCTGCTAGCTTCCGCGGGGCAGCTACCTCATCCTACAACCTGATGAAGAGCTAAGCTCGAAAATTTGTATTATGTTTGTGTTTGTGTGTTTTTTCGTGTTTTGACGCCACTGGAGCCCTCATCTTTGGTAAGCGGTGGTTTTTCTCCTATCCCAATGTCTAATATATCCGCTCTCAGCGCCTTTGTTTCCAAACAATCTATATATATATATATATATATATGCTTATAACTGATCTAAATAAAATTATAACAATAACTTTTTGAATTATGCTAGAGAAAGATTATTTTGTTTCACATTTATCTCTGGTCAACCCTATCCCCCCAGCCCGGCAATTCTACCACCACCGCACGTGTTCCGCCTTTGTTTCATTCATGTGGCAGGTCAGGATGTGACCACATCTTTCCCCCTGGCACATGTCTCGCCTCTCACATGATTAAGGCTCATGCCGAAATATTGTGCATTTGCGTTTGTTTTTTTGTTTGTGTTTTTACGTTTTTGTGTTTGTCTCTGCCTTCATCTTTGGTAAGTGATAGGTATTGGTCCCCCCCTCCCCCCCATCCTATCTTATTTTCAATGCCTCGTGGCAGTTTCTTTGTTTCCTTTATCCCATTTTCAATACAAAGCAGGCAAAACCATGAGAAAGCCTCATTTATTTTCCATGTTACCTCTCCACTACATACCCAATCAAACCACTTCTCACACCCACTACAACCCACAACATTCACCATGTACCTATGACAGGTGCCACACTTTCCAGGCACCTCAAGTTTCATCAGTGAAGGGTTTTTGTAAGGTTACATATCAAATGCTATATAGAATCTACCTATCCTAAACAGATGTAGCAACAGAGTCTACTGAACATAATCCAGTAACACAACACTGAAGTTCATTAAAGTTTGTTCCTCCCTTGTTTATAAGTTCTAACCACATATATTAATTTTTTTTTCAAATTTCAACTTAAAATTTCTACAGAGCAACTCCCAGTTGTAATTGGGTCAGAAAATTATCTTACCTAGTAACTTATTTGTATCATAATATCTGTCATTTCTGTCAATTTTCATTAAGTTATCAAACAAAGCATCAAAAATAACATTTTTTACTGAAATCATTATATGCTAATAGAAATTGTTCTCCGTCTTCTGTCCTTTCAAGAATTCTGAGCTTTTATACAAAATGTTATTTGGTCAATTTTTTTCCATGTAATAAATTCAACATTTTAATTTTGTTTTATAATGCATGCAGCATTTTCTAATCAGTGTATTATCCATCTTTTAGTGTAGCTCTCCCTTACAGTTAGTAATGCGTAACATTTATTTATATATTTTTATAATTAAAAAAAAGAGAGAGAGAGAGATTGGAGGAGGCCCTCCCAGAAAATAAAGTGTAAAACATTCTCGGGCCTCCCACTGGTGGAAGTTGGAACATTTTTATGGTCAAAAGTGATGGCATAGTTATAGCTTGTCCACATAGGATGGTTAAATTTCTGGATGGAAACAAAAATTCGAGTTCTTGGATAATACTTACCGGCAATCATGATCGTCTTAGAATTTCCACCCAAGCTATCTTTCAGCAGCCAAGTGAGAACAGAGTCCCGATAAGGGATGAAGACAGATCTGGACACAGCCTTTGTATCAGTAGAAGACAACTCTGCCAAAGCTGAGATGACAGAGCCCAGTGTTACTAATGACTTGTTGATATGTGCACCTTCCTTAAGCCGCTGACCTGTAGCACCACTAGTATCAGCTCTCTCGCTGTAACAAACAAATCCTGTCTACCTTCTCCACTGACAAAATATGATGTGCTGTTAAACATTCTTCAGTGACAAATTGTCCAAACTATATGAGAATAATTTTATCATATTAATTGAATTTCTCCTGAACTTGCCAAAAATTCAGAACAAAGCAGAGGTTGATTAAGTCTATTAACTCTCTTAACTATACCAATTGAAGTAAGTGAATCCTTTAAAGATAGGACTACACTTTTTTTAAAAGTTTTTTGCCTGAATTGACAGCCATTGTTGACCATATAGCTATGTTCTTTACATTTCAAACAGCGTAATAGTAGAAAAAGCTATGACTGCCTCATGCCATACACAGCTCTTCTTTTCAGAGTTGTACATGAACTGAGACTCCATTTCATAGCTGATGTAATTTACAATGCTGTAACTGTCCTTAGTAAGCAGATGGGAATTATGGACATCCCTTAGTCACCAGATTATATACCAAAGAACCAGGTTAAATTGGAAACTTTTCCACTGTGTGTACAAAGAGAGCATATAACACTGTTCATGCTGATTTGTCTGTTGGCTGAGGACAATAGACTTGCCGGATACCTTCTGAAGGTCCAGTAGTAGATTTAAAACTTCCCCTTCTTTCATCCTCAGTTACAGCACAAACAACATACTACACTCAACACATCATCTATCCACATAAGAAAACTGAAATGAAATTTTGTGTGCACACTAATTTTATTCACATTTTTTTTAAATCCATAATTAACACTACTGTTGACACAGAAAGCTAAAATTCAAAATGTGTCTGTTCCATCATGCAGAAAGCAACCAATGGATTTCTACCAAAATACCCCTTAGTGATAGCTTACATCATGTGTTAGCATCCAGGATACATTTTTGCTTGATGAGTTACATGGTTCCTTCCCAAAGAACATTATTGATTGAGAGACCAGAACCATATATTTTTCTGGGCATCCATCATGCAAAAACTAATGAACAGATTTCAATGTAGTGATGAGTTAACATATAGTATACTTTTCATGCTGGTAAAGTACATGCTCGCCAAAGGAAACACCAAAAAACCTATTTGTATATATATAAAAAAATATGGTTTTAATAAATGTAGTGCAGTAATAGTGTATAAATGTATTTATTAGTTTGCACTAGAAACATACACAATCTATACAAGCAAGTGGTTGTTTTTCTTCTATAGACAGAAACAATTCTCTTATTTGCCAACAGCTGGTAACATTGGCATTTCATAGGCAATCAGAGTGTTCAGCTCATAAAATTAAATAGAATCACTTCGCAAAAAAAATGAAAATGTGATGTTTGTTTAATATGCCTTACTCTCATACATAATTATCAGGAACATTTGCAATACCACTTCAAACACTATTTATAGAGGAACTTGGTGAACAATACTGAAGTGTGTCATAACATCTTCTGAAGCATTGCTAATTTCAACCACAGGTAGAAACAAATAATGTGCATGAATATATTTTATGTTGACAAACTGTTTTAAGGCAATGAAAATAAGGAAATATAGGGAAAATAAACCTGCGAATTACCACAGATGAAGGCACGAGGGTCAGGAAAGGCACACTTTATTATATTCCAGTATAAAATCTTAGTCATGATAAAAGTGAGACATGTGGCTAGGAGATGACTGAATCAAGGATGAACCAGATGGGAAGGGTGACAATTGCAATAATGAGGGGGATGTTTGTTAATGATAAAATTGTGGGAAAGTATAATTTCTGTATATTACCATACAGAAGTGAAATCACGACATACTATTTATTTTACCAGTCACAAAGTAATAAAAAATCCTTAACTTTAGTCGTGTTATCTTAATGGAACCTGTTCCATTACACAATGGCATATCCAGTAAATGGTTCCAGGTAACCAATATAGTTTTCCATATAGTTTTGATGATTTTCAGCTGGATAATATCTTCAACGCATGACATCAGCTGCATCCTCTGCCTTCATCAGATGAAGTAATAGATAGAAATCAATTATACTCATACTAATTATTATTAATGATACACCTTGACACCAACTATGATTCATCATGAGTAATTTTTTTTAAAAAACTTCACATAGTGGTTGCTTATGTCCATCAGTTATTGTGTAAGATATTGTTTATCTTTATCAGTAACATACTGCTTAAGGCCAAAACCATAAATTTTGGGATCTTTGCATTTCTGCGTGCACCCCATGCAAAAACTAACAAAATTGATTTCCACTTAATTGCACAGATTGATAGTTTAATTCATTAGTTATCATACAGAAAATTTTCCGTCCTGATTAATACAATATTGCCAAACCACGAAAAATAGGAAATTTTTTAAATTACTTGCATGGTTCAAGCAAGATGCAAATTTTTCAACAAACTACACATTGCAATAATGTATCTCATCTTAGAGATAACTTATGTTTCAAAGTGATCACAACACACTGAGAAATTAACAATGGTTCACTAATTTAACTGTTCTATAATAGAATCTAAGCCTACTTGCAGTTGAAATATTTAATGTTCAATGCATCATGCAAGGGGTGTCGGCATAACTATATATAATAATTTAAAGCAACATATTCTTCACGGGTATTTTCAAGAAACAATGACAATGTTTCAATAATGTCCTCTGTTATCTTCATCAGGTAATCATATCTTGCTATTGAGAATCTGCAAGATCACTGCAAAACTGCTGGATGTCAGCAATGTCCAGCAGGAGTCGACTACTCGTGGTTGTGGAACCGCCCAATCAGCATGCAGACTATTCAATCGCAGCACTTCGAGAACAGTGTCGGTAGCCGAGACTCCATCTGGAGAGGATCGCTAGGCCACCCAATAATCGCGTTGAGGAACAGGAATTAGCCAGCCATGGCACAACAGGTGGCAGTGCAACAGGATCGAGACCTCGTCCAAAAGCGGTTGCCAGGCCACCCAATCTGAGCATAGTGATAGTCAACTGTGGTGCAACAGGTAGGAGGAAGACCGAGGTTCACGCAAAGATGAAGGAGAAAAAGAAGGAAAAGAGAAAGGCACTCTCTCTCAGCACAGAGTTGTCATGCACTGTCGAGACTGTCATTATAATGACATGCCAGCAGACAGCCCTTTTGCGTCGTGGTTCTACACGCAGTCTGCTCCACTGCACTCCTCTTTTTGGATCGTAAGTGCTGGTTTCCATGCATCATACAGAAAGAAACCTGTATCTCCGTTAAACATGTTATCATTGAGTCTTATTTCAATAACTTCTTTTATAATCGACTCCCAAAAATAAGAGGTCTGAGCCAGCACCTTCACATTTCTAATATCTATTTTATGGCCACTTTCAATGATGTGTTTTAGTTGAAACAGGAGAGGGTTGCACTTGTGTTCAGTGCAACGGTTTTCAAAGGTGTGGATGGTCTGCCCGATGTACAATTTACCACATTCACAAGGTATGCTGTATACTTCCAGTACCTTTTACTCAAGTCGTCCTTCAGCAGTCATAGCCAATCCCGAATTATTGTTGGAAGATACTCCTGGATCTTGTGACGAGCCAAGATGTGACCTGCCTTTTCAAAACAATATCCTGCATATGGGACTAAAGCCACAGACTTTGGCTGCTCTCCTTGTTTTGATGATTGTTTCCTTTCCTTTGTTCAAAGTGCCCTCTCTATTTGATGTTCTGAGAACTTGTTCCGCATGAAGATTTCTTGGAGATGTTTTGGTTCTGCTTGTGGGCTTTCTTGATTGCAAATTTCTCTTGCTCTATTTACCACAGAATATAATAGTCTTCTGAGCAGGATTGTGGTAGCTGCAGGCATCCAAATAGTGGTCTGCAAGTGTGTGGTCTCTGGATGGGGTCTTTACTACCGACACTGCTCTAGAAGTGCTGCGATTAATTGGTCGGCCTTGCAATCATCAATGGATGTGGTCCTGTGGAACAACAGCCCTGCAGATTGTGTTGCACACCGATTGAACAGTTCCACAACCACAAGTAGAGAATTCCAGCTCGACATTGCCAATTTCTGGAAGTTTCACCGTGATCTTACAGATTCTCTATACCAAGGTACAATTACCTGACAAAGACAATAGAGGACGTTGTCAAAACGTTATTTTATGAAAATATCCAGCTGCAAGCCTGTGAAGACTGCGTTGCATTAATATGCCAGGAAAATATCCATTCACAAATAATTTAGAGTCCACCTACCTTTGTTAATTGTTTTTATATTATTAACATTTGTTATATTAATTTTTATCCTTGAAATTGATTTTTACATCATTTGTATCCAATTTGTGCTATTTTATGATAAAAATTGTGACATATTCTGATGCCACAAGGCAAATATATGAGGTAAAAGTGTTAAAAACTGTGAGTAGGGCCATTAAGATATAGGAGTAAGTAGCTAATAAGACATAGTATTAAGAACCACAAGTTGCCATAGTGACAGTGAGGCAGGTAGTATATTTAAGTTAGGAATTTCAGGACGCTGCTGGCAGCAAGGACAGTCTAAAGGTCAGTCACCCTGTTCCTACCCAGAGTTTGGCACGCCGATCAGTGCCTCTACCATAAGCCATCACCTCTACCACAAGGTAGAGGTGATGGAAAAACAAAGAAATTTGGGAAGGCAGGATTGGTAACAACAACATGGAAAAGACCTCAAGCAACCCAGAGCACAGTTACCCTGAGGTTATTTAAGTCCCACTGAGACACAATAGAGCTCAGTTGCTCAGTTTTGTTCAATTTGTTCAACGTGTTTCAGTATGGCACCGTCTGCTAGACGTAAGTCCATTTACATTTTCTCTCTCTCTGAAGATAACAATATGTAGCTATGTAAAATACTTTTGTGCTATTCTTATGTCCCATTTTACTGATAGTTATCCTACATAATGATTCATCACAAACTTAGAGAGGTCTGGTGGCTCAATGGTTAAGGCGTCTGAGATTGAAAGGTCCCCAATTCCAATCCCGTCTCAGTGGGGGTTTTCATTGACACTTAACCCAGCCTTCACCTCTGGCAAAGCTTGCAGTGTAATGTGAAATATTCCAGAATGCTTTTGTGATTCGGATTCCACGTTAAACTGTAGGCCCCTGAACCAGGCTGGATTGCCGGGCTAAGTCAAGATGGCTGCTACAACGGGGGCGGAATGTGCAGCAGATAGAAATCCTGCCAGCAGGTCATTACAACTACATGAAATTATTATTATTATTACAAACTTCATGCTAAATTTTAGTTAATAAATAGTGGTAATTAATAAGGCAAAGAAAAAACCAGCCAGAGCAGCTCTGGTTCAAAGTGTACTGTTGTTATGGACAAAATGTATATAATAATATCACAGAGCAGAATGAGAGAGGAAAATGAAGTAATAAATGCATAAACAATAATAAATAAGCACACACGGCATTGTAAATTTCATGGTATGGCCCTTCTTCAGCAGCACAACAAGACAGCAGCATGGTGGCCAACTAGTGCACTCACACTCGTATCACTGGAAGGAGTAGGGGAAAAACTAAAATGGAGGAGGAGTATGGATTGAGGACAATAGATCTAGACTGACCTCAGTATTGAGAAAATTGGAAAGTGTATTATCATGGAAAGATGTCAAGGGCAGGACGAAGGATTTGAAGCAATTATTGTAGAGAATTTTTATTATATAAACACAGAAAATATAGAAAAATTAAAAACTTTAAATAAATGACCATAACTTGCTAAGATATTACAGACTGTTAAATAAAACTGTTATTGGAGGAATAGAGCAAGTTACCATTTAAGCTTTGTCCATGTTAGTAATCCAAAAACATGATACCTATCATAAATCTGTCGATGCAAGTTTAGTAATTTTAAATCGGTGGCCAATCTTCTTGTTATTTACATCACAAGAGAACCTGGTGAGAGAGTGAATCACAGAATGTAAAGTCACTGTTGTAAATCACTCAGTATATTCTCAAAAGCTGGTATAAGGTAACATCACATGGTAAATGAAAGTTCATTCAGAATTAAAAAATCCTAAATTGAATATTGAAGGTTATTACAACCACTTTTATAAGCTTTCGTATATTTTAGTAAAGTGAGCTTTAATGTTGTTGTTGTGGTTTAAGGGTGCGTCGACGGTGGGGTCATTAGCAGCCAAACAACAACCGGCTTACCAATGTGGCTCAAAATCTAAATATTACCGTCTGTATGGCCGACTGTAAAGGGGTTGGACACACAAACAGCAAATCCAGGTAAAATGCTAAAATGTTGGCTGTAAAGGGGCCATTAAAATATGAACTTCACAAACCATGTATGGTTGGCTGTAAGGAGGCCAACCAGACATAAAAGCTTGAAACAAATGGCAAAATGAATAAAAACTAAACAAAAACTATGAACATGGATGAGTGGTTGTAAAATGGTCACTCATCCACCTTAAAAGATTAGGCCGGTCTTCCAAAAAATTTGGGATAAGACCGCCCAGTACACAAAATTTTAAAACTTTAGCCACGTAGCTAGCGACATTATCTAAAATAAGGGACAGATCGTTGGCTAGGCCAACGTCTGCCCTTAAGTAAAAAAATAATTCACAACGACATTCCAGTGGGTCCTCCCGGCGGAGAAGAAAGCTGTGTGTGAGAGGACAGTGCCCTACATGGAGGTGAGTAAGGAGAACTTCATCCCTCCTCACCCGCTGGAAGGAGCTGCTGCATGGTCGAACGGTCATTTTGACCAGCCGGAGCTTATTATGCTCTACCTCCAGCCACTGCCACTGCCTCTGCCGAGGCATGGTCTGACTTTGGGACCAGGTCAAAGTCGATTCTGACCTTTCAGGCTAACTTGGCAGCTACATTGGCTGCCTCATTTCCCCCAATTCCCAGATGGCCTGGTACCCAGCAGAATAATACCTCCTTTCCATGGGATTTAAGGGAAAGGAGGGCGTCCTGGATGTCCTGGACTGGACGGTCTACTGGGCACATGTTTGCTAATGTCTGGATACAGCTGAGGGAATCACAGCATATTATGTAATTCATATCACAACTTAACTTCATATGCTGGAGCGACTTTAGCAGGGCGTAGCACTCGGCAATGTAAACACTGCACCTGCTATTCAGTTTGTACTTATAAGTCGCTCAAGGGAACACGACGGAGCAAACTACTCCATTAGCCTGCTTAGACCCATCTGTATATACAGGGGTAAAATCAGAATGATGGCTTAAAACGTCGTTAAAAACTCCAATAAATACATTGTCAGCGGTAAACAGCTTACTGTACCACGACAGTTCTAAAATCGTTCTGGGCCTCTTTAAAAGCCAGGGTGGAGATTTATTCCAACCCTGGTGATAAAAACGCGGCATCTCATAACCATAATGTTCCAAAATAGCCTTTGTATGGAAACTGAATGGTTTCGTCGCTCTATGGCGGCATGTGTAGTGCTGTTCGAAGTTTGGATGCATCACAACATCTTGCACGGGACTGCCAGGAGTAGCAGCAATATGAATATAGTGTCGCACCATGAGGAGATGCCGGCGGATGGAAAGCGGAGGCTCGCCAGACTCAGCACATATGCTGTGTATTGGGCTGATGTGGTAGGCACCCGTAGCGAGCTGGATTCCTGCATGGTGGACACTACCCAACATCTGGAGATAACTGTCCCAAGGCGAGCCGTATGCAATGCACCCATACTTCAAGCAACCATACAAAGGCTCTATAGATGGAGCAGTCGGCGCCCCACGACCTACCACAGAGAAATTTCAGAATGTTTAAAGCCTTCATGGCTCTGGCTTTCACGTCTTTAAGGTGTGGCAGCCAGTTGAGCCTTGTGTCTAAAATGAGGACCAGAAATCGAACAGTATCAGTAAAACATAAAACGGTATTCCTCATGGTAAGGTGGGGCTCTGCTAAAAGACTTCTGCTACGATTAAAAAGTACACACCTGGTTTTCTCGGCAGAGAAACGAAAATCGAAGTGCACTGACCATTCAACCAGCCTGTTCAGCATGAGTTGCAGCTGCCACTCAGCACATCTCAGGCAGGAGGATGTACAAAAAATTTAAAAAATCATCCACATATAAGGAGTACCATTTGGGACTCCTTATAATGGCTGCAATACTATTAATAGCAATGGCGAAAAGCATGACACTTAAAACAGACCCCTGAGGGACACCGTTTTCCTGGATAAAAAGATTTGATGCCTCTCTACTGACTCGATACCGGAAGCAACAACCAGATAAAAATTATTTAAAAAAACGGGGCAGGTTTCGCCTTAAACCCTATTTATGCAACTGTTTTAAAATAACATGTCATCTGGTAGTATTGTAGGCCTTCTCAATGTCACTAAAAACACCTACAA
This sequence comes from Vandiemenella viatica, assembly GCA_031002005.1. Classification (NCBI taxonomy): domain Eukaryota; kingdom Metazoa; phylum Arthropoda; class Insecta; order Orthoptera; family Morabidae; genus Vandiemenella; species Vandiemenella viatica. The sequence continues at coordinate 166,420,765 of JARYHS010013630.1, read as the reverse complement.
GGTGTTGGATGTGTATAACTGCATCCCGTATGGCCACTTCCAGCAGGATCAGGTTGTCCAGGGTGGAACGGAACTTCCTGAATCCACACTGAAAGCGACTCTTAAGGTTTTGGGATTCTAGACATCCGACGAGGCGGCGATTCACCATCCTCTCCAGCGTCTTCCCCACGCAGCTTGTAAGGGCGATGCTACGACAACTACCTGGCAACAACTTATCCTTCCCAGATTTAAAATAGGGATGAGCGTTGCTTCTTTCCACAAATCGGGCAAGTATCCTTCAGTCCATATACGGATAAAAATATCCAGAAGGTACTCCTTAGCATCATTATTAAGATGGCTCAGCATCTGGTACTGGATCAGATCAGGCCCTAGAGCAGTGTCTTTTGCGCTGTTCAACACAGACTCGAGCTACCAAAATGTAAATGACCTGTTGTAGGTCTCTGTATCCAACAAATCAAGTACAGCACGCGCCTCTCGGCAGCAATCCTTTGTTACTGGAACCGAGGATCGAAACTGGCAGACGAAGTGATGGAAGTGAAATTCTCTGCCATCAGCTACGGTATGCTTCGTTCATCAGTGACTACATGTCCGCAATCCAGTAATCCAGATACTGATGGGCGGGAGTACCTTACAGATATACGGCGGATGAACTCCCATACTTTTGATGGAGGTGTGGAACAATTAATAGTGCTCACAAAGTTCTGCCATGACCTTTTCTTACTCTCCTTAATAAAACGATGTGTCTTCGCTGCGTGGGGAAGACGCTGGAGAGGATGGTGAATCGCCACCTCGTCTGATGTCTAGAATCCCAAAACCTTCCGAGTCGCTTTCAGTGTGGATTCAGGAAGTTCCGTTCCACCCTGGACAACCTGATCCTGCTGGAACACTGCTAAGTTGTCAGTAGTTGGTTGTATCTTAAATTGGTGCAACACCCTCCTGCGTCCCTGAATAGCGGAATGACATTCGTGGTTCCAACAGGGAACGGGCGTTCTTCGCAGCGTTATGGAGCATTTCAGAGTGGAAATGTCAGCCGCCTGGTGAATCGTATCCATGAAGCAATTCTCCGTGATTCCTTGGCAAGGCTGGAGACATAGTGATCGGTGATATAGTGTCCAATCAGCTTTGCTGACGTTCCATTTGTGCCGGTTATTACCTTCTACACATTCAAACTCTACGTGCATCCATATAGGGAAGTGGTCGCTTCCATTAATGTCGCGATCCACCTCCCAATGCACGGAGTCCGTAACTGAAGGGGAGCACAATGACAGGTTAATGGCAGAAGATGTACCCGAAGCAGTGGTGAAATGAGTCATTTGCCTTGTATTCAGGATACAAATTTCCTCCTGCTCTATCAATCTACCAATCACCCGACCCCTGGGGCAGTCAGAGGTGGAACCCCACAACGCACAATGTGCGTTGAAATCTCCGAAAAGGAGAGAGGGCCGAGTGAGGTTTCTTTTAATGTCAACATGGTCATCATAGGCGACGGACAGACTGGATGGCAGATAGACAGAGCATACGGTCAGTTGGATTGGACAGTGTATTTTCACCACAACTGCTTGTAATGAGGAGGTGAGAGAAACGGGTTCAGAATGGATGGTGTTTAAGACAAACATCGCCACTCTTCCCTTCACTCGATCACTCTTGGTATTGTCTTTCCTGTATAGATTGTAGCCTCTTAGCACTGGTTGGTGTGTCGGTCTAAAATGTGTCTCTTGCAGACACAAACACAAGGGTTTATACCATGCTAAGAGTTCTACTTCCTCTTTGTAAGCCTGAAAACCATTCAGGTTCCACTGCAGTATGGGAGCAATCTCACCTATTCAGCCTCACCCGCCACGGGTTGGGTGGGTCATCGTCTGGCGAGGAACGGGACCAGGTTCGTCCACCAGCATACGAATGTCTTCAGGGTCCGAAGACGATTCCCACCCTGTTAAGGCCTCGGATTGAAAACCTTTCTTTCCCTTAAGACTTTTCCCCTTCTTCTCCAACCCAGTTGGGGATCTGGGAGGAGAATCAGAATGGGACTTCACGAACATAGTGGGGTTTGTGTGTTTAAACTTCGGACCCCGAATCTTCTGCACTGTTTGCCATCCGTTACTAGCTGATGGCGTTGTTACAGCTTTATCTATTGTTGCTAATACTGTAGCTGAGGGAACCACAGCTGAAGCTATTGTAGCTGATGGCTGTGCCTCTGCTGGTGGAACTGCCGAACCTGCTGTACTGCTGGTCGAGGTTGTAGACCACTGGCACTTAAAGCACCGAATTGGGTCCAGTACATACGGGCGAATATTCAAATTCAGATATCCTGCCTTGATGTTTTTGGGCAACGTTGGAGTGCCAAACCTCAGGACGAAGGTTGCTGTCTGCCCAAGATTGCCGTTAACCCTTCGTGTGATCTGACAAACCTCAACCACATGTTCTGTTGACCACTCCTTAAGGAGTTCCTCGGTCTCTAAATCCATAAGGTCCCGGCAGGTGATAACGCCTTTACTGGAATTTAGAGTTTTATGGAGTTCGGACTTTATTAAGACCTCACCGAGCTTCTCACACTTAAGGAGTACGACAGCCTGCTTATCGGTGGATGTTCCCAAAGCAAGATTCCGTTCCTCAGCTTTTTGACGGATTCTAGGGTACCCGTAATACCCTCTAGACCTTTGTTTATATAGAATGGAGAGACATTCTAAAAAGATCCCTCCACCCTTGTCATGATAACGAAGGCATTATCTATTTGATAAACCTTGCTGTCACTATCTACAATTTCTACCATCGCCCGCTTGTTTCTACTTAAACGGGTGTTAGAAGACCCTCGTGGTCCACCCGCACCCCAAGGGTATTTTTTGGGTTGTTTAAATTTCATTATGGTCCCACGAGTAAGGGAGGAAAAGTACAGGGTGCCTTACCTTCATAGCTCCCCCGGATAATACAACAGGGGTGCGCAGGTGCCCCTGAGGTTGCACACTAGTGAGTGATCTCCCTCTCACCCATTCACCTTCACAGCATGTGTCTGACCTTGAGGTTGAGGGTTTTTTTAAGAGGTCTGTACCAGCCTCGCAATCTGGGCGATTAAGCCAAGATCCCCGTTCTGCTAGGCACACAATGTTCCACTGTCATGCCCTACAGAGGTCGTTGAAACATGGTAGGAGTTTACGGTGTGGGAAACTTGCGGCGCTCACAAGTTTCCAGCTCGGGCACCGTGGGTTCGCCAAACCCGTAACTGGCACTTGCGTACCAGGCCCCTGTGGGGGTGAACATTAAGAAATAGTTAAAAAAACCATGTGGTCAAGAAATTACAAACTAAGTATAAAGTTCTTTACTTTGCGTCATCGATAAAAGTTAATTTGAAGTTCAATCTAACAGAAATATTTCTATCACCTGAACTACATACATAACGGAAACAAAAAGAAACTACCATTAGGCAATGAAAGTAAGGTAGGAAAGGGAAAAATAACCCAACTCTTACCTCAGATGAAGGCAGGAGAGCGAGATGAACATGTGATGAACACGTAATCAACATGTAAAGAACACAAAAAACTCAAACAACTTTAGCTAACAACCTTAGTCATGTAGGATGCGAGACATATGGCAGGGGGAAATTACGACCACATCCTGACCTTCCACATGAATGAAACATAGAGGAGGGTGGTGTTAAAATAATTGACAGACTCATGATCGTCGTTGAAAGCAGTACCGCAAAGGAGGTAAACAAGGAACAAGCTTGGTTTTATGAATAATGGATAGAAGAAAAGGCATCACGAAAGGAGGAAAAAGGAGGAAAGAAAAAGTGGTATAACACTGGGATAGGAAAATATGGGACAAAACAGAAGGAAGCTATTAGAGGATATGTGAGTAATAGAAACAAAGAAGCTACCATTAGGCACAAAAAATAAAATAGGAAAGGAAAAACAACCTATCACTTACTACAGATGAAGGCAGGAAGGTGAGATGAACACTTTTTTTCCAGTCATCCGTCTTCTGACTGGTTTGATACAAACCTCCATCCTAACTCCCTTCCTATTTTGCCACTAACAACTTCTCAAGATACCCCTTACACCCTACATCCTCAATCATATGTTTCATATATTCTAATCTCCGTCTTCTTCTATAGTTCTTACCTTCAACTGTTCCCTCCACTAACAAATTAACCAAACCTACATGTCTCAAAATATGACCTATCATCCTGTCACTTCTTTCTGAAAGCCTCTTCCAAAAACTTCTTTTCTCACCTACCATTTCCAAAACTCGTTCATTTCGTACTTTATCTGTCCACCTAATTTTCAGCAGCCTTCTACAGCACCACGTTTCAAATGCTTCAATTTTCCTTCTTTCTGGTATTCCGAAAGTCCATGTTTCACTACCATAAAGCACTGTGCTCCAGATTTACAGTTTTAAGAAGTTTTTCCTAAGTCCTAGATCAATATTTAAAACCAAAAGATTCCTCTTTTTCATGAAGGCTCTTATTGCTATTGCTATTCTGCTTTTAACATCATTCCTGCTTCAGCCATCAGTTGTAATACTAGTTCCCATATTGCAGATTCTATCTATATTTAAAATAAGATAGATGATGGCAGGCAGCAGTTTCTTTGTTTCCATTATCCAACTATCTTAATATTTAATCATTATTGGTATCATTTCTGCTATATTTCATCATTTTTGTCTATTCCTTCAGTATTTTGTCTATTCTTTCATTATTTTGTTCATGAAATTCAGTAACTTCTCAATATCCTCAGCTTGTTCTGCTATCAAGACAGTATCACCACCAAACAGTAGCATACTGATATTAATGGGGATAGACTACTAACTTGTCTCTCACCCTTTTTAACTAGTGCATGTCTCTTACGATTCTCAACTTTTATTGCAGCAACTTGATTCTTACATAGTTTTTAGAGTATTCTTCTAACTTGATATTTTAGACCTGACTTCCTTAAAATTTTAAAAATCTTGTCCCACCTAACATTATCAAAAGGTTTCTCTAAATCAACAAATGCAATTAAAGTATCTTTGTTTTTCTTGATCCACCCTTCAAGTATTAATCTTAAAGCCAGAATTGCTTCCCTTGTACCACAGTTTTTCCTAAACCGAAACTGATCATCCTTCATCTAATATATCTTCCTCTACCCTTTCCATTCTTCCCTATATTATTCTGGTAAGTAATTTTTAAACATGTGATGTTAGACTTATAGTTCGATAATTCTCACATTTGTCGCCATTCAGTTTCTGTGGAAGCATAAATATGATATTTGTATTAAAATCTGTTGGAATTTCTTCTTTTTCGTAACATTTTGATATCAGGTTGAATAATCTCTGTATTCCTTCTTCTCATAGGGCTTTCAGAAGTTTTGCAGTAATTTCGTCAATTCCAACTGCCTTATCAAGTCATTCAAAGCTCTTTCAAACTCTGTCCTCAAAACAGGATCTCCTAAATCATCAATGTTGATAATGCTTTCCTTTTATATTACACTGTTGTTCAAGTGATTTCCATCATACAGTTACTCAGTGCATTCTTTCCATCAGTTAGCTCTATCTTCTGAGCTTAAAAGGGGTTTCCATCGGCAGCTTTAATGTTAATAAATCTTTTCTTCATTTATCCAAAATTTTGTTTGATCTTCCTATATGACACATCTACTTTGCCTATAACCATTTGCTTTTCTATTTCTTCACACTTTTATTGCAGCCATTTTTCTTTTGATTGTTTGCATTTCTTGTTTATCTGATTTCTAAATTGTCTGTATTCCTCTCTTCCTGGGCATTGTTGTGCCTTCTCCTCTGATCCATCAACTCCAAAATTTCTTCTGTTATCCAAGGTTATCGGGTGGCTTGTTCCCTAAAGCCTAATGTTTCTTTGCCAACTTTCATTATTTCTCTCTTTAATGTATTCCATTCATCCCCAGCTAAGCTCCTTTCAGAGTTACTTCTTAAGACACACAAACCATTTCTGAAAACTTTTCTCTTGTGACATATTGTTTAAAATTATTCACTTCTAGTCTGCTCTGATTGTATTGCTTCTTTATTCTCCTGAAATTCAACATGCACTTAATAACTTTCAAATTATGGTCAAAGTCTATGTCTGCTCCTGATTTACAGTATAGAATTAATTTCTGAATCTCTTTTTTACCTAGATATAATCTAGCTGGTATCTACCTGTATCCCCTGGATGATTCCAGGTATATATCCTCCATGCACGATTTTAAATAGTGTGTTCACCACAAGTAGTTTATATCTGTCATAAAATTCTAACAACCTGCTTCCTCGCTCATTTCGATCACCTAAACCAAAACTTTCTACAGTATACCCCTCTTTTCCTTCTCCCACTACTGCAATCCAATCACCCATGATTATTAGATTTTCAACCCCCTTCACATATGGGAATACTTCATTAATTTCAGTGCTAGGCAGCCATCTTCACTTCAATGCCTCCAAATTCTTCTGGACCCTCTCCTCAGGACCCATATTTCTCAATACGTCTATTCCTTGGTGTCATCTCCTTGATTTTTTATTTTTTTATTTTCCTAATCATCTTATCTAAGAAAGCTTTGTTCCTCTCTCTAGATAAAAATATGCTTTCCTTCCATATGACTAATCTTCCAACAAACAAAATAATTAACCTTTGTGCGTCCTCTTCCCATTCTTGTTTGTTTTGGTTCCTTTAGCCCTTTATTTTTCTTGTATTGCCATTATTACCCTTCCCTCTCCTAATGCTGTCTCCACTATTTCTGCTGAATTGATTCGGTTATATCTTCTTTTGACTACTGTTTATATCCTTTCATCCCATCTTGTGACGTAACTGCCAACACACTGATTGCTACCCAAATTATAAACTAAGTTCTCATTTCTGTAGATGTAAAATGGAGAAAGGGGGAGTTGCCATTTTTGTTAAAAATAACATTCAATGCAAGTGTAGATGTAAGTAAGTATTTTATAGAACAACACTTTGAATGCTGTGTTACTAAACTGGAATATGGTAAGGAAGAGCTCATAGTAATAGCAATTTACAGCCCCCCCCCCCCCCCCAGGAAATTTTAGACTGTTTTTATCTCAGTTAGAGTCTTTGCTACTATGTTTCAAAAATAACAAACAAATAGTTTTATGTGGAGATTTTAATGTTGAATTTCTCAATCACAGCAATGAGAGGCTAGATATGGAAGCCTTGATGTTGTCTTTTAACTTAACAGCACTTGTAAATTTCCCTACTAGAATACAAAATAATAGCAGGAATGCAATTGATAATTGTTTTATGGATATTTCTGAGTACAGTAATTACAACATACTTCTAGTAATACATGGTATCTCGGATCATTATGACCAGCTGTTATGTATCAAGTCCAGAAACACTATTAAACAGATAATGAAAAGTTGGGTATATAGAAGAAATATTAATGAAAACAATTAAAAACATTTCATAGATTCCGTAAATAATGAGCAATGGGCAGAAGTGTACCAAGGACAGGGTTTTAATGAACAATTTGATTCCTTTCTCAATATATTTCTAACACTTTTCAGAGAAAGTTTCAAAAAAAGGAAAGTTGTCAATACTCCAAACAATGAACTGGGTAAGGGATGGATAACAAAGGGTATTAGAGTATCTTGTAAAACAAAAAGGGACCTGTACTTAAAATTAAGAGAATCAGATAACTATACACTGAAAGCTCATTACAAACTTTATTATAAAATACTAAGAAATGTAATAAGAAATGCCAAGAACAGGTATATATCAAAAGAAATAGAGAATTCAGGTAATAAGATGAAAACAATATGGAATATAATAAAAACTGAAACAGGAAAATCTGTAAATCACTCTAAAGACATAAAAATAGAACAAAATGGATCTGTTCATAGTGAAGTAGGGGAAGTTTGTGAAATATTTAACAAACATTTTACTTCAGTTGTAGAGAAATTAGGCAAAGAAAAGCAATCCCCACATAGTGCCCTAAGGCTTCTTCAGACTGCTTTCCCAAATAAATTTGTATAAATGCAATTGCCACCAGTAACAGTCTCAGAAATAAATAAACACATGAAACAATTAAAACCTAAAAATTCTTCCAGCTATGACAATATTTCAAACAAATTACTGAAAAGATGTTCAGATTGTATCAGTCGTGTACTTTCATACATTTGTAATGAATCCTTAATGCAAGGCGTGTTTCCAAATAGACTAAAATATGCAGTAGTAAAACCGTTGTTTAAAAAAGGAGAAGCAATGTGTTTAGATAACAATCGTCCCATTTCATTACTTTCAGGATTTTCAAAGATTTTTGAAAAAGTCATGTACTGTAGAGTAATAAAACATGTTAAACAAAATAATATCCTCACTATATCACAATTTGGGTTCCAAAAAGGATCATCTATAGAAATGGCTATATATTCATTTTTAAATAACACATTTGAGGAACTGAATAATAAAATGAGCCCTGTAGGAATATTTTGTGACCATGCAAAAGCATTTGACTGTGTAAATCATGAATTACTTTTGAAGAAAATGGAATACTATGGTATTTATGGAACCGCAGGTAAATGGTTTAACTCAAACATGGAAAGTCGAATGCAAAAAGTTTCCATTTTTGATCCTAAAATATGTAAAGATGCTTCATCAGACTGGGAGAAAATAAAACATGGAGTACCACAAGGTTCTGTTCTAGGACCCCTCCTCTTCTTGTTGTACACCAATATCCTTCCTGGAAACTTAATCTGACAAAGTTAAGAGTGTTTTATTTGCAGATGACACTAACCCGACTGAGAGAAAAACACCAAACAGCAATCTACAATTTAATGTAAGTGAAGTACTTAGTAAGTAGAAAATTGGTTTAAGGCAAATTCATTAAAATTAAAATTTGAAAAAAAAAAACACATTATACTAAGTTTAAAACAAAAAATTATGCACAGCCAGATTTACAAGTAAGCTATAAAAATAACACAATATTAGAAACAAAGAGTATAAAATTCCTTGGTATTAAAATAGATGAGAAACTCTGTTGGCATGAACATATCACTTCACTACTGAAGAAGTTAAGTAGTGCAACCTTTGCAATACGAACACTTTCTCTAACAGCAGATCTAGAATTAACGAAACAGGTGTACTCCTCATATTTTCATTCGGTGATGTCATATGGTGTAATTTTTTGGGGAAACTCTTCACAAAGTAAAGAAAGTTTTCATGGCACAGAAGAGAGCTATTAGGATGTTGTGTAGGGTAAAACCAAGAACTTCTTGCAGACAACTTTAAAAAAAAAACTCTATATTCTTACCATGACTGCTCAGTATATATATTCTCTCATGTGCTTTGTCATAGATCATTTTAACCTGTTTACTTCTAATTCACAGGATTACAATTTCAATACAAGAATCAGAAATAACTTCCACAAAACACAAACATCTCTGTCATTAGTACAAAGAGGAGTTAATTAATCTGGTATAAATCTGTTTAATAAACTTCCCAAGAGTATAAAACAGTTTGCAGATAATAAAGATATATTTACTCCTACTCCATTCAAGAATTTGAACATATTAATTAATTGTATTCAATATGACTTTTGCAAAATTCAGTTGTAAAAATTAATGTTTATTGTTGTTCTCTTTATTTGTCTTTGGAACATATACTTGTTTTTACTATGATTATGACTCATCTATCTATATATAAAAAGATTAATGTATGTATGTTTGTTTGTTTGTTCTTCATACAGATCCACAGTTTTCTTCCAATCTCAATGAAACTTTACACACTTATCCTTTGAAACAAGGAGAAAACACATTTGGTTTGAAAACTTATCTGTATAAATAATACATGTTGTCATATAATTTCGAAATATTACTGAACGGTGATGGACGCTTTGGATATGGAGGTCAGTGTACCATTTTTCCATGTAGCGGTCAGTTAGCTCAGGGTTTAAAACGCTTGCTTGCTAATGTTTGGTTCGTGGTCTCCGCTTCAAATATCCGTGGAGGCTAAGATTTTGAAAAATTGTTTTTGATCGTAAGAGTCACGCCTGGGCCGTCGGTTATTCGGATTGAATGTTAAACTATAGATATCACAAATTTAGAAGTGCAATGCGAGGCAAATTGTAGGTAGTCTTGCAATGCTGTTGATGTACATTTTTCACGTTGTATTGAGCCCTCAGGGGTGATTTTCAACAGTCTGTGTGTGATATGCAGTAATAATACTATAAATGCGGAACCTAGTCTGTGTTTTTGTTACGTTTTGATAATTAAATGCCTATACCAATATTGACGGAATTTGACAAGAAAATCAGTAGGGAGGGCACAGGATATTTTTTTTTTCTGCTTGATTAACAGTTGTAGTCACGAAATTTTGAGAAATTATTGAATGTTGACAGAGAAACGGATGTGTGTGTTAGTCTATAATGTTGCGTCGGTTGCTCAAACTGTGCTTCTCACGCATTATGTTAGTGTATAATTTGTTAATAAATTTAGTTTAGAGAGAAAACGTATTATTTAGTATAGATGTCGATTTTCTCTGTCTTATTACTTTGTGTCTGCTTAAATATTTCTGGCAACAGTTTATTTTGCCTTCTTTCTTGACATGCCTTGAGGGCGTAAACTGGCCTAAGTTGTAGCTCTAGCAGAGCATGAGCAGCTAAAGTTATTAGAACCCAAGAATCGAATGCTCATACTGAAGAAAGAAGAAAAGACCAAGGTGAAATAAAGCTGCCCTTAGTTAACACCTCCACCCCCCCTCCTCATCCCCTCACCTTCGTTTGTTTTTCTCTTTTTAAATATGTTGGAAATCGATTCTCTTCAAGAGCCAGGTTCAATGGTAGGATGATATAGTGATAGCTTTCTTTCCATATTATGCCGACTTGGTGTTGTTTCTGACCAATCCTTCATTACCAACAACTTTCTATATTCAATTCTGGCAAAGAAATTGTTAATCCACACGTACGAAGTCGTGGGTATCAGCTAGTATTGTATGTATGTGTATTAACCATGATATGTTTCACATCCCAGAGGTCCTTCCTCAGCAGGGATCCATGAAACAAGATTGATAAATAAAAAAATAAAAATCACTTTGCCGACAGACAGTATTTGCTTGAACTTCCGCAGCTTTGGTGACTCCAGTGACGGGAATGTCGTTTCATTTCAGGCATCATGTAGTGGACCCAGGTCTTGTCCCCAGTAACAACTGAATCCAAGAATTCTTCACCATCAGTTTCATAGGCTTGAAGAAATTTACTTGTCATTTCTACACGTTGCCATTTATGTTCTTCCATAAGCATTCTTGAGACCCATCTTGCGCAAACCTTGGCTTACCCTAAATGGTCTGTCAAAATTTTGTCAATGATAGTCTTGCTGACATCAGGAATCACCTCACAGAGCTCCCGAACCATCACCCTCTGATCTTTCAGCATTTCTTCTTCCACCTTCGGAATCATTTCATCCAAAACAGATTTCTGTTTGGAATGCTGTTTGTCATGGACATCTGTACGTCTGTCTTTGAATTATCTGCACCATTTGTGCAAATGTTGTGTATTCATACACTTTTCTCCGTAGACTTCACACAACTGGAAATTAATGTTCCCCGGTTCAGTGTTTTTTGCACACACAAAATGAATTACAGAGTGTAATTCGCACCTGGCGGGCGAAGCGAGTGGGAGCTCCATCTCCAACTGCTGCTCTGCCAAGACTGAGCATCACAGACAGTTTGTTGGGGTGGGAATTGGGAGAGGGGGAAGCGAGCTGAATGCCAGTGTTGTCATATCCCACCAGTGGTGCCGGATCATGACTGCAGCGTTTTGGGAACCTTATTTTATGGACAACCCTTTTACTTCAAAAATTATTTATAAAATTGCTCTCGATTAAATGAAAGCTGCTATATTACTACTATTCCTGACGTTAAACTCAAATATTTATTTTTGGTATGAGGTCATTCCAGCTATTCTCTTGCCAATATGGCTAATCAAAAAAATTACTGATGTAGGTAGCCAGAAAACAGCTAACAATGTCAGCTAACAAAATTTCACATACATTACAGCAGCTGGCCCATAAAAACAAGAAAACTTCTAGTTACAATAAAAATCTCAAAAATATTATTATTACTATTATAATTTTTTTTAGGCAAAAGAAAATAGTTTTAACACATACCTTCCTGCCAAATCAACAAGATGCACCTTGGAGACAGTTTCACTGGGCATGTTGTTTGAGAATCTGGCTTGCACAAACATTATTGTGAAAATAGCATGGCTGCGACTGCTAACATCATTCATATTTGTAGAAGCAGTTGTGCGTTGATTGTTTCCGCGTATCATCAATTCCTGTACAGACAATAGCACGATAACAACACTACTCTAAAACATGCATTGATCTACAAATGGCACTTATTAGTAACAGGATAGAAGAGGAGGGAGGGGAAATTATACTAAAAAAGAAAACTAATCACACTGTCTAACAAAAAAAGTGAGTCACCAGAAGTGAAAAAAAAAGAATTAAAAGAAACTTAACAGGTTGAGAGAGTATGTGATGTTATTTCATTGATTACAAAATCTGAGTCAATTTTACAAACAACTTGACGTACAATGGCCCTGATGCATGCAATTATTCGGTTGGAAGTGTGTCACAAAGCTGTTGTATCTTCCCCTGAGGCAACTGTTATAACAAACATTGTCCTGTTGTAATGTTTCCATCCCCTGGCTTTAATACTTCTCGGCTAATTTATTCAAGGATTCAATGAGACTTCTTTGCCGCAGATTGACTGCATTCAAATTTTAATAAACCATTTCTCAATGGAAAGTTAGCAAAGGACAGGAACAATCACAAAGAATAAATATAAGTGAGTACATATGTACCACACAAAAAGTTATATTCTGGCTGGTTAGCAGTTTGTGTACAAAGGTACACACTCAAAATTGGAATACCTATTCAATCCATCCAATTCATTTCAATTTTCCATAAGCACTTCCTCAAATCTTAATAGTCACTCAAAAGCAGCTATACACATCATCCTAATGCCATTAATATACTTCACTACATAACCATGGTGAAAGTGAGTCCTATGGCAGACACACACACAGAGAGAATAAACATAAAATGGACTTGCATCATGCAGACAGGCAGTCACCACACTCAATCACCAAGAGCTACACTGAATAAAACTGAGTAACTGCTGAACTGAGCAAAAAGGAGAGGTATTGTATCCATGGGGCCTTAAATACTCCCTGGCTAAGGCTGTTTTTCCACTAAGCGGCTAGTCGTGGGCAATCGTAAGTCGGTAGCGGCTAATTTTGTAGTGCAGGATAGGGGGAAGATAGGTGTGTAGAGAAATTGCCACCGGAGCCTGTGCTCCATTGCAATTAAATTAAATTAACTGTGTGTGCGACTGTATTCTACAAACCAGCTCATTTTTAAAATGCACATCACAAAATAGATGAGAGTAAGGAAAAGGATAACAAAAACATAGTTTTTGGATACATCCTTTGTTACTTGCATTGACCTTGAGGTTACTATATTTCACATCTATATTTAGAGATAATACAATCTATTTAAAAAATGGAGCAAAAACAAACTAAATATTCCAGAAAATGTGCCAATTTCATCAATAAAGAACACACCGATGACTTATGTTTTCATCGGTTATGATGCTTTCAAACTAACTCATAAAGTTACACATCTGTATAATGAGCGAACTTCAATGAAAAAAAATGAAAAAAAAATTTAATTACATGTTGTGTAGAGCAAGGAGATACATCAAGTGTACATTTGGCATAATGGCCAATAAGTGGCATTTACAGAACTTTAAACATAGACATAGATTTCTCTACAGACATCATAAGCTACATACATTTTGCGAAATTTTGAACATGAAAGGTGGTCAGTCACGTGCAGCTATTCGTGCAGTGTGCATTTCGCAGCAATTTTACATAGAAATTGAGTCACACACGGCTATTCAAGTTGCGTGTTCATTTTTAAGTCGCGGTCACATCAGTGGGTATGGTTAATGGCTTAACTGAATAAATAGACATTGAGCACGGCTGGCTGCCCTTGACTAACCACTTAGTGGAAAAATAGCCTAACTGTACTATGGGTTGGGCTGATGTCCTTCGGGGGGGGGGGGGGGGAGCACCACCAATGTTGACTTTCTGGTTACCCAGTTGGTGTGTGGACAATATCTGCCAAATGGGAGAAAGCACAGAGTTTCACAGATACTATCCCTGCCAGAAGATGCCTTTTTGTGTCTGTGGGTTGGCAACAGAACGCCCTTCTCTCTGCACCAACATAAGGGCAGGAAAAAGAGTGATTGACCTCTAAGCTTTAGCTTGGTATCATAATGGCCAACGCAGCCACTCCTAAAATTCTTAAAGAATGTCTTACACTGACTGGCTCACTTTCGCTACCACAATTTAAAATTCTAAATCCCATTCCTTATTTTCTAGTTAACGCTATCACGTACAATTTCTACTTACAGTTTTTAATACTTTTATCTCATATATCTGCCTGGTGGCATCACACTGTGATGTAATGTTGCACCATCAGAGTTCCTTGAATCACTACCAGCCATGACCTGAAATAATTTCATTCCTGAAGCCTCCCCATACCATGATGCCAAGAGAAACACTGCTGTGCATCTTCAAAACATTAGAAAAATGGGAACTCTCGCATGTAACCACCATATTCATCCCCAATGGTCATCCGTGATAACACAGAACTGCAGTTTATCACCGAACACAATGAGATGCCATTCATTAGTAGCCCATTCTTCCTGGTAATAGCACCACTCCAAATGTAGGCATGTGTGTTGTGAAGTTAACTGCAGCATAAGTATGGAATGGTAATTTCCAAGTCCCGTGTCTGCTAGTCTCTGACCAATGATGTCATGGTGTGGGAAGCCATCAGGTATGACTTCAAATCACAGCTTTAGTGATTGATGGAACTGACGGCACATAGGTACATCACTGACATCCTATGTTCTCATGTATTACGTCTCATGCCACAGTTTCTTGGCGACATTTTTCAAAAGGACAACGCTCAGCCACACATTGCATGTCTCCCTATGACCTGTCTGCATGATGTTAAGGCAGTGGTTCCCAATTAGTGGTACGCGTACCTCCAGGGGTACGTGAGGTTCTCTCTTGACTGAGGTATTCTAGAAGACAATTGAAAAAAAAAAACAATTACGCAAACATTGCTACCGCCAAAATATATTTTAAGACAGTCAAACGGTGTGTGTGTGAATTACATTTCTGTAATGCTGCAGATGTGCGAAGCACTAGATTGGAATGAACGCGGAAGCAAATGTAGCTATAAGGGGGTAGGCGAGGTTCAGCTCTTTGTTGAAGTGGTACTCGGGAAAAACTATTTGGGAACCATTGTGTTAAGGTACTCCTGTGACCAGAGAGATCCCCAGATCTGTCCCTAATAGAATGTGTGGGAACAGATCAGATGTCAACTCTATCCTAGCGCCAGTATCTAGGATATCAAGGACCATTTACAACAGCTGTGAGCCAACTTGCCTCAGGAGAAGATACAACGGGTTTTATGATGCCCTTCCCAACCGAATCAGGGCATGCATCGGGGCCAGAGGATGTGTAATATCATACTGCCAGGAGCATTGAAAATTTGACTATTTTATAATCACTGGAATAACATCAAATACCCTCCAACCTGTGAAATTTCATTTCCTTTCCTCCTCTTCTGTTTTTTTTGACAAGCAGTGTATAAAAACTTAGACAACTTTTATCTAATTTGGGCCTTATGCTCCTATAACATATCCCTAACTTATGATCCAAAGTGATATGTTTTTGCATATTTCCCAGTTTGCTGCAGCACAAAAAAGGAATCTACCATATTGTAAATCACTGGGTAAAGGAGTGCTTGATATTTATAAGGATTGCATTGACAGTGGAACCTCGTTTGATACTGGGAATCGAATTAGCAGTTGCATATGAAATTAAGGACGTCTATGACTAAAAAAAAAAAAAGCATTTAATTTCTGGGATAAAGGAGTATGAAAGTATTTATATGAAGGGTCTTATATAAATTACCAAGAGATCTGATGAGCAATGCACCCACGTCAAGGAGAGAAGAGAGTTTAAAATTGCTACAGGCAGAATTTTCCAGCAAAAACTTTTTGCTCCAAGTCTAGAAATACTCTCCATTCTGTTATTCATATTTCTATAACTATTATTACCCCATACTATTCTAACTTTTTTATTTTTTTGTACTCATTATCACTCTACCCCTTACTCAGGTGAAGCCTATTTTTCTCAATAATTCTAGACAACTTAATCCTGTTAATCCTATTTCTCCTACAATTAGTTTTCAATTCCTGACCAACCATTTCTCCTTCCTCCCAAATTTCACATTTCCAGCTTGGAGCTGGCAGGGCTCTTATCATTTGCTCCCCATTTGTTTTGTTACACTTCCCGAATCCTTACTCTGGCTCCTAACTTTTCCTATCACTTCAACAAATAGGATAAAGCCACATTCCCTTCTCCTCCAGCACTACATTCCTGCCAGTGAAACCCCTTTGCACACCCACTGCAATCAACCAATTTTCCATTACCCTTTGGAACATGCTACAAGAAAGACTTCTAGCTGGTTTAAATTTTATTCAAACCTTACAACAATTTAAAGTTCTTTAAGCTATTAGCCACACGATGATAGCAAAATCTGATATTAAGAAATCTTCATTCCAGTAAGATGTTATAAGCTCATTCTCAAAAACCACTACCGATTGGATGAACAGATTTAATTTTTTTAAAAAAATCCTATTCAGAATCTGCTTTTAAAGTAACAATATCTCAACCTTGCATTATGCTCATTTGTGGAGACATGACGTTCAATGCAATGTCTGCTGACAAAAACCAAATGATTAAGGCCAGCTGTCAGGTATTAGAAGCTGTGACAATATGTCTTCTGCCTTTATACACAAGATGCATATAAACCTCCCACGAAATTGAGTTTCTGTTGCCTTGCTGTAAGAACAATAACATTAATGAAATGATGGATTTGTAATACTTTAATCACAGCTAACCTACAAAGTGAAGTGTGAAAAATCTTGCTGGAAGTACATAACTATTGGTACAAACTGCTGTACACCATAACAGCTAAGTGATGGGATGGAAGACCTGAAACTAAATAGACGTAAAAACATCAACACCAAAGCTATGAAGAGTGGTACAATTTGATTCATGCTGACTATAAAGGAGATGCTGTAATGAATATTTAAAGATCCATTATTCACACTGCTAACACACACAGTGAAAATTTGAAGTAATATTAGACGAGATTTTTTTAAGAATTTGGAGGTTGAAAAAAAGGCAACACTGTTTTTAAAATTCAGCTGCTTAGCAATAGAAATTTGACAATATTAATTTTCCAAAAAAATGCAGTCATCTAAAAAAGAGGTGGAAAAATCTATATAATTAAAAATGAAATGCTGTTTGTATCATTTAAGAATGGCTGGAGCAATTTTGCTAACATTTTTTTTTCTCTCCCCCCAAACATACGTAATGGTAAGAATAAGGTTTTTAGAAAAAGAAAAATTGGAAAATTATCCCAGAAAATTCAGGAAAAACTGAAAGTACTTCTTTCTATGGACGATTTACACTTAATGTTTTTCTAAATGTTCATAATAATCCGAATAAGGTATACAGAGAAAGAAAAAATGGAAAAGTTGCCCAGAAAATTGTAAACTTTAGGCAAATCTTACTTTTTTTCCAAGGACAGATTTACATAATTTTTTTTTTTTAATATTTAAAATAGTTCGAATAAGGTTTTTAGGGAACGAAAAATTAGAAAACATTTTGGAAAAATTTGATAAATCAGGAAAAACTAAAACTATTTTTTTTCTTAGTACTGATTTGCCTAATTTTTAAAAAATATTTGTAATAGTTCAAATAAGGTGTTTAGAGAAAGAAAAATTGGAAAAGTTGCCCAGCAAATTGGAAAATTCAGAAAAAAATGAATGTACTTTTTTCTAAGGAACATATTGATTTTGTTAAATGTTGATAACAGTCCAAATAAGAATTTTAGAAAAAGAAAAATTGGGGAAAGTTTTCCAGAAAATTGAAAAATTTAGGAAAACTGAAAATTCTTTTTTCTATTGACCAATTTGGCTAATTTTTTTAAATGACCAAAATGGTCCAAACAAGGTATGTAGAGAAGGAAAAATTGGAAAATTTGTGGAAAACTGAAAATACTTTATGGATCAATCCAGCTATTTTTTTAAAAAAATGTTCACAATAGTCCGAATAAAGTTTTTAGAAAAGAAAAATTGGAAAAGTTGCCCAGAAAATTCAGGAATAACTGAAAGTACCTTTTTCTATGGACTCATTTTGCTAAATTTTATTGAACATTACTCTGAATAAGGTTTTTTTATATAAAGAAAAATTGGAAAAGTTGCCAGGAAAAACTGAAAGTGCTTTTTTTCTATGGACCAATTTTATTTGAAAAATGTTGATAATAGTTCGAATAAGAGTTTTAGGGAAAGAAAAATTGGAAAGTGCTGGGAAAATTGGAAAAAAACTGAAAGTGCTTTTTTTCTATTGGATTTTTGTATGAACTCAAGACCATAACTAATGTCAAATGATGGATAATTATTATTGTTATTATTTTATGCAGATAGACCTATAAAGATCAAAGAAAACTTAGTCATTTTCTGTCCGAGTTTCTTTTGCCATTCCAGAATTCTCGCATCCATTTACTGAAGGCAAGTTTCTTCTCTTCTGTCCAAGTTGCGCCAGTCTTCTTGGCCTTGCCCTTGGTTTCTGCCATACACCCATTTGTGTATTTTTTGTCTGAATATTTTGTAATCTAGGATTTCTGATATCTTGATATTTGTTTTTTCCATGTATTGTCTTACTTGATCGAACCAGCTGTTAGGCATTTTTAATGGTTGCATGAGGTCAAATAACTGCTTAGTTAATCTGTGATATGGCATCCTGTAGATGTGACCATAGAATTTTAGTCTATGTTTTCCGATGTTGATTGTTATGTTTGAGTGGGACTTTACCGTTTTGTTTGACTTAAGTCTGTAGCCTTCTACCATTTTGGTTGGTCAAAAATTTTTTCACTCCACTTTTTGGATGTTCTCGATGTCCCTCTGTAGCATTACCGATACTACAATAACATTCTTGAGGTAGGCGTTCCATGCCACGGGCCAGTTAGTACTCTTAAGGAAGTTTCCATAACAATGGGAGAAACAGAGATACTAAGAGATTCCTTAGAGCAGCAGCTAAGGAGAGCTTGCTAGGAAGAAGTTCGATAATGTATTTAATGAATGTATTTAATTTAAAATAAAAGAGTGATTTTAATTGTGCAAAAAAGGGACTAACAAATTAATTATTTGATTAAGCTGCACAAAATATATCTTCCGAAATAATATAAATATGATGCAAGTAAGGAAAATGGAAGCGGCTTCTAGGCGATATAAATAAGAAAAGAAAGGGAAATTAACCCACCACATACCAAAGTGGACGGATGCGATGAGAGAACACTAATGCTGACAAACAACTAAACAATATTTCGGCATATGCCTTGCTCACAAATAGAAAAAACGGGCCATTAGGCTCGGAACGTCTGTGTACACCGAACGTTACCTAATGACTAACCGTGTTGTGGTGGGGGGGGGGGGGGGAGACAGAAAAGGAGTAGACTATCGATATTATTATTATTATTATTATTATTATTATTTTGCCATGTTTATACCATACCATTACTACATTTGCTCATTTTACCATCGCCTGCCAAAATATTAAATATATTATCTCAGACATTGTATACCGACATCGATAGTCTACTCCTTTTCCGCTTTCCCCCCCCCCCCCCCACCACCACAACACGGTTAGTCATTAGGTAACGTTCGGTGTGCACACACGTTCCGAGCCTAATGGCCAGTTTTTTCTATTTGTGAGCAATAGGGTTCGGATCTTTAGGACCAAAAAAATCGCGAAATATGCAGGCAAATATGACCTTAAAAATAGGTAAATATGACCTACAAGAGACAAAATATGACCAAACATTGAATTTTTTTATTCATTAAAAATGCTCAAATGTACATAATTTATTTTATGTAGCTGTGTCGCTTTCAAGTAGACAGCATAATTTGCTTCTATGCACTCACTGTACGATTGGGAAATTAATTTTATTGAAAGTTATTTTCTTGTTCCTGTAAAAGAATGGATTACTAGAATTTTACTTTTAAAAATGGAAATTTACTATACATTTGTTGCGAATTAGTGTACATGCCATTTTTTATTCTTGTTTGATGCCAGCATTGCAGTATATCACCACATGCATCTTCAAGTACTCGAAGAGGAATTTTCTCCGGTTGTCACTTAAAACTTTCTTGTAGTGTGAGAAGCTTCGTTCGACATCGCAAGATGTGACAGGAGCGTACTTAAACATAGTCAGGTCACTGCAATTTAATTGTGGGTCGTCTTCAGTCAAAACAGATTCGCCACCATGTAAATTTTCACTAATTTTACAAATTGTTTTATATCTTTTATTCCCACACAACACTTTATCGAATTTGTTTTTCAGCAAACTAACCACACTGCTCCCTGCTTGGCCTATTTCGGTTTCCACACTTTTAACGACCGCCAAACTTTCATTCAGTTCTAGACCAATTTTACAAGACGCGAAATCGCAGTTATGATACCTGAAAACTTGACTTTATGTACGCCAAATTTCTGAACAAATTACTGGAAAAGAGTTCTTGGACAATTTTTACGGAAGATGCTTCACTGCTATCAAAATTAGAAACTATTTTCCGTATGTTTTCATAATATTCACAGTAATAGCTAACTGCATCGAGCCATGTGCCCCAATGAGTAAGTACTGGTTGTGGTGGAAGAGGGATGGAAGGTGCGTCTTTAAATTATTCCACTCTCATTGGAGCTTTAACAAAAATCTTTTTTACATTTGATATTAACCTATCAACATCAGGGAAATTTAGTCTTACTTCCTCGGCAACTCTATGTAATCCATGAGCGAGACAGGTCAAATGCACCATCGAAGGATACAATATCTTCAGACATTTCCCAGCCTTTACCATGTACGGCGCCAGCGACGGTCACAAATAGTAAGACATGTTCTCACTTAACTTCACCGCTCCATAACAGTTTCATAGCGTTGTCGAAACGGGCGGCAATTGTTGAGTGGTTTACTGATTCAAGAGCTTCACAGTCCAGTAAAAATATATCACCCGGTCTGTCAGAAAGTAGGGTTCCAACGATAACATTTACAACGTATCTCCCACAAGCATCAGCACTTTCATCCATTGATACCCAGATATTATTGGTGCCTATCTTAGTTCTGATTGCCTGCAATACATTTTCATAACAAGACGGTAAATAGTTCTTCCTTAATGTTGATTCGGTTGGAACCGTCTGTGTTGTGTATTTCTCCAAGAACAATTTGAAATGCTCATTGTTCACTTTATTAAGTGGGATGTTGGCTGATACTATCATTTCACAGCATTCTTTAGAAAAAATTGATAATTTGGAAGACGACGAAGCTGTAGATGTATCCAAGAAAAGTCGCTGTTTGCTTTGTCGAGTTGAATGTCGTATTACGTTATTCTTGTGTCTTGATGTATTGCAGTGCTGCTGCACATGAAATCGCTTTGTTGCATTCACTTTAGTTTCACATAATTTACAGAAAAGAACTCTTTCATCTGTGCTAAAATACTCCTCTCCAAATTCCTTTACATAACTCCGTAACTTTACACTTTCAGAAAGTTTTGTTTTCGGCATGGCGGTACTCACTGATCCACTGCAGATTTAACACTGGTTCAGGATTATTTTCAAAAGCATTGGTGACAGTGCGTGAGTGGCTGAAGGCTTTGTGCTTGTTTCGACGCGGAGAGTCTGTTATGTGGGGAATACCTGACCTAGGTAGGGACGGGTTTTCCCGTTAAGCAGCAGTTTCGCCGTACTGAATCATAGGAAGACACTTGATTCCTCTCAACTCATCGGTGGGTCACTGCAGTGGACTCAATTCCCGCGATACCGTCGGAAGTGAGACATTGATTGACGCAGCTCGACACAGGCATGCTGCTGCTGCATAGTCGAATTTAAAAAGCGGGCGGAACATTAACCTTTAGAGAGTGAGAATAATTTATAACTTTAATTCTTGGCTGGTGAATTCTGAACAATTTAGTTACAATTAGTTTCGTTTCTTTCTCCAATGTATAACAGGAATATATTTCTCTGAATAATTATCTTAATTTCTTTTCATCTACAACTTCTATCAAAAATACCAGTTTTTTTCCTCAAAATATGACCATATGACCATAAAAATTGCTGAAATATGACCAGAATTAGGAAAATGGCCCAAATATGCATTTATTAGGCTATATAAAATACATTTAAATACAATCAGAAACGTTGAATCAGTGTTTATTTCTGCGTTTTAGGTCAAAAGAAGGCAGGAAAAAATATGACTTTTCCTAAAGATCCGAACCCTAGTGAGCAAGGCATATGCCGAAATATTGTTTAGTTGTTTGTCAGCATTAGTGTTCTCTCATCGCATCCGTGCCACTTTGGTATGTGGTGGGTTAATTTCCCTTTCTTTTCTTATTGAAATAATATAAATAGATTCACAATATAAATACAACACAGCATATTTCTTAATGAATAAGCAACCAACTGCTATTTAAGAAATATGACATGGCGACCGTGACAGGACTAAAGGACCTTGTTTTAAATAACCAAGTTCAACTGACGTATTATAAGAAATACGACATGGCGATCGTGCAGTGGACTTAGGTGCTGCAAGACTAAAAATAAAAAAAAACTACGTGAATTTATGAATTTGAGGATATAGAAAAAAAATAAAAATAAATAAAATCAAGAAAAGAAGAGAGGAGAATCCTTGGAATTTGAAAGCACGCAGCGCTACTAGCGGCCGAGCGGGAACCAGCAGAGACAACAACAGCTGAGTCGCGTGAAAGTTCAACCACCAGCTACGAAATACGTAAAGTTAAGTGTTTTCAAGACCTATCTTTTCGGATTTCGTTGTTTATTCAAATAATTTATTATTTCACGTCATTTTTATTGATACTAGTTGTGGGACGTGGGTATTGCAGAATGGCTAATCAGATGCCAGGTGCAATGGTTATTTGTGATCCTTTGCGTTCGGTAAATAAGAAAGATGAAATAGTCACTTTAGGTGCATTAGAAAAAATACTATTTCGATTTGAATCGCGACTAACAGCACAACTTACAGCTTTAGAGGATCGAATAATTAGATCAGAAACTGATGTACAGGCAAGTTAGATAAGTATATAGAAAGGGCTGAAAAACAGTATACAAAGATAGATGAGGAACTAAAGGCATGCAATGAGAGTCTAGTAATTAGAGGGTTTGAACAAAGTACAAATGCAATTCATTGTGAATCATTAAGTAATACAATTGAAAGTAATGATAGTAGGCCTAATACTGTAAGGGAAAAATATGAGATGAGTGATGTTACAATTAATGGTGATGTAAATCATGTAAAGGATAGACAAATTGTTAAAGAAGGGTTTCACTTAAAAGATGGGTTTAAGCATGAAAGTAACCAGGTGGAAACTTACACGAAGACAGATGAATCAGTAGAAAAGGGTTGTAAGTCTATAAAAATGTTTGATATCAGAGACATCAAAGGAACAGGTGACTTTGATCAGGTAAAAGGGATGGAAGAGACTTTAATGAAGGTAGATGGATTAGGTAGTTTGATGATTTTGAAGGATGTAAACTGCGACATTTTTTTCCATTGTTGGGGAGAATTATGTTTGTGATTATGAATCAAAGCAGTTAAAGAATAATGGTGTTGAACATTTTCAGAGTTCTTTAGATATTTTTGAAGTTGGTTTGCCATGTTACTGTTCTGGCAAAGTAAGATTAACTGTAAACAGAAAGTTGTTTTGTATGAATAACTGGGAAAAGGTGAACTGGAAATATAGAAAAAAGGTTTTCTTTTTTTGTAGAAGGGTAAGCTATGCTTACTGCCTCATCCTGTGTACAAATTCAATCAGGACATTGAATCTACAACTCAGAAAATGATGTAGTTAGCATATTATTATTATTCAGTGCCACAAAACACTTGTAAATAGTACTGATTGTTGTGGCTGCGCACAATTCAACTGTAATGATAGTAAAAGTTTATAACCACTAAGTGGAAGCTGTCACTTACCAATATTGATGATCTCGATCAGATGTGCATTCTTCGGCTGTTACCACAGCATACCATTACATAAAAGTTTATTGTCTATTAAGACTTTCTTTTAGTAAATATATAGTTTGTTAGGTATACCGGAGCATTAGAATGAATAGAATGAGTGGAGAAGAAACGAGGTGTTGCTATGATAGAATAAATGGGTAATGAATTAAGAAGTAAAATATCATATAGAGAGGGTACAACAGCACAGTCAAGACTCAGTTCCTGTAAATAAGGCCACTATCTAGGCATTGCCTTTAAATGATACCGAAAGGTTCAGGATTTGGTTAACACAGGCATAGCTGAGGTCCAGGTAGAACCTTCAAATGACTCTGTTGTTACATCTCATAGCCTAGATGAATATTCAAGATGAAGTAAAGTGGAGAGAAGTTATTACTTATGGGGAGAATATAATGTAATGTATTGAAGAAATAAAATAAAAATGAAGCTGTGATGATGATGCTAGATTAGCAAGAAACAATGGTGTCCCAGTCGTATTAACGAGGGTTGATTGTACTGGTCCAGGGACCAAATATGTGATTTAAATAATGTTGCCGGTTATACAACAGTAAAATGGTTCAAAAGGATCGGTCTTATGAAGAATATAATGTACCAAGGGCAGATAATAGAATTTTTTAATTATTTGAATGGTATGCTTGGTAAACAGGCGGAGGCCATGACAGCTAAAGATGATGTTATTAAATAACAATTCTGTAGTATAATATACTTACTGCAATTTTGATTTTTTAAGTGATAAGGACAGTAACTCTGTGTCGAAATGTGTGTTACAGACTATATGCCGTTCCAACCAGTAGGGGCTTATGGAAAACCACCAGGGAAAGTTACCTCAAGACATCGGTCCTCGTGATATGTAAAAATGTGTTATTAGCCAAATGTAAAATATAAGCTTTCTTTACCCAAAAGGTAACATTTACAGGAAAGTTTACCATAACCATTTATAATGGTATGGATGTCAAATGGTATGGTAAACTTGGGGGGGGGGCTGTAGCATTACCGATACTACAATAACATCCTTGAGGTAGGCGTTCCATGCCACGGGCCAGTTAGTACTCTTAAGGAAGTTTCCATAACAACGGGAGAAACAGAGATACTAAGAGATTCCTTAGAGCAGC
Organism: Vandiemenella viatica; assembly: GCA_031002005.1. Lineage (NCBI taxonomy): Eukaryota > Metazoa > Arthropoda > Insecta > Orthoptera > Morabidae > Vandiemenella > Vandiemenella viatica. The sequence continues at coordinate 166,395,485 of JARYHS010013630.1, read as the reverse complement.
AGCTAAGGAGAGGTTGCTAGGAAGAAGTTCGATAATGTATTTAATGAATGTATTTAATTTAAAATAAAAGAGTGATTTTAATTGAGCAAAAAAGGGACTAACAAATTAATTATTTGATTAAGCTGCACAAAATATATCTTCCGAAATAATATAAATAGAATCACAATATAAATACAACACGGCCTATTTCTTAATGAATAAGCAACCAACTGCTATTTAAGAAATACTACACCTCTTAGAGTTTAGTGTGAATGTTTCTGTGGCGTTGAGAGCGTTGGGTTTAATAACTGTATTCTAATGCCTAATTTTTGATTGGATTGCTATGTTCTTTTTGTTGCAGATGTTGCAGGCCTGTCCGAAAGTCTTTTTCATCTTGTTGAGTCTGTTTTGTTGTGCCTTCTTTTCGAGTCCTGTTAGACTGATAATTTCGCCTAATTATTTAAACTCAGTGACACTCTTGATTTTTCCATATTTTGTGACCAGTGTTTTATGTTCAGTTTGTGTGGGGGGAAAAAAAAAGAAAAAAAAAAGATTTTTAGTAAAAAAATTTTCTGCTAATTCTTTGAGGGATTCTATTTGTTTGATGACTTCTTGTTCACTTTCTGACAGAATAGCAAGATCATCTGTGAAGGCCAAGCATGAGATATTTAGTCGGTTTCTGCCTAGTTTTACTGGGGTGTTCATTTTCTCCCATTCTCTAGTGACTTTGTCCAGTGCTATATTAAATAATATTGACGAGAGACCGTCACCATGTCTAACACCAGTTTCTTGAATTCTCTGGAGAATTCTCCCTTGAATTTTACTTTGTTTGTGGTGTTGATGAGTGTGTGATTAATTCTCTTGATTTATTGTCTTGTCCATACTCTCTTAGGATGTTCAATAGACTTATATGTCTTCTTGAAGTCTACAAAGGTGCTTATGGTATTCTTGTGCCTGACTGATCTGTATTTTAGGATGGTTTTTAGGTTAAAGATATGCTATGCGCAGGATCTAATAGATTTGAAGCCTGATTGGAATTTGCCAATTTTGAGTTTGATTTGTTCTTGTACCCTTTTGCAGAGACAAGCAGAGAGAATTTTGTAAGGGACTGATAGTATAGATATTCTTCTGTAGTTGTTCACATTGGCAAAGTCACCTTTTTTTGTGAGGCGGAAGTATGACAGCGCACTTCCAGTTTTTGAGACTCCGTTTGTCTTCCAACAATGTCCGATGATTTTGGTTAGTTCTTGGAGTGAACTCTGGCAAGATTTTTCAGAAATTCTACCATTATGCCATTATGCCATTATGCCTTCTCCTGATGCTCTCGCGTTTTTGAGTTTCTCAACATGCTCTCTGATTTCTTCTAGAGTAGGTGCTGGTGAATCTGGATTGATATCTCCTAATTGTTCTGAGAACCCATGAGTTGGTTCTGGGCAATTTAGCAGCTGCTCAAAGTACACAACAAGTAGTTCACATTTTTCCCTGTTTAGTGCCAATTTTCTATTTGCATTTTTAAAGCAAAGACTCTGTGAGGAGAATCCCTTAATTTTGTTTGGGAATGTTCTGTAATAGTTATTATTATTACTATTTTTTTTTGTTCTTTATGCTCCCAGGAAGGAAATAACTCAAATATTTTCTAATGAAAAAAAGATTCAAAGATCTGGAGAAAAACCTTGATAAACACATTGCATCCTAAATTAAAATAAAATTACCTTTGCTTTTATTTTGTGTTGTCTTGCGATCTGTCCAACAAATATAGTTATTTTAATTCTATTCCATTGATTTTATTGAGGAGATGTGCTTGATGATATCAAAATAGGTGTTACCTCAATTAGTCATGGCAGCACTCAATCGTCCAATGTACAACACATTTAATCAAGAGTTGAAATTGGAAAAACAATATGACTGTCATGTATTGAGAGAATCACTTATGTTTCACTGTTGAATCAGCAACAAAAATATGCTCATGAAAGATGTGAACAATGGAACTAGAGGAAATTTCTTCTTGAACGCTCCCAGTGGAACTGGAAAAACGTTTTCGATCTCATTGATTTTAGCATCGATTCACTTGCAGAGTGAAATTGCACTTGCACTTGCTTCATCAGGAATTGCAGCTACATTGTTGGAAGGCAGTCAAAAAGCTCATTCAGCATTAAAGTTGCTGTTGAATATGCAAATCAATGAAACCTTTTGAAGAACTGCGCAATTGCCAAAGTTTTGCAGCATTGCAAACTGATTGTTTGAGATTAATGTACAATGGCACATAAAAAGTCTTCGGAGGCATTAGACTGAATGATGCAAGATCTACAAAACAATAAAACACTGTGGCTCACCTGCACCATCCTTGCAGACAACTGGCTGAGTTATACCGCTTTATAGTGATGAGAATGCAATCATGGCCAGGAATCTAAGCCCTTCATTTGTAAAAGTTGAATTGTGAAGCATTCGGTGACACAAAATTGAAGCACACAATATTTTAGGTGATATGAGAGAAAGATAACATGCAAAACATAGTACATATGAATGTCCAGCTCGCATCTGCCACCATACATGTGTACGCTCTCACAGGGTAAAAGTGGTACCTAAATTATCGTGGATTTCTGTTTATACTGTATTCTGCACCATTATGGCCCTCAACCCTCAATCTTTAATAAGTAATGGTTTTATTTTCCCTTTATTTTTTATTGATTCAAACTGACAGTATAATGAAGCAACCAGAAGCATATTAAAGGCAATTTCAAACAATTATATCAGTTTGAATCAACACTATACCTTCCACTGGATCCATTATTATGCTTAAACTAATAGCTTGCATGCCTGTAAAAAAATTGTTCTGTTAATTTCTTCATCTATATGTGATACTAAGCAAGTGTAATTTCATATTCTAGATCTATAACTTATAATCATAAAATTTGTTTTAACTGTTTCAAGAATGTTATTGCACCAAGAGGTTGGAATGACTCCACAGAGGGAAAAAAGAAAAAATATATTTCCAAGTAACATGATTTCAACTTCACTGGATACTGTTTTTTATTTTTCATTCTTAATTATGTACTGGAAAATTAAAATATTTGTGAGGTCTCTTACCATCTTTTAAAATAGAACATTACTTTCACAGGTTTTAGCACTATTATCCACGACTGAATGTAAATTGCTAATTAGTATCACGATAAAAAGAAAATCATTTTTTGTTGCTATTTTATAATAACTTTTAAGTTAAACTTAAAGTCTTTAAATCCACAAACCTGAATGTCAGAATAATCTGTCACAAGGTGACGGGAAAGATTCTGCACGTAAGGACCTTTCCTTGGATGTTCACGGACTCTCAGACTGTAGCTTGTATTTTTCCTTAACAGATCCTTCACTCTTTCATTATATATCTCAAGATAGGAGACTTCAGTGCGATAGCTGGTGCCCTGCTCCTTCCCAGCTTGCATACGTGCAAAAAGTGTGTGACAAATCCGTGGAATCAGGCCCTCATTTTCCTGCACATTTCAGTGTCAAGCAGAATTAATATTACAGGTAAGAGTTAGAAGGTTCATAAATTTTATTAGATTACTGAAGCAATACCAAACAAAGGTAATATAACATCATTGAAAATTAGTACAATATATAAGAAGAGTAAACTCTTCACTTTATGAGATCTGAATTACATATGATGATATCAATAAACAGGGAGGTACAAGTCGAGCATCGTGCAATTAGTGTTCCTTACACCAATGATATCTCACATCTGCTAAGTCAGACAGCAGTCACTTGGCACCAAACTCAATGCACGACAGATTTTAAGATTAGATAGCAGACTCCAGGCCATGGCTCTCCAACGCCATGCCACATTGCTGCATGCTATTAATGCTTTAATTAATAAAATTTAATGGTAGGTACCCTTAGAATGCAACACAATTTGAACTTAAAGAATTTTAAATAAAATTATGTTAGTAGATAGCAAAGTACCCTCAAAATAAAAATCTTTTGCCTATTTTGTTCAAAACTTTCGAAATACATTACAGGTAAATGTTTTTAGTAGTTGTCTTTTAAATATAGGCTATATTTGACATTAAGGATCTACTTCACTTTTATAGGTAATATCATTTTTGACCTGGTAACTTGATGGTTAAAATTGACAGGTGTTTGTGTATTTTCCAGTAAAATTGAAAAAAAATATATTAGTCCTCTACTTAACAAGCTGTAAAGCTCATAGGCTGCGTATGATTTTTTAAATTATTTTTTTGGCACATTTAATATTCCTATAAAATAATTTAACAATGAAATGAATACTAAAGCAAACTGCAAAATTCTGGCACGATACTTTGAAAATCTCCTCAACTGCAAGAAACCGATGTGAAAATTAACCCTAACTGAAACTGCACCAAATCCGAACTCTACACCACCCACACTCGAAGAAATAAAGGAGATCAAAAAACAACTGAAAAACAACAGAGTACCAGGAGAAGATGGCATTATTGCCGAGTTTTGGAAACTTGGAGACTAAAATCTCGCAAAGAAAATTCACAAAATTATCACAGATATTTGCATCACAGAGAAAATCCCACAAGAATGGAAATGTGCATTAATCCATCCTTAACATAAAAAGGGTTACAAGATGGATCCCAACAATTACAGAGGTATCTCACTGCTGCCAGACATTTACAAAATCCTCTCCAAAGTGCTACTCAGGTAGATCCACAAATAGGTGAATACCAAGCATGCTTTAGAAAAGGAAGATCATGCATCGAACAAATCTGGAATCTGAGACCACTCCTGAAGATAAGACAAACATACAATGCTGTAGTAACATTTGTGGATTTCAAGAAGGCATATGACTCCATAGACAGACAAATGCTCTTTCACATAATGAAAGAATACTGCATAGACAAGAAGACAAGGGCTCTGGTACAACAAACACTCACTGATACCACAAAAAAATTTATGGGAGAACATCAGAACCATACAACATTTGCACGGGTGCTAGGCAAGGGGATGGATTATCACCGATTTTATTCAACATGGTATTGAATGACTTGAAAGCAAATAAGGCAGTTGGAATTGACGAGATCGCTGCAGAACTTCTTAAATCTCTAGGAGAGGAAGGAATCGAAAGATTATTCAAGCTGATATCAAAAAGTTATGAAACAGGTGAAATTCCAACTGATTTTAATAAAAATATCATCTTCACACTTCCAAAGAAAGCACAAGCCGACAAATGTGAGAATTATCGCACCATTAGTCTAACATCACATGCTTCAAAATTACTGACCAGAATAATATACAGAAGAATGGAAAGGGTAGTAGAAGGGATAGTAGGTGAAGATCAGTTTGGGTTTAGGAAAAATTGCAGTACAAGGGAAGCAATTCTGTCTTTAAGATTAATACTTGAAGGGCGGATCAAGAAAAACAAAGATACTTTTATGGCTTTTGTTGATTTAGAAAAGCTTTTGATAATGTTAGGTGGGACAAGATGTTCCAAATTTTAAAGAAATCAGGTCTAAAGTATCGAGATAGAAGAATACTCTATAAACTATATAAGAATCAAGTGGCGGTAATAAAAGTAGAGAATCATGAGAGACATGCATCAGTTAAGAAGGGTGAGAGACAAGGTTGTAGTCTATCCCGTTAACATTCAACTTGTATGTAGAAGAAGCAATGAAGAAGATCAAAGAAAAATTTCCATGTAGCATAAGTTTTCAAGGAGAAAAAAATCAGTATGCTACGATTTGCTGATGACATTGTCTTGTTAGCAGAGAGGGCTGAGGATATTGAGAAGTTATTGAATGGCATGAACAAAATACTGAAGGAAGATTTTGGACTGAATATAAATCAAAGTAAGACAAAAGTGATGAAATGTAGCAGAAATGATACCAATACTAGCAGATTAAATATAAAAATTGGATCAGATAAAATAGGAGAAGTAAGTAAGTTCTGTTACTTGGGAAGCAAAATTACAACCGATGGCCGAAGCAGGAATGATGTTAAAAGCAGAATAGCACTAGCAAAAAGAGCCTTCATGAAAAAGAGAAACCTTTTAGTTTCAAATATTGATCTAGGAATTAGAAAGATCTTTTTAAAACTATGTGTGGAGCACAGCACTTTACGGCAGTGAAACATGGACTTTAGGAATACCGGAAAGAAAGAAACTTGAAGCATTTGAAATGTTGTGCTACAGAAGAATGCTGAAAATTAGGTGGACAGACAAAGTAAGAAATGAACGAGTTTTGGAAATGATGGGTGAGAAAAGAAGTTTATGGAAGAAGCTTACAGGAAGAAGAGACAGGCTGGTAGGTCATCTTTTGAGACATGCTGGATTGGTTAATTTGTTAGTGGAGGGAACAGTCGAAGGTAAGAACTGTAGAGGTAGACAGGGATTAGAATATATGAAGCAGATAACTGAGGACGTGGGTTGTAAGGGGTATGTAGAAATGAAGAGGTTAGCACAGGATAGGAAAGGATGGAGGATTGCATCAAACCAGTCTAAAGACTGACGACAGCAAAAAAAAAAAAAAAATTGGACAAAGTTATAAAACAATGGGAAACACAGGACAAACGAATACAGCTAGGAAGAACACAATGTAACAAAACGATCATAAGATGCCTGGCATTTGATGATGACCTGGCAATACTCAACAACAGTAGACAGCAAGCATTGGAACAGCTACATGAAATTGCCACCAAAACAGGGCAACAAATTTCATATGAAGAAACGCAGTACGGCCTACATGGAAAACAAAACAACAACGTACAAACAATACACACAAAATTTGGAAACAAAAAAGAATTGAGAAATCCAAATATCTAGGGGAATACATACAAATAGGAGAATCAAGCAGCTATCAAATGCGAAAGATCAGAAAAACTTCAGTAGGCATACAGACTCACATGGCCATATTATAACAAAAGAAATGTATCAAGGCAGGCCAAACTCAGACATTACAATACAGTGGTACTGTCAGAAGCATTATGTGCATCAGAAACAACCACGACTGGGGCTTCAGGCATCACGGATGCGGAAAAAGTTGAGCGCAAAATCCTTAGAAAAATTTATGGAGCAATATATAAAGATTGTATATGGATGGTAAGATCAACAAAAGAACTATACGAACATACAGACAGACATGATCAGAAGACAATTCTATGGACATTTACAGAGAATGAAAAACACTAGACTCACAAAGAGGATTTTTGATGTGGTAAACCAGGAAAACCAATTGTTCCATGAAATAGAAAATGACTTAAATCATGCAAGGATCAGCAAGGAAATGACACAAGAAAGGGGACAATTCAGGAACAAAATTATGAACACAAAATTTAAAATACAGACGAAAACAGGAACAAAATGGACAGAACAAAGGAAACAGGAAATAAATAATACGTGCAGATTTTAAGTTTGCTACTTATGCTGTTTAAGCATTACAGGCCTTTAAGAAACATACAAGAAGAGAATCAGCTACAATCACAATTCCTAAAAAGCAGAATTGGGTTGAAACATATACTGGGAATGGTCTGAGGTTACCATATAAAAACTGGGGACAGTGACAGACTAATTACAAAAAATAAAAATCAGTAATATTATTTATATATTCTCTTTTCAGCTGCCACTACCTAGCACAGATCACCGGTGTTTGTATGTGTTAGTAACATGGAGTTTCCTGTCGTATACAACACTGGCCGATAGCTGCGGGGGATATAGTGGTTAAAGGTGGTCAATGTAGGGCATTTTCATATACTTGTGTGTCCCTATACTTCTCTTTCCTGCTACATATATTTAGTGCAAACCATTGGTGTTTGTGTGGGGTCGAGTCTTCCATTGTGCACTGTGGTAGTTGCATATCAGTAGCTATGGGGCAGTTGGAGATATGGTGGTTCAAAATGGACGACCTGGTACACTTTCTCATTTTGACCAAAGACATGTGTGTCCCTATGTTTCAATTTTTAGCCAAAACTATCAAGCACAGATCACTGGTGTTTGTGTGTGGTAGCAGCAGACATTCACCAATCGTGCATAACGTTGGCCGAATTTCAGTAACTGGGGGTGTGAGGGAGAAATTGTGGTTAAAAGTGGTCAATCAGGGATATTTTCGTATTTTTACCCAAGACATATTTGTCCGTATACTTCACTTTGTGGCTACAACTACATAGCGCAGATCACTGGTGTTTGTGTGATAGTAGCATCCAGTCTCCCATCGTGTATAATGGTGGTTAGATTTTGGTAGCTATGGGGGTGTGGGATGCCCTGGGGCACTTTCATATTTCGATCAAAGACATGTGTGTCCCTATGTTTTTTTTATTTATTTATTTTTAAAGGAATACAAGTAAACAGAAAGTAGTGAAATTTATAGAAGCAAAACTTTAAAGATGACAGCTGCAGCATTCAATGTTGAATCATCTGTGTTATTAAACTGGAGTAACAATCGAAAAGAAATTAAAATTTTGTTAACAATGTTTCTTATTAAAAAAAATCAAAATAAAAAATTAAAAAAATCCTAGAAACAGTAAAGGAGGAAATGCAGAATATCTATTCTTATGGTGTAGATATTAAATAACTCATGATTTGGGGTATATTCATAGATGAAATCATAAACCATGTGCATTGATTGCTCTTCCAAGACTGGCTGGTAGTGGAAATAACACTTCCCAGTGTCAGACAACAGCTTTTCCAACAATACTTGAAGTATTCAAATTATATTTTGTACAGTAATGCAGCTCACAGCAGTGCAGAGGCTGTTGGCAAAGAAATTATTTATGACTCATAAAGCAGAAGTTAGAGGACAGTCAGAGCCATCAGAGACGAGGCGTCGTTGAGACACAGAAGTTGAGTAACGAGGACAGGTGGAAATAATGGCTACAGGAAAGCATAGTAGAGCAGGAGGAAGTTGACCGAGTATTAGCAGTGGAAAGAGGTGCTGATCCAGACGTGGCTTCAACAACACAACAGTGATGTGGTCATGCAGATGATGAGGCAGCAAAAACTTCGAGTGCAGCAGCAAAACAAGGAGAAGAAAAGTTTGGTTATATACAATAAGCCCATTATATTAGAGAACGAAGCTGATGTAACCACAAGTGATACGGAGATAAGTAAGATTGAAATAAATGTTAAGTTGGCCAGGGTCCCGGCCAAGGAAAGGAACCAATGGGTATAAATGTGGAGGGACAGGTTTATTCTGCTGCAACGGTATATAGTTTGGGTTATTATTTTAACAGTTTTGTAAGGCTTCACCACCGACGTGCGGAAGTAGCCACATGCAAACTTGTTTGTTCAGTATGTAATATGCCAATGGATGGTCTAAAGTACAGCATACGCCCAGTGCTGAGAAAGCAACCTAGGTAATTCTACCAGCGGTAGAACATTAAAAGTAACGATGTATTCGTTACTGAGTAACGTGTTCATCACCTGACTTGAAGTATCGAATCGTTACTCACAAATACATTTCGTTACTCACATGTTTCATTACTCGCATGTTTCGTTACTCGCATTTGTCATATAGATGGCAGTATGATTCGATAAACGAACGTACACAACGTATCATGCGTCTTGCAGGAGCCGGAACGATTCGCCCAACGATTGAATGAGCAGATTTTTGTCTTGAAATTAGTTGATTCAAGTGTGCTGCGATTGGGATATTAGGTATTATTCTGAAGTATGTAATATTCAGCGCAGTAAATCAATTGCAAGAACAATTTACCTAAATTTACCTTACTCAATTAACAATTTACTTCAACTTTACAAAGTACCTACTAATGAAGTCATTCATGCGATGCTTCATGCTAGTGCTCCATTGTATCAGAAGCAATGTGACATAGCAATCAATGAATTTTAAGAATAAAAAAAGCACAAAGCAATCATTATCTGAGATAACATCCAAAATGAAAAGTCATCTCCAGGACCCCGTTTCAACAAAAACTGTCAAAAGGGAACTATGGTCAGATGAATCATTATTCACCCTTTTTCAGACAACTGGATGCGTTTATGTCTGGAGAACGCCCAGAGAAGCGTTTAATCCTGATGCCTCTTGCTGACTTTGAAGCATCGGGGTGGCTTCATTATGGCTTAATATACCTTTAAATATTGTCCATGACCTTTATAAATCTATCCCACGTCACATTAAATCTGTACTTCAGTCAAAGGATGGTCCAACCCCCTATTAATAAAGATTTTACATTATTTCACAGGTTTTATATTATTTTGTCCTCCCCCAGTACATCTCTGCACTTGTTATGTTCTAATAATCTATTAGTATAATACACAAGATGTAGCGTTGTCGCACCTACGTCATGTCACGCGGTGACGTCAACCTACGACGTTGCGCTATGACATCACGCTTTACGATATTATTTGTGGGAGTGCGCGTTATTTAATATCATTTCCAAGCAACAGTGAATAAATTAACTCACATAACACTGAAATAAAAGTATGTATTGCGTTAAAATTGATATATCAATCATTAGATGCTTATATCTACGTAATATTCTCTTGATATATTGAAGTATTCCTTAATTCTTTGTCCATACATATTGTAAGATAAAAGCTTTGTATTTCGAGCATCAGTGCTGCGAAAAGTTTGGTTAGAGTATAACTAGCATGGATCAGAATTACAAGTGGCATTTGACGTTAACGCAGAAGGCATGAATAATTTAGTTTTTTTAATTTAAACTATGTGTGTTTCAATTGGCATATTAATTATCCGTTTTTTGATTTTGTTTTTTTTACTGAAACATTACATGGTTCAAATGAAAGAAGTTGCAAATGTTCGTGATATATACGGCCTAAACCACAATGAAATATTACATGGCATAGCTTAAGTTGTTAAGGTTTATTTATAGCATCCTTCGTTCTTGCTGGAGTCATTATTTCAGCCGCTGTAAGCTTTCTTAGCCGTTAAAATATCGATCTTCATCATAGGTATTAAGAAAGAAATGTGTCAGAACCTGTGAAGATTTGGGATCAAGTTTATATCGCGATGCAAGGAATGTATTAATTTGCGCGTGATTGAAGCTTTACTTTTCTATCAGAAATTTTATTGGATATTATGGTTAAGTTGAAATGCAACCTGGACCAAGTTGACAACTGAAGCTTTTTGCTACAGCACAATGAACGATAAATTACAATGAGCTTTATTTTGTAACAATTCTGATTAGTTAAGCAACTGCAGAGAAATACCCACGTTATTTAATAACATTTCTCGGCATCCACGAATAAATTAACTGACAGTACATACTTATTAGTTGCTTGATTTATTTAATATTAGTTTATGTAAAAGTATTCGTTGAAATCACATATATGTAAGTTAATTTTCGCAATGTTAGCGGCAGTTTTGATAGATTGTTATTAGTTTTTTTTTCTGTTACTTAAATCATTACTTTGTTCTAACGAAAGTGTTGCTAACATTTTTCGGTTGCGGAGCGTTTTACATTTCCGATTTTTTAATTTAATTCATGGCGACTTTTCCGAAAAAAGGAGGGTGCAAATGTGAAGAAGATGCCATTATAACGAAGCAATTGATACAAATTTCAACAGGGCAGTAGATACCAGTTTCCGGCCGGTGGAAAATATCACCTTCCACCCATTAAAACTAATATTACGTTGGAATGACGTAAGTTGTTAAGATTTATTTTTAATTTTCTTTGGTTTCACTGATGCCTTATTTCAGCCGCATGTAACTGTGTCAGCTATTCAAATGTGTTAGTATAATTCTGAATAACGAATATTAAAAATTAAGATTGAAGAACCCTTATAGATTTTTTATTTGGTTTATTTCGCCATGCAATGTGACCATTAAAATGTGATAAGTATATGTATTAATATGCGTGTAACGGAAGTATTGTTTCTCTGGCGGCATGTTTAGTGCATGGAGGAAGGAAATATTACCTGCATGGTTTAGCGTAGTACTGTATGTCGTTAGGGGATTCTATGATAACCGTGAAGACGCAATTTGTTGATGGATTCTTATGTAACTCGACGAAAACAACTGAAAGTAGAGAATAAAATGTTTTGATATCTCACTTAATTCTCGAGATATTGTATCTCAAAATTGATGTGGTTAAGTTGAAATGCGGTCTGGAACAGAAGAAAAATTTCTACATTACCAAATTTGATGATGATGTCGTATGTAACTCGAAGAGACAAATCGAAAACAAAGAATATATTTTCTTTCCATATCTCGCTTAGTTCTTCGAGATATTGTATCTCAAAATTTAGGTAGTTTGGGTGAAATCTGGCCTGGACCAGAAAAAACAAATTACCAAAACCGCTATATCTACACGGTGGAAATACACTATATGTGGTTTATTTTCTTCCTGGTGGTTGTTGTTAGGTTGAAATACGTCCTGGACCAGAGGAAAATTCACCAAAATCACAGTTATAATTGATTTTCAACATGCTATATCTCGAAAACCAGAAAGATATCAAAAAAATTTAACTTTATTTTCGATTTGTTTCGTCGAGTTCTACAAGAATTCATCATCAGATTGTGGCGCCACGTAATGATAGAACTGCCTTTTGTTAGATTGAAATGCAACCTGGATTAGGATAGCAACAGAAACATTTTGTTATTGCGCAAGGCAATAGGAATTATATTATGTTTTATTTTTGTGTTTATTTAAGCGGTTGCTAAGAAATGATTTGCCAGAACACTGAATTTGTTATGATTTAATTTAGCATCCTTCGTTTTCACTGTGGTCATTATTTCAACTGTATGCAGGGGCGTAGCTACTATGGGGCTAGGCGGTTAGGCGGTGCAGTGCACCGGGGCCCTCACGCTCAGGGGGCCCCCGAGCATACCTCAAGGGGCCCCTAAGCGCAGTTTAGAGGGCCCACGAGCCTTCACAGCAAACTGGCGACCTTTTTTTTTAGCTCTACCGTCGTCTAAGGGGCCCCTGAGATCACAGGAAACCCCTCACTAAGGGCCCTCGCTGTGCTGAGGGTGGGCCCAACCACAGCTCAGGGGCCCCTAAACAACAATTCAAGGGCCCCCATCCTCGGTTCAGGGGGCCCCTACCAGCACACAAAGCAAAAATAACGTCGCCCGTCTGGCCTGAGGGCCCAAAATAAACTTTTTGCACCGGGGCCCTTCTTGACCTAGCTACGTCACTGACTGTATGTAACCTATATCATCCGTTAACACATCGATCTTCATCGCATTATTAGCGAAGATTGTGGTTAGACTGAAATGCGACCTGCATCAAGTAGACAACTGAAACGTTTCACTACATCACAATGGACGAGAAATTACAGCACATTGAGCTTTATTTCAAAACAATTCTGATTAGGTATGCATGTAAACAGAAATTAATTGCCAGAATACTCCAAACCCGTCATTTTTGACGGGCTTTGTGGCTAGTAATTAATTAAATTGCAAGGGATCACACGCTCTGGTGGCAATTTCCCAACATGCTCATCGTCCCCCCTTTCTTGCATCCACCTACATTTGCCCTCTAGAAAGTTTAACTTTAAATTCTTCCAACATTTTTGGAAAATTATTCATAATTTCTCTTGGTAACTCATTCCAATCCCTGACAGTCTCACCTAAAAAAGAGAATCTTCCTACACCCTTAAGCCTGAAATTGAGTGCCAGCTTGTGGTCATGGTTATCTTTTCCCTTCCAAGCATTACTTTTAATTCTTACACCAATATCTTTCCATGCCTCATCATCAATATATGTCTTGTACACTCCCACAACCCTCTTCACCCTCCTCCTGTCTTCCAATGAATCCCATTCCAGCATTTTTGTCATATCTGTTACTGATTGCAGTCTGCGATAATTTCCAGAAACAAATCCAGCAGCCCTTTTTGCAGTTCCAGAATTCCATAAACAAAGAACAAGGTACAAGGACTTTATTCCTTTTGCCTGGTGTTAGTTGTTGTATTATTACCACAGGATCCATGTGATCAACGCGGTACTGTCTTTGATGTTGAATGTTTGTTGCAACCATGAAAACAACAATTACAAATCTAATCGTATGGTTGTCCTGTACCTTTGTTACTGATTTAAAAGTTTGAATATTGATATTTTTAAAATGAAACAAACAAAGAGAGAGTCAGTAAAACTCTGCCTGCAGGCCCGATTTGATGGTATATCCACATTTATTTTAATAAATCTATCACAAAAAGATCAAGTATTTACAAAAATAAATGAAAACAGTGGTGAAACCTCCTATTTAAAAATGAAATACTTTGATAAGATTATAATATTTGTTAAATACATGTCCCATTATCATATCAAGCGTCTATGCAGTTTTGAGTAGGCTACTTTAAAAGGTAACCGTCATTAGTTATTGTCACTAAATGTGTTACAGTAAGGTGAAAGGTCACGTCTTTTTTTTTTTTTTGTATGCAAACAGATGTTTGTTTTGAAATTAGATTATTCTTCCGTATATAATATTCATTGCATTAATGTGGGAAAGGGTTACTCTACAAGGAGTTTCTTCTAGTTAAGGCATGGAAAAAAAAGCAGTACAGAAGCAGAGAATTTAGCCAGTAAGCACAAAATAAAAATATGTCATCATTATTGAAGATTGTGTGTAAAATTGTCACCATAAAATGACATATTAAGATGTGGAAATAAGAGGAAAATACTGCCTAAGCAAATGAAGGCATTGGCTGGTAAAAAGAAATAGGCTGCTAACAAAGAGGAAAATTGCAGAAAGTCTGGGATCGGAAATAAGGTGTTCAAAGAAGCTGTGAAAAAAATAGCATAAGTAAACATTATAATAGCTCCAGTTTCCAACATAAATATCAGTGGTTTGGGGATGAAAGGTGTTAAAAAAATAGTTACAAAAGTAAATTTAACAGCATAAGGGAAACTGCAGGAAGTAGAAGGTTCAAGACCCGTGGTTCCCAAGAAGACACGAGTAAATTGCTACAGGCAAAGAAAATAAATAATAGGTGTCATGAGAGGCACTTAGAAATGGGCATTGTTCCAAGCATCAGAGAAAGCATTAGATGGAAATAAAAAAAGACCCCAATGCCAAGGAAGATTTGGTAATTGGTGGTGGGGGAGGGGGAGAGAAGCAGATAAGATATCCAGTTAGAAAATACCCTATGTTTAGCAGAAGTAACGAGTGGAAAAATTAGAATGCCATAGATAAAGGAGAATATTTTATGGAAAATAACTAACTGTGAGTGAATGAATAGAAGAGAAATCAGACAGGAGTCATTACTATGTAAAATAATTGTGGGATTGTTCATAGGTTTTAAAAGTTATGGGTAATTTAGAATACTATTGTAAAAAAGTCACAAGGATTAATGATCGGGGATAAAACTATGTGTAGAAGCAGAGTGGAGATATGGAAACCATAATAAATAGCAATAAGTTATGGATTGCACGTAAACAGAGGAAGAATAGAAACTATTACATAGAATATTGATCTTAGAACCAATATGGAAGACAAGATAGAGTCATTGTAATGTGATTAGTACTTGGAATCAACTCAAAACTAATCGTAACAAAAGGAGTCTTGTACAAAAATGGATAGTAGATCACAAGTAAACACACAAAGTGTCATAGTACCACAATGAAGGAATGTCGTAAAACTGTATAAAAGGAGAAAGTTTATTTTAACTCCATACAATAACAAAAACATATAGGCATCAAAAATAAAGAAAAAACTTAACTTGTTAACTAATGCTAACTAGGTTATGCACCTATAGAGCAACGTAAGGCCAGCTAGTGTTGACAATCAGTTTAAACGGTTTTATTATTGGGGCTCACTGGGAAGAGTTAAGCGTTGAAGCACAGTCAGTTACTTGCTGATGATAATGTAAATAGGAATTTGTTATTTTTTGCAATATGGAGTGATTCTGCTAGAAGGAAGTTAGGTAAGGCATGTTAGTCTAATGTGTGTTAATAGGCAGCACCAATTGGGAGTTTCAGTTAAGAGCAGCCGCAACCATTTTTATCATTTCATGTAATTAAGCAAATAAGTTAGTTACTTCTAAGCTCGATTCATGTTCGATATTACTATTAAAATTTTAAAGGAGGACACTGGTACCGAAGGATAGTAACATAAAACAAGATGTCATTTATGCCATAATCGTCATCTTCATCAGTCTCTAGTTTCCTGAGTGCATTGTAAGAGCACTCATTAACTTTGCCTATCCAAATATATTTCCTCTTCTTGAAGTTGTAATGTTACCAAAAATGCTGAAGGAATTTAAAATTAAAATTTGTAAATCGCAAAAGTAGATGGGGATGAATTTAACACTCAAGTTATATAAGATAAGAAAAGAGATGTAATTAGATGACTAAGGGTAATTACCACCGGAGTGTGCACTCCATCACAGTTAAAATTAATTAATTAATTAATCCTAAGCATAAAGTTATTAATAAGTGTCTAAATCAGCACACAAGATCAAAATCTTATGATTGAAAACCGTTAATTTCAGTAGCTGTTTCGCTTAACCTATTGAATTTTTTCTTATTTTACCTTTTCTAATTTAAAACTTCACTTATCTTAAGTTTAATTAACTGAAATCAACTATTTTCCACTGCATGATGCAATCTATCAATCAAGAATATGATACCATCATTTTTTTCTTGAAAATGAACCCATAAAATTACTATGTTACATCTTGAAATAAAAACAGTTATGTACAAAAGTTCTTTTTATTCCAGTATCAATGAATCTGCATATAAAACTACTTTATAGAGATATCAGAAGTGACAACTATTAACACAGGATCTGATAGCATACTCCGACTGACTTGAATTTAGCTAATTGTGGGAAAGTGAGGTATTTATTGGCAGTGTGACCCCACACTGTTGTGTCCGAAAGGTAAGTGAGGAAGAGGCAACAAACAGTGTCCAGCTTAAGCGTTGCTTAATTTTCTTAAACTAGGGATACTGAATTTTTTGTGTATAACCTGTTTGTATGTGTATTCAAGTTTGAGACTCATTTGTCCAACAAGTTTGAAAAACACCATTTGTAAAGTGACTTACTTGGGAACCATCAGACCTGTTCAGAACGGATTTCGATCCCCCAAGTATATGTTGAAGGGTATTTACTCCATATGTCTGTGTTACAATTATTTCTTCCAAATGAGCCCTATGTATCGAGAAATTAATGCGCAAACGTATGTAAATATCTTTTAAATATTTTAATTTTAGTGTAGTACTTCAAACATTTAGCGTGGTGTATGTGGTAAGGTGCTTATTTCCCATTTTGCGAACCCGGATTCAAATCCCCATACTGCCAAATAATTTTATTTATTTTTTTATTTGCAGTAATCATTGAGCTTTGATTTTATTTCATTAAAATTTATTTAAGAATTTTTATTATGCAAAATAACAGACATTATGTTATTTTCAAACATTTACATGCTACCACCACTGCACGGAAATAAGTATAACTGTGGTAGGGGGGAAAGAACCCCGACCTTCTGGCTGTAATATATTTACTGCATGGTATTAATTGTAGAGATACAAGTATAGAAACGATGAACATGAAATATACCTGTTTGGTTAAAAAAAAACACAAACAATAAACTTATCAACAATAGACAATGAAATAATGATTTTCTAAAAAAAAAGTTTGGACTGTATATTCTGTAATATTTTGTTTTAAATTTTGCATAATTAAAATTCGTAAATGAATTTTAAATGAAATAAAATCAATGCTCAATGATTACTGCATATAAAAAAAGAAATATTAATATTTGGCAGTATGGCGTTTGAACCCGGGTTCGCAAAATGTGAAGCAAGCACCTTACCGCATATACCAAGTTGTTGTTTTTAAGAAGTTTACTAAAATTATAATATTTAAACGATATGCACATATGTTTGCGTATTAATTTTTCAATACCTAAGGCTCATTTTTAAAAAAATAATTGTAACACAGACATACGGAGTAAATACCCTTCAACATATACTCGGGGGATCGAAATCCGTTCTGAACAGGTCTGATGGTATCCAAGTTAGAGCCCCTGTTTACATAACCAAAAATAATATAAGGGAGGGATGAGCCATTTGCAAAAAATATAGATTTTTCAAAATAAATTCTGATTCACACTTTTCTTATTTTAATACATAGTTCCCCTTATCTATGCACTTAATCCAATGGTAGGTAATTTGTTAATTCTGGTATCATAAACAGTTTGAGGATGTGTATTAAACCAATTGCCTCCCCATTCATTGTGAAGTGCTATTCACTATAACTGACCTGGCTGTAACAAGGATATTAAAGAAAGCAATGGGTTATTATAGGGTTGTTATGTACTGTTGATAATAAATGTAAATATTGTATATACCCTACTGGAGTGTTATTAATTTGGTCTACTGCTCACATGATAGAGGTAATACCCACATATTAATGTTCCTCTCGGGGGTGGCAGAGTGAAAAAAAAAAGCCAGTCCACCACAGTAGAAGGTTTTAAATATGGTGTCAAGGTGTGATGTCAGCCATCACGAGAACGAGTTGGGTGTGAAGGTATGTGCAATACTCCAACAAGCTTGCCACTAAATGAGAATAAAATAGGAAAAAATACGGCAGAATGTACTGACCATAAATACAGTGTTACAGATATCGGTGAGTCATGTGAGCACAGCATAGCAGAAGCAGCAAGTGAATTCAGCAAAACACATCGCAGCAGTTGCAGAATTGGGGACAACAGTGAAAGATCTCTCTCAGCACTACAGCAAGTCAGCACAAAAGTGTGTATGAAGCATTGCAGCTATGCCTACCAGTGCGGGAACAGTAACACCACGAAAGGCGAAAATGTAGTAAAAAGAGAGAAATCGCGAGTGAGCTTTTCAGAAGAATTAGAATTAATTCCTTTTGTGGTGAGAAAGGAGAATTGGATGAATTAATAGTTAACTGTGATATTGAATGCTCAACTTCACGAAATTCTTTTAAAATTTGTAAAGACGTGCATCAGAGGTAAAGCTAGACAGCGGATTTTAGTACGCGAAAAAGTAAAAGATTTGAAAGGTGTACAAGCAGTGCTAGTGGAAAATTACAAGCTGAAATGCACAGTTGATTATTATGCAATAAGTATGTTTGCAAGTTGGCAGAGAGAAGGAGAATCAGTGGCAGATTGGGCAAGTTGGTTGGACGGAATAATATATGAAGTCCGTGAAGCAACCAAGAGAAAATTGAAATGGAGTGAATTAGCAGTGGCATTGAAATTAATCCAAACCCTTGGATGCACAGCATTCGTCTGAGGATTAGCACAAGAGAGAATCATTGCAGTGCTCAGAGCCAGAAGAATGGAGCTATCTTTAACGGATATTATCGAGATTGCCCAAATTGAAGAAACAGTAATTACGTTGGCCAAAGAGAAACGACAGTACCATGAAGCCGACTGCAGGTAGCATGCAGAAATGAGTAAAGGAGGAAGAAGTGAATACTAGAATGCCAGAAGTGGAAGGATGGCAGAAGATTTCAGTTGTGTGGAAGGTCCGGGGAAACAGCAAGACACTGTAGAATGGTGGCGATTACTCGAGGAGTTACCACAGAGCCAGAACGGAGGCGTCAGTGCTATTGGAAAGGAGGTCATGATGAAACACAATGTTGAGGTGACATAAGACTGATTAGACACCACACGGTTTTTATTGAACGTCTGAGATGGGAGCATCACACAAGAGAATGTAATACATGCCCAGGGGTAGAGCAAGTAGAGGAATTGGAAAAGAGTGAATGCAGCAGTAGTAATAAAAATGATTATATTGAGTTAGAATGCCAAGAAAGCAAATAAGCACACTTAGTTACTTTTGGACTCTGGAGCAGAGGTGTTGCTTCTCAGAGCAGAGTGTATAAGAGAGAATCAGCACTGTAAAATGATGAATGGCATCAGGATCAAAGGGATCTCTGGAAGAACCATTTGCACAGAAGGCACACTAATGGTTACATTAAATGCCAGGAAGGAGTTAAGAATGATGCATAAAATGCAAGTGGTTTGAGTGGAGGTAGATACCACATTTCATGGGATAATCAGTTGAGATTGGTTGAAGAAGTGGGAAGCCATAATCGATTATGACAATGCAGTCATGTGTGTTCAAGGATGTTTGATTCGCAAAAGCAGTGAAGAAAAAGTAATTTCGATTATCCCGAGAGGAAGGGCGGAGAAATAAGGTGAACACGAGAAATATGCAGCGTATTATGGTGTCGTCCAAATAGAAGAATTAAGCCAGAAACATTTGCCAGAACAGGAAAAGCAAGCAGTGATAGCGTTATAGTGTATCATATCAAGATGTCTTCCAATTATCATCATCTTATGCCAAGTACATACTGAATTGGCTTTCGAAGGTGTAATAACTGCACACTTGGAGGTCTCTCGCATGCCCCCATGTATTCCAATGGGAAGTAGATATGATGCAACAACAGAATAAGATGTGGAAACAGGAAATACAAATAAAGGCTGGAATTGTAGGGAAGAGAGAAAATGATAAATGGGATAAAATACCTGAAAAGCAAGTGAATAATCTGCAGGAGGATGTGGAAGACTCATCACATTCAGAAGTAATAAAAGAAAGCAGTGGCAAGATGTATTCGTTGATGTTAATAAAGGATTTGAATAAAGAAGCTAAAATATTGTTGCAAGAAGGAATAATACAAGAAAGCAAAGCTGAGCAGAGTTCGCAAGTGTTATGGAAGAAGCTGAAGAAAGAAAGTGAAGGGGCATCGAAAACGGAAATTATAAGAAAAAGTGAAGCCAAGCTGAATTCGCCATTGTTACTGAAGAATCTGGAGAAAGAAAGTGGAAAAGTGCTAAAAATTAAATAATACGAGGTATTGGAAGGTGGAAAATGCCAATGGGAATGATTATTAAGGAACCGGAGGAGGATATGAAGAAAGAAGGCGAGAGGTTAGTGCAGGATCAGCAAATATATAGTAAGGTACCATTGTCAGGGAAAGCAGATGCACTCAGTAGTGGATGTGATTACAGTGAGTATTGCAAGAAAAAAAAAAAGAACTGACGCACTACGGTTCGGTAGCGGCTTTATTAGGAAGAAACGTGTTTACGGCAAGAATGCAGACGCAGACATTACTGGGAGATGGGAACTTGAGTGACACACAAGCACGGCAGGCAGCCATCGCATCAGCAGTAGTTGTCTTAGATCAAGAACCATTACACAGGCATTGTGCAACCACAAGTTGCTGGCGAGACAATACAATTGCCTATTACAGCAAAAGTGCAAGGTCAAGAGACAATCTAACGGCAGGAAATACTGATCCACGGTTAATACATCCTGAAGATATTGGGATACATTTAAAAACCAATCAAAAATACGCTGCAGATCGGAAAAAAAAGGAAAGGATTCATTTGTTAAGTACTACGGACACTGAAAGTGATGTATTAATGACGAAATAAGTGCTATGTTGTTAATGTCTAAAATGTTTACTATTATTTGTGAAAGGAAGAAGATATCAGAACTTGTATGTATTGAGATGAGAATACTACAAGTTCGAAGACTTGTGATAAGGAAAGAATTAAGTGTCAAGTACTAAGACATTGGCAATCAATGTGAGTATTACAAAATGAGTGTTACTTTAAAATGCGAAGTGCCATTGTTACCGTGAGAAGGAATCAGATCGCAGAAAATATGGACTCTTGAAGGAGGAGACTGCGAGTAAAGATGACATATTGAACCATTATTGGAGCAAAATGATTCTTAATGTGTATTTATAACAAAATTAACTGTTTCAAAAAGGTTTAAATAAGTGTTTCACGAGAAAGACAGACACAGTGGTTGGAATCATCACAACAAAAATGACAGGCAGTGGAAATAGAAGATGGAGATACTCAACATGAAGCGACAGAACTAACTAGTCGGTAGCCGATCACCGGTTATGGCAAAATAAAACAGTGTGTAACCAGAGGTTTTAAGTATGTTAACAGGAGCAGCAGCGATGAGCAAGAGGTCACGGTGAGGCTTAACGACCTTGCTGATGTGGTATAAGTGACATTAGCAGTGGCATGGTGCTAACAGACATGCACACGACGCAGAACTACAAAAGCAGCAATTTTTTGCAACAACCCACATACACACTAAACATTGTATCCATAACACACATTGCAACAATGCATGTAAAAAAGTATTGTAATTGAAACTATTATCTAGGGAAATCATATAAACATAAATTTGTAACTTAGATTCACGTCTGGTTTTGGAGTGGAGCCAAAATGTTTTGGGGGAAGGAAGGTGAGGTGGCCCAAGGTTTTTTTTTAATTATGGCGATATGTAAGATTTGAAAAAAAATTACAACAGCTAGTTAGGTCAGTTGTAACGGCAGAGGTAAACAGTTGCAGCACAAGGAATGTGTACACTCAGAAGGCAGCGACCTGCAGAGTGGGCCACGACATCATTCTGCGAGGGATGACCACATCAAAGGGCTCAGTGGTTGGCCAGTAAATCTCCTCACCAGGTACAATGGAGTGGGGCAAGTAGTGATCAAAACTGGACTGCAGAGAGCGAACAGGGTCTGTCTGGCAGGGCCGAACTGGGCAGCCAAGGAGCAGCAGTGATCAAGACTAGGGCTGGCCGGGCCTCGAGTGGTAGCGCAGCAGAAGATGACCGGCAGCAAGTGATGACGATGGCAGCAGTCTTCGCCTGCAGCACAGCACGGCGTTAACATAGATACATGTGGGAATGATCCTGCTTAAAAGCAGTTAGCCAGATGGATATGGAACAGCCTAATGGTAAGTTAAGGAAGAATTGTTAGTCTCTAGCATTAGTCGCAAGGATAACTGACCTGGCTGTAACAAGGGTATTAGGTATTGTTGATAATAAATGTAAATATTGTATGTACCCTACTTGAGTGTTATTAATTTGGTATATTGCTCACATGACAGAGGTTTTACCCACATATTAACGTTCCTTTCGGGGGAGGGGAAAAAAAAAGCCAGTCCACCTCATTGTTTCCGGTTTATAATGGTGGAACAAACTTTAAAGACCTACCAAAATACTCATTTTTTGGCAGTTTATGATTTATAAATGTGGGAACCAGCAAGCATAAGCTTATGATAATTACCTGAACTGGGAATTGTTTCCTATTACAAATTTTAGGCCAATTTAATTCACAATGACATGTCTAGCCTCAACTCTCATGCTGCATTCAGTGGAAGCAGTTTGAAGATAATCATCATGTGACTGATCTTGACTGTTCATATTTCTGTCTTTTAAATGATTTGTCGATCTCCTAACACTGTTAATGGGACATCCTCATACCCATTTAAAGGTCAACAGTGAATTTAAGCAGCTGCAATGTCCTCTTTAGTCAATAATACAGGGTGTATCAAAAAGAATCATCCGATTTGGCACGTCTACATTTCTGAAAGTGATAACATATTCAATGAATTTTGTTCTTTTGATCAATGGGAAACTCAAAAAGTTTTTTTTTCATACCTTTTCATAGGTAAACCCCCCCAAGAAATAATCACACATAGTCAGGTCCAGTGATCTTGGGGCCAGTAATGCAAGGTTGAATCATTTGGTCCAGTGCGACCGATCCATCATTCAGTAATCCTTTGATTTAAAAATTCCTGCACTTCCAGATGCCAGTGGGGCGGTGCCCCATCCTGTTGGTAAATGATGTTATTTGAATCTGTCTCCAACTGTGGGAAAAGAAATTTCTCAAGCATATCGAGATATGTGCTTCCTGCAACACTCTTCTTGGCAAAGGAAAATGGACCGTATTCCTTTTCCCGTGAAACTGCACAAAAGACATTCAATTTTGAAGAGTCCCTCTCATGTTGTACAACTTCATGTGGTTGTTCCATACCCCACATTCTCACATTATAAGGGTTCACCTTACCATTTAAATGGAATGTTGCCTCATCACTAAACATTAAGCTTGGAAGAAAACTGTCATCCTCAATCTTGCCAAGAACGAAATTACAGAACTCCACACATTGTTATTTGTCACCTTCACAAAGAGCTTGCAGTAGCTGAATTTTTTATGGTTTCATGTGTAAATATCGACGCAACACATGCCAGACGGACGCGGGGGCATGTTGAGCTGTCGAGCTGCACGGCGAATGGATTTTTGCAAACTCCTTGTGAATGTATGGCGGATGCATTCAACGTCTGCATCAGACACTCAGGGGCAGACAGGCGATTTGCCTTTTCACAAACAACCCGTTTCTCGGAATTGTTCATGCCATCATCTAATGCTCTGTGCTGGAGGAGGATCAACGCCATACCTAGAACGAAATTCACACTGAACACTTGTTACTGACCCGCACTGCACAAAACATAAAACAGAAAATGCTTTCTGTTATCCCAACGCCTTTTTTACTAGACCTGCTCCTACCTAGTGGGAACCATGTAAAACTCGAGAGTTTGCTCTTTCCAACAGAATGTTGCTCATGCACATTTTTCGAATAACATAATAGTTATGATTTTTTTTTAAATCGGATGATTCTTTTGGATACACCCTGTATAGACAGTACTTGATGAAATGAAGCATTATTGTTGCTCATTTTGCATCAAATGACCGTAATCAACTGATAAAAGCTAATGACATTACAATAATTCTATATACTGTGCAAAGTATATCTATGGTGACCATACAATTTGTTTTTCTGTAGGGCTGGATCTTGATTTGAAAAATATGTTGCTTAGTAATTTCAGTCTGACCCTCGGTTTGTGTTCCTACATTAATAAGTTTACATCTACTAAGTAATGGGCTCTTTTTCTGACAACACAATGAAAGTGTGAATTCCAAATTCATGCCTGTTTATATTCATTTGTACACTTTTATTTTTAGTAGGTATGGGTTATAAACAACCACACTATACAATCTTACTTTAAAGCCACATCCATTGATAGTATTTCAAGAACTACCGGAGTATGTATGCATACAGTTCAGTTTGAAAAGATTTTTTGTGTGTGTGTGTCTTGACAACTGACTACTTCATTATTTCATATCACTAAGAAAAAATTAAATTTACAGTAATTTGAATAGAACAGGCTTCCAAATGACATGTCCTAATTTTTTTTTTTTTTTTAAAAAGAATATGACAAACTTACCAGAGAGCCCATCATTGTAAAAGTTTTGCCACTGCCAGTTTGCCCATAAGCAAATACACAGGCATTATAACCTTCAAAAGCACTTTCAATAACATCGGTGCCCAAGTCGTTATAGACCTGAAAATAATGTGTGAACCAGAAGATTTTTTAAAAAAAGAATAAGTACAACATACGAATTAGCCCTATAAATATCACAATATCTTATTATATTTGGACTGATGATAGTGATAAAAAATTTAAATATGAAGTATTGTTTTATGTTACATGAAAAATACAGTTATCAAAGATGAGTCATATGTTTAGGATAATAAGCATACCACAAATATTTAATATTATTTTTCCTTTCCTATATTTTAAAAAAGGATGGAGAAAAAAAAAAGCATCACTGTTTACAGATAATAGTATATAAAAGAAGTTACACAAAAACATGATGTTAATAGGAAAAACAGAATTTTTGGGTGCAAACCTCAAGTGAGAGAAGAAGATAATTTGGAAAGACCAGAAGAGAATTTACAGAAAAGCAGTTCACATCTAAAACTTCCACTGTATACATATTTTGATTTCTATGTATATACACCATCCTGCCAACATCTTTGATCCTATACCCTTTTTCAAATAACCTATCCAGCATGTCTTTATGTCATCAGATCCTCACTTTACTCTTAATTATGGAAAGCAAAATGTCTTACGGCAATACAAAAAAAAGGATAGGGATAGTAAAGCCATTAGATAATAAAGCTGAAGCCAGGATGACTGCAAAGATAAAAATGAGCAGAATTTACAATACTTCAGAAGATCGCTTGATAGTCCAAGAAAGTGATAAAAACTAGGGAGATTGGTGAGTGTGCACAGACCTACCCCCAACAACTGAATGAACACTGCTGGGGACACAGCAGGGTGGGAGTGCAAACTAAAATCTATGGAAAATTTATATCATTGGTAATGATGATTAAGAAGATGCCAATACAGATAACAAAACTAAAAATATAACAAAAATAATAAAACAAAACAAAAAATGGATAAATAAAATCTGGGTTTACCACTTCTAAGATTTTAACAGAGCTTGAGACCCGTTGAATGACTGGTGACTAGGATATGTTTCTAAGATAATTCCATCTGCAGAGTTCAGATATAGTGGTGGCTTTTTAAAAGACCGACTGCTGCTAATGTGAAACAATTATTGGAGTTGTGTTAATTGGCATGGGCAGTCTTTGGGTAGTCTAGGCTATTGGTGTAAAGTCAGCCTGCAGGCATTCATCCTGAACAATAGTTGGTAGATAGTTAGACCAACATAATAACTAGCGCAGGAGATGGATGAGCTGATATGAAATGTATTGTGGTTTATGTGACATGGCTAATAATCAGAAAGATTTCCCACAGATAGGACTGAAGTAGGTAATATAGGATGCCATAGGTACCACCTTTATCATCTCCAATCAATGAACCAGTCAATAAGCTATTTGTCTTTACACATTATTTACCCAGTACAATTTATTTATTGACGAAATGCAAAATTCAACATTAAAATTTAAGGTAATTAAAAGCACCCCAAAATGCTCCTCTGCAACCTGTTGCAGACCAACGTTGCCCATGACATCACATGCCAGTATGCACTCTCTCTAGATAAATAACATCGTTTGTTTCTCTAAATTTGTGTATAAATTATTGGAAATATGGTTTATAAATAGTGTGTAGTACAAACACAACAATAAAAATGCCCCAAAAAAACTGTTCTCATAATAGATTAAATACAAAAAAACTGGCTCGTAGAAATCCAAATGATATTGCAACTAATTCACATATCGTTTTCTGCGAAGATCATTCACACTCCAATTTCAGTGAGTTAAATGTAGTACAGAAAGCATTGACATCTACACACATTCAATAGAAAAGTACACTGAAGATGCTTCTAACAAGGATGAAATCTTTAGTGTGGAAATCAGCATCCAAGAACGACAAAGCCAGATGTATAATATTTATTCATCCTAATGCCAATAGCCATGTGGTTTATGGAGACTATCAATAAGATTAGGATCCTTATAGGTTTGATTCTCACTTCAGAATATGTCTTATTTGTTTGTGTGCATATTATTTCAGTATTATTTGTTATTAGTACCATCACATTAAAAAAAAAATCACCAAAATATTAATTTCCTTTTTTTTTAAGGCTTCACATCTATTTGGATAACAAGTGTATTACCAACATTTGAAGCTTAAATGAATAAGACTTCAAAAATGGAACTGGACATAAGAACAATGAAAAACAGTTTTTTTAAACTGAACATTACTTTTTTTACTCGCGGATGTTGTGAATTGATACCAGCTCTTTTAAATTACTTTTAATATTAAATAACGTGTAGAAATATTTGTCTGGTGGTGTGTTTAGCGAATTTGAGTGTAGTAACACTGTGTAGTAAAAGTATCATCATTTAAATAGTACAAAAAGGTGTTGGTTCGACAACTTTGAAATACGTGTGTTTTGTTTACAGTATACTAATACCCGTTAAAGGGAATTAATCTTCTATCAGTGAAGGAAACAAGAAGTTACTAACAGGTTTACTGTTAAAATAGATTTGCTTGCGTGGTAAACGGAGAAAGGTGTGTCTTGTGGAAATTATATTGCAAAATAAGGAAAGGTATTTATAGGTTAAGTTACAACTCTCTTCTTGGCCCATATTTTGTTTTGTTTAATATCTCAATGAGCATAAAGTGTGGTGGCTGTCGCAGGGTTGTAAAGCAGGGAAACAGCTGTAATGATTGTGGAGTTCGTTTTCATCCGAAATGTGGCTACATGGAAGCTGAAAATGTGCTTCACTCTCTTTGGAGTAGGAAGGAAAAGATGGAACTAGAAAGTAGGATCTCTTGTCTCAAATCCACAGTGGCTGAATTAACTAAAGAGCTCAATGTTTTGAAGGCTGAAAAAGCAGCATTAAATGTTAAGGAATTCCAGTGGACTGCAGCCAAAACTGGAGGGAAACAACAGGACCTGCATTCTACAAATTTTCACTTGGAAGTTTCCAATATTTTTGGGTTGTTGGAGAATCTAACTGAGTATGTATCAGATACCACAGTAGGGCTGTCTCATTGCAATAAAGTTGTAAAAAAGCACACATTGTGCAAAGCTCATAAAAAGAAATCCAAGAAGGTGTTATTAATTGGAAGTAGTCACGGTAGGGGATTAAGTGCAATGTTACAGTCAAGCCTGGGCTCCGATGTTGAGGTGTGTAGTATATTTAAGCCTAATGCAGAACTTGGCAATGTTGTGGATGAAATTTCAAACCTGGGGAAAGATTTTACTAAAGAGGATCATATAATTATAGTTGGGGGTCCTGGAAATAGTCTGTCCAGAAATCTCAATTATTGTGTTGAAACAGACATTGACAACATTGCTAAATACACCCCTCACACCAAAGTTGGTTTTGTTGACCTCTTCAAGCATTATGATCAATCCTGGATGCGTGGTCATGTACAGCGTACACAGGCAGATCTGAAGCGTGCATTGTGTCAGGCTGACCAAACACACATAGATGTTTCTTGCATAACACGGAGTGACCATACCTCCCATGGACTCCACCTGAATGTTCGGGGCAAGCAGAGGCTAACGCAAATGATTGCCAGTAGCATCAGGAGAGGCAGGTTGGATGTGAACCCCATCCCAGTGGTAATTGGTGGTAGGACTCAGTCTTTTTTAGGCCAAACGTCAAGAGTAGGGAGAGTTATTTAAGAAATGTTCATAATGATATTAGAGTCAAAAATAAAGAATGTCAGTCTAAAATAGCTTTGTTCCATCAGAACATTAGGGGTATCTCAAGCAAACTTGATGAGTTGATAATATCTATAGAAGAAACCCAAAAATTATTGAATCTTAACATAAATATCATATGTCAGACAGAACATCATCTGAAGAATTCTGAAATATGTCTCCTCCCTTTTATTGGATATAGATTAGCTTCATGTTATTGCAGGTCAGAGATGAGAATGGGTTGTGCAGCAATATATGTTAGAGAAAATACTGAGACAAAATCATTAGATGTAAGTAAATATTGTATAGAACAAGATTTTGAATGTTGTGCAATACAGTTAAAATTAGAAAACAAATATCCTATAGTGCTGACAGTTTATAGGGCTCCCACAGGAGACTTCAGTAAATTTTGTAATAAACTTGAAGCGGTTCTAATAAATTTATCATGAACTAAAAGGGAAATTATCCTCTGTGGAGACTTGAACATAAATTTTGCTTTAGAATGTAACCAGATAGATTATCTTCTAGGAATGCTTAGATCATTGAATCTCTATCAAACTGTAGATTTCCCAACTAGAACACAAAAAGATAGTAGTACCATAATTGATAACATTTTTGTAGAGCACAATAAATTAGAAATATATGGAACAGTTCCAATGGAAAATGGTTTATCAGACCATAATGCTCAAATAATTACTTTGGATGTTGTGGGAAATGAAAATAACAAAAAGAAGATTTGTCAGAGTTAGGCCATTAAAGAACAATTCAACAAAAACGTTAAATGATGAACTTCTCAATGAGGACTGGAGCACTGTTTATAAATTAAAAGGGGTAAACAATAAATTCAATTACTTTCACCAAAGGTTTTTGGAAATTTATGAAAGGTGTCTCCCTACAAAACTAGCTCCAATTGGTCAAAAACGAGTAAACAAAAATTGGGTTACAGTTGGTATTAAAACATCTTGCAGACATAAAATGGAATTATATGTAAAAGTTAGGAATACTGATAATATGCTTCTCAGACAACATTACAAAACATACTGTAGAATTTTAACCAAAGTAATAAAATAATCTAAACGTTTGGCCATAAACGATGAGATTAGTAGTTCAGATAATAAGATAAAAAGTGTTTGGAACATTATTAAAAGAGAAACAACTGTATCATCCCCTGAACATAAACCTATATCTATAAGCAATAATGATAAACTTGTAAATGACCCCTCTTATGTAGGAAGTGCTTTCAATAACTACTACTTAACAGTTGCTGAAAAAATAAAAGGAAAATATAATGGGAATATGGATGCTATAGCAATACTTAAATTCTTGTCACCAAAAACAGCACCTATGTCTATTTCCCACCAGTCAAAATGAAATTGAAAAAATTATTAAATCCCTCAAAAATAAAAAGTCATTTGGTTATGATGTGTGATGTAGTGAAACAATGCACCAGCATTAGTAGAGTTATTAGTCATATTTGTAATAGTTCTTTTGAAGAAGGTATCTTCCCTGACTCACTCAAGAAGTCAATAATCAAACCACTTTATAAAAAGGGCGATACCTCAAAATTGAGAATTACAGACCCATTTCACTTCTACCAGCATTTTCAAAAATCTTTGAAAAAGCAATGTACAGAAGGGTGTATGCACATCTACAAAAGAATGACCTACTCAGTACAGTTTGGTTTTAGACAAGGCATTTCAACAGATTCCGCAATATTTGCTTTTTTAAACAACATACTGGAATCAATGCATAAAAAAATAAATTCCCTAGGTATATTCTGTGATCTTGCTAAGGCTTTTGACTGTGTTGATCATGAGATTCTACTAGGTAAATTAGACCACTATGGAGTTAGTGGTAAGCCAGGACTTTGGTCTAAATCTTACCTGGAAAATAGGAAGCAATGTGTATCACTGAAAGATGCTAATACAGGGAATGTTATAAACTCAGAATGGGGTATAGTTAAATGTGGTGTGCCTCAGGGCTCAATTCTTGGCCCTCTGCTGTTCTTAATCTATATAAATGATCTCCCACATATACTAGGTGATAATGAACACATGGTGCTCTTTGCAGATGATACCAGCTTATCGTTGAAAGACCCATCAGCACAAAACCTCGAAAACACAGCAAATGATGCTATAAAGAAAATTAACAGGTGGTTTAATGCCAACAAACTAATACTTAATGTAGAAAAGACACAGTTACTTCAGTTTGTTACAAAAAATAAAACAAAGGACAGCTATAATGTGATATCAGAAGGAAAAGCAATCAATGAAAGTAATTTCACAAAATTCCTGTGTGTATGTATAGATAACAAATTGAACTGGAAACAGCATATTCAACAACTTCGTAAAAAACTGAATTCTGCAACATTTTCACTTATATCTAGAATAGCTAATATAGAAACCAAAAAGTTAGTATATTTTGCATATTTTCATTCCCTGCTCACTTATGGCATCTCATTCTGGGGAAACTCGTCACAAGCACAGAGGGTATTTAAATTGCAAAAATGTGCTATAAGAACTATTTGTGGAGCAAACCTACAGACGTCGTGCAGAAATCTATTTAAAAACCTGGGTGTACTAACAATGCCAGCACAGTATGTATACTCCGTACTATCATTTGTAGTGGAAAATCCTGAACACTTCAATCTTAATGCTGATATAAATAGCCATAATACTAGGAATAAATATAATATTCACAAAGATTACAAATCACTGTCAATTGTACAGAAAGGGTTAACATTTACTGGAGCTTCCTTATTCAATGTCTTACCAACAGAAATTAAATGTTATCTACAAAAACCCAACTACTTTAAGTCCAAACTGAAAGAGTTTCTGCTTCAGAATCCATTTTACTCTGTGAAAGAATTTTCTTCTTGGAATTTGGTAACTAAGAATGACTGATAAAATAGTATATATGGTGTATGGAAGGGGAAGGTGACAAAGTTGTCCACAATTACTAAAATGATATATGTTTTTTTTTTTCTTTCTGTTGAAACTTTTGACAAATGAAGTAATTATGAAGTAATTACACTGTTTACAAAATTTCACTCATATATAGTAGCTAACATGGGATAGCATGCACTCAAAAACTGCTGTAAAAAATTATGATACTAACAGGTTTTTAAGTAATTCACTGCTTACGAGTTGTGGTAACTGGTTGGTAAGAAAATAACTGGTTGTTAGATGCTGGTAACAAGTTTATACACTGTTCCACATAATAAGTATTAACTAACTCCGGATTGTATTTGTAGATTACAGGAAATATTGGTTATACTAATGGGTCGTAACTAACTTCTTGTCAATATATAATATTATCAATTATATAGTAATATTGACATTACTAATAAGTGTATGTACTGTTCCACATCCCCAAGATTATTCTCACATGGGATCAAAGTGAACATATCTATCTATCTATCTATCTATCTAGCTATCTATCTATGTACATAAAAAGTAATACCACTTAAATGGATGAATTTATGTCAAACTGGTAGCATGCAATTGTATCGTCACATACACAAAAGAATTCAAAGCATTCCAGAACTGTTGTAAGATTATCATGAAATTTATACAGGTGATGTTGCTTATTAAAATAAATTCCATTATTCACAAATGTGAGCTATTTTTTTCCATGGTAAAGTATGTCTGGTATACTTCAAAATTAAGAGGAAACAAGATAGTTTAGAAATATGGATGAAATTATCTTACCCACTTCAAAAAAGTGTTTAGTGGTTATGGAAGGATATTTTTCATAAAAGTTTTGAGTGAAAAAGATAGCCATCATGAAGAATTCTGACTAAACTGGTACAAGAATCAGCTCCAGAATCAGCTCCATAACCATATCTATCTGTGAGCATTACATGTTTGTTACTTTTTTTTTTTTAATACATGTTTCGCGGGAAACATACCGGGTAATATTGTTATTAATGCACAATATTTCGGCGACTTTATTCTCCGTCGCCATCTTCAGGTGCAGTTGCAAGTCTTGAAGTCTGCCTTGAAGTCAGCCTCAAGCGTGTTGTTTGTAAACTGGCGTGGCAACAACAGATGTTGTTATGTTGCCTAGCAGCATCTCAGATGTCATTAGACGTCCGCGGAACACAAAAAGCAGAGCATTGGTGATGAGCAGCCTCAATAACAGGAATCCATGCATCACTTATCTGGAATCCACAATCCCCGTTTACCAATTCAGACGCGAGGCAAATTTCAAATGCTTCTTTAATGACGCTGTCCCAGAAGCCTCTCGCATGAGTCAAAACCTTAGTCGCTTCAAAATCGAAACCATGTCACCCAATCTTTTGCGGCGAAGAAAATTCTACGAAAAGCGAGTTTGTGTCTGGTGAGGGAGAGGATTCAATACACCAGGCGTGAGTTACACTCTGTTTCTCAGTCTCTATTTGATTGCCACATGTTTTTGTCTAACTATCTGCACCGTGACGCCTGGGAGTGGGTAGACAGCTGTACCGTCGCTGAAAGCCACAGAGTTCAACGCCGTGTGACGGCACGGCAATGCAGGAAATTTGTCCCACTTGCCCGCAAAGTTAATGCCTCTTCTGCACCTGATAGAAGGACAGTAATTAATCTGAGTGGTGGTGAATTAGATGCCGCCATCTTTTCAGTTCTATCTAAAGGGCTAAATTTTGCGCCAGTACCCAAGACCATTCCATACAGGGAAATTCTCACTGGTGTCGAGCTAGCCATTCGTGGTTTGCCTGTGAGCGCTGCTGAAGAGATAAGGTGAGAAACCAGCTGAATATTAAGCAAAACTAAACCGCCTCAGCCCAACACCACAGCTGCTGAGCGTAAAGCACTTTGGTCATTGCGTCACAACCAAGATATTATCGTCCTACCAGCAGACAAGGGGAACGCTTCGGTGGTTCTTACGATGACAGATTATCAACAAAAAGTAGAACAACTTTTGGTGGACGAGTCTTACCGAAAAGTGTCGAAAGATCCGACCAATGCGGTGGCGAAGAAAACAACAGCTCTGCTGAAATGTTCTGGGCTACCAGAAGACACTATTAAACAGTTACAACCCCGTGCAGCTGTTCCACCCAGACTTTATGGATTACCAAAAATCCATAAACAAGGAACACCATTACGGCTAATAGTGTGTACTATTGGATCGGCCACTTATAATCTGGCTCGATACTTGACCGGGCTGTTATCGCCAATTGTGGGAAAATGTGTTCACCATGTAAAAAACTCGGTGGAATTTATTAATACTGTTAAAGAACTTCACCTACGTCAACAGGATTTGATGGTGAGCTTCGATGTGGTTTCCCTCTTCACCAGGGTTCCTCTGGCTGATACGATGGCTCTACTACAACAGCACTTCGAGCCCAGGTTAGTTGAGCTGTTCCGCCACACATTACAATCATCGTACTTCTTGTATGATGGGCACTACTATGAACAGATTGAGGGAGTTGCAATGGGCAGTCCCCTGTCACCTGCTATAGCTGATTTCTATATGGAACATTTTGAGGAGAAAGCATTGGAAAGTGCCCCCATGAAGCCCAATGCCTTCTTTCGGTATGTGGATGACACATTTGTTGTTTGGCCTCATGGTAGAGACAATCTAGATAAGTTTCTCCTTCACTTGAACAGTGTCAACAAAAACATCCAATTCACGATGAAGGTTGAAAAGGAAGGCCGCTTGCCCTTTTTGGACATTCTGATTATAAAGAAATCTGATAGAACTTTGTGACACACGGTGTATAGGAAGCCAACGCATACAGACCTTTACCTAAACGCGCACAGTCATCATCACCCTGCACAGCGCAATACAGTACTAACTACTCTTGTCCACAGAGCGCGGGCAATATGTGATAAAGACAGCCTTCCTAGTGAGTTAAAACATCTCGGTGATACCTTCAGAAAGAATGGATACAATGAACATCAGATACAGTTAGCATTCTGGGAAATGAAACGTAGGCCTAATAAACACGATAATGGTCCATACGATAAGTTAGCCTTCTTGCCGTACTCTGGTGCCACAACATCTAGGGTCGGAAGAGTCCTGGCAAGAAATGGCATTAAGACCATTTTTCTACCACCATCAAAATTGAGAAACATTTTGCGCTCTCCAAAAGACGACCTTGCCCTGCGTACACCCGGAGTGTACTGCATCCCGTGTGAATTTGGAAAGAAATACATCGGTCAGACCATACGGTGTATACAACAACATTGTTTAGAATACGCCCGACATGTTCGCCTGGGGCAAAAAGACAAATCAGCAGTGGCGGAACGTAGTTTGACAGAAGGACATGGTTTCGATTTCGAAGCGACTAAGATGTTGGCACATGCGAGAGGCTTCTGGGACAGTGTCATTAAAGAAGCATTTGAAATTCGCCTCGCGTCTGATTTGGTAAACAGGGATTGTGGATTCCAGATAAGTGATGCATGGATTCCTGTTATTGAGGCTGCTCATCACCAACGCTCTGCTTTTTGTGTTCCGCGGGCGTCTAATGACATCTGAGATGCTGCTAGGCAACATAACAACAGCTGTTGTTGCCATGCCAGTTTACAAACAACACGCTCAAGGCTGACTTCAAGACTTGCAACTGCACCTGAAGATGGCGAGGGAGAATAAAGTCGCCGAAATATTGTGCATTAATAACAATATTACTCGGTTTGTTTCCCGAGAAACGTTTATAAATAAACAACGCCGAGAAAAATTACATTCATTTATGTTTGTTAGTAATTTTCTGGCTTTCAGGTACACTTTTCCTTCAAGAGTAAAAGTTAAGGAAGAAGCTGTTAACCATATTTTAAACACCAAAGGATAAATTTTTCCGAGACATATACTTATGAAGTAATTTCTTTCCTTGCTTATGGCTTAAAGTTTCATTAGCATCTAGGTCTTAAGCAGAGGAAAAGAGCTGAGTGGAAAGAACACGAAGGAATTTGGTCATGGCTTTTTAGAGGAACTGTCATTCTCATGGAGTTTCTTCGGTATACCATAGAAAACCTAAATCTTTAAGGAAGGTCAGGGATTTCAACCCTTCTACAACAATGGCAGTTGATATAAGAGAATTCACAAAAGAAATTGGATAGGTACTGCAGCTTTGTATAAATAACACTGACAATAGTTAAGGTGGCAAAAAGGGAGAGAAGGATTGGATTTTTCTGTAGAACTAATGTGGGAAGTATTTTTCTCTTTGTTTGAAAGTATATGTATGCAAAGATCCATAGAAATCAAATAAAAAAATGTGGTTTTGTATAAAAATTAAGGGGTGTAAAAGGAGAAGAGGGGAAGGTTTTTGGATTATCTATTAAAAAATATATGTATGTGCCAGCTATCATGGTGATCGGCCCAACTGTGTCGATGTCTATGAATTTTGGAGATGTATATTTATATGCATAGGAATTAAATTCGGATAGGGAAATGAACCACCATTTACCTGTATATGGGGCCCCCAACACACAGAAAAGACAAAAACACAAATTATACAGAAACTTTCTGGACGACCCCTTTGCCTCACAAAAAGACTCTTGGACAGGAAAATGGTGGCGATAAATTCAAACAGACAAGTAGAGGGGCAGTGTACTAGAGTAGGGATGCAATGGATATCCGCATCCACAATTTTTTATGCGGATGTATAACGAATGTTTTGTTTATATGGCAATTTATATTATTCTTTTCTTTATTATACGAGATTCTGCCCATCATCAATTAGCTAACAATAACCTGTTTGTTTTTTTCTTACAATCTTCCAATAAAAATAACAATGAATTGAACAACATTATTACCCAAGTGATGGATTTACAACTTTGAACTTGCGTGTAAAGTAGAGCGGTATAATCATGGTCCAACTTATAGGACATCCACGAAGAACTAACATAGGATGCAATCACCCATTTGTGCTACATGAAGGGGTCCAAAAATGTTCCAAGCAATCCTTTCCACTCGTGCTTTCTTGCCGGACACTAGTGTTCTAATCGCTCATCTTGTAGGATGTTTCCTCAAATCATGATCCAATGCCATAGTTTGTTGGACAACAAGGACCCATATTGGTTGTCTGGGAGTCCAACAACATCCAACACTTCCTACATATAGTCCTGTAATGCCTTTCATGGCCCATTAAGAGTCCTTTATTGGAAAATCAGACCTTCGTAGGTCCTACAAGTTGGACTGTGAATGGGCCACTATAGTGGTGGTAAGGCGGGTGGTGGACATGGAGAATTGCGGTGGTGTGACCTTGTGCCTGACGCTTGAATTAGTTGAGCTGCGAACTCCGCAAAGTTCATATGACAAAGATTGTTTTCTAGACGCGTGTATAGTTATGAAAATAATTTAATTAACTTGTGAAATCATCCCACATATTTTGTTGTTGAAAGATGAGGTAAAAAATAAATCAGAAAGGCAGTATTATATGGAATTAGACTTTACTTATGAAAAAAATTTAGAATTTGGCAAAAAATATACTTTTTTCATTTGAAATTTATATTTGATAAAAATATAAATATCTAAATATTAATAATTTTATTTTTTGACTTCTGCATCCGCTTCCAAAAAAATCTGAATCCACAGATGTTAAGCACTGAGCATCCACAAAGATGACCTCTGTTACAACCCTAATTCAGAGCTAACACCTGAGCATAGATAAATATCAAAACTGATCTCGAGTAGGTGGGAAGTGCAACATAATATAATTAAATCTAAGACTCACCAAAGAGTGTTGGGTGTGTTTTCCCTTTCTTTTACATGTAAATGTTTCCTCGCTGCATTTCTTTCCTTTCATTGTTACCTATAATTAAATCTAATATATATATATATATATATAAATGTACATAAAATAAAAAATTTAAACCAGACTGTACGAAGTAAACATCACCTCAGGTTAGTGGTGGTTCAATTTAGGTAGTGGGGATGGAGGCAAAGAGGATTAAAAATGGTAAACATAAGTAATAATAATAATAATGACAGAGTATTATCTTAAAACAAGACCAGGTGGTTGCCTTGTACCCTATTTGTACTGGCAGGCAAGTTCCCACCTTCTGAGTTTAGAGGAGCTGTTAGTATTAAGGAGGACTGATAGCATGGAATGTGAAACAGGAGTTGAAATCATTCGAGTCATGGGCGATGACATGGGCGAATACCATCTGTCAGTGGCCATTTATTCTTATGGAGAGTGCATTTATAGTAAAACCTATAAACGAAGCCAGGCAGTGGTTGCATATTAACTGGTAAATTAGATAGGAGGTTTCACAAGTGGCCTGTCCTATGAACAGAAAGCTTTACCCTGTGACAGGGTTGGCGAAAGTGGTAGTGGGATGACGTATGTTGCACATCTTGCAGCGGGGACTTTTGCATGGGAAAGAGCCTTGAGGCCGACTATTGTGATGAGGGGAAACTATTTTGTAGACTAGGAGTTTGCTGAGGTCAGGAGGGGCAGAAAGGATTTTGGGAAGAATGGATCTCATTTCTGTGCAGGTTTGCAGGAAATCATAGCACTGCCGGAGGATTCTGTTGATGGATTCAAGGCCTGGGTAATATTGTGTGACCAGTAATGGATTGTTGTTGGTTTTTGTGGGTTTGGGATGATTGATGGGCTTAGTAGGTTGTAATATTGCCCTTGAAAGCTGTTTGTTCACCAAAGCCGGAGGGTTGTTGCAAGATCTCAATGCTTGTGAAATGTTGTTTGAATAATGCATGAGGGAATGTTGGTTGGAGCATATGTGACTACACTGAATGCCAAGACTGTAGGGCAGGGAACATTTGGTATGGTACAGATGGCAGTTGTCAAAATGGAGATATTGTTAAAGGTTGGAGGGTTTGATATGGACTGAGGAGTTGGGGTAGCCATTGGAGAGGGACAAATCCAAGAATGTGGCCTGGGTGTGGGTGTAGATCCAAGAGAATTTCAGCATGCTGAAGGTATTGATATGGTTCAGGAAATGTAGTACGTCATTTCCTGCATGCGTTAAATCATAAAGATATCATCTATGAATCGAAGCCAAATGTGAAGTTTGAGAGGGACTTGCTCCAGAAATGTCTGCTCCAGATGGCCCTTGAACATATTAGCATATGAGGGGGCCATGAAGGTGCCTATGGCAGCGTCATGGGTTTGGTGATAGATGTCGCCTTCGAAGGAGAAGTAGTTGTTATTGAGAATCAGATGGGCCAAGTTGATGAGGAGGGTTTGATTTACCCATACACTATTTTTATATTTGTGATGTGTATAATGTGTACCAATTTTCATTAATTTGGCACCCGCCATTCCCAGAAGTAAAATAAACATTGATATACCTGAACAATTTCCAGCATGGTGAGAATTGGATGCTGTGATATGGAATGTCAGTTTATATTTCAGTCCAGGCTGCGTTCAACCAAATCACAACATCTGTTAAAGTTGTTGCTCGATAGTCAAAACATGTACCATCTTTGCATTAATACATACGACATACATAGATCTGTATCTGTTTGGTCTGGCATCAAGCAGAAAATATAGATTTTTAATGGGTTTTCACAATGTGAAATCATGGAAGTCCAATTTAAAATCTGATGTACATGTTGAGAAATTAGGACACATTTATATAATGAATATACTGGCGTAACTTAAAAACAGCTGAATTGATTTTGATAGGATTTAAAACTGTGGGTTTATATAAAGGATATTGGAAATTAAAAGGGGTAAAGGGTTGGGTTTTTGTAAACCAAATGTAGGCAGTAGATCTGTTTGATTTAAA
This sequence comes from Vandiemenella viatica, assembly GCA_031002005.1. NCBI lineage: Eukaryota > Metazoa > Arthropoda > Insecta > Orthoptera > Morabidae > Vandiemenella > Vandiemenella viatica. The sequence continues at coordinate 166,356,111 of JARYHS010013630.1, read as the reverse complement.
GTATGTGCATGAAAATTTCCATCGAAATCAGACAAAAAGTGTAGCTTTGTATAAAGAACATTTGCAAAAATTAAATGGGATAAATGGGGTGAGGGATTGGGTTTTGTAAAGAGTGTAGAAAATATGTTTCTTTTTGTTTTAAAATATAAATGTGCAGTGGTCTATTGAAATCTAAAAAAAAACTATGGGTTTCTATAAAGAACTTTGGAATTAAGAGGGATGGGGATAGAGGAGGAGAGAGTTTGGGCTTTTGCAAATCAAATGTAGGCAGAATTTTTCTGATTGTTTTAAAGTATACATGTGCAAAGTTCCTTCAAAATTTAATAGAAACTGTAGCTTTGTATATAGAAAATTGACAAAAATTAAGGGGGTGGAAAGAGAGAAAGCAATTGAGTTTTTGTGAAAGTAGTGTGGACAGTATTTTTCTCTTTGTTTCAAAGTATGCAGGTGCAAAGTTCCATCGAAACTGGTTAAAAACTGTGGGTTTGTATAAAAATTAAATGATGTAAAGGAGAGGAGTGTGTGGTTTTGGCCAGAAACCTTCTCCATGAAAAGATACATTTACAGGTATGTTATAACTTTAATGGTGATTGGTCGAACAGTCTCGACTGTAGTTTCGTATAAAGAACATTGACAAAAATTTAGGAGGTGGAAAGGGAAAGAGCAGTTGAGTTTTTGTAAACCAAATGTTGACAGTATTTCTCTCTTCATTTGAAAGTACGTGTGCAAAGTTCCATCGAAATCAGATTTAAAAAAATGTGGGTTTGTATAAAAAATTATGGTTTGTAAAGTAGGAGAGAGGGTAGTTTTTTATTTCTTTGATCATGAAAAAAATACATGTATGTGCCAACTTTCATCTTAATCGGCCAAATGGTGTCGATGTCTATTAATCATTAATATATATGTTACCATGGGGGGGGTTTCCCCTCCATGGCAATGTCTGGGAAGATGAACTGGGGGTGGTTTCCCTAGTGTGACAGTGTTGCAAGTGGGGATGGCTGAGATGGTATTTTGATCAGTGTACAGTGTTGTTTATGTTGTTAGTGAGAGATTAAATGATAGATGGAAGAAGGGACATTGCTAGCCCATTCAGGCCTACTCTTCCAAAAGATACAGAGGGGACTGTGCCTATGAGCTGACTCCATATGCACAGGTGAGAGGTTTGGGACTTAACCCAGGACTTTGGTGCACAAGTCCTGATGATGAATATTTCTTTCACCATCAGGACTCAAATCAGCTAAGCCCATGACAGGCACAGGACAACATCACAGTGCTGCAACCAATCGAGCCAAAGGGGCGGACTATTTATAAACAGAAAATTTCAGCTTTCAAACAGTCAGTAATCACTTATTTTTTGTCGTGCTCTTTCTGTCCGAAATTTAGCCTTTATTTTTAATGTAGATCTTGTAGTATTAACACATAACATTGGCTACTTCTTGATATATTTCATCCTGACAGTGTTTAGTTAAATTCATTACACATTTTGAATTTGACGGTTAAGTGTCCGAGAGTTTTCACGACTTGTTCAGTGGACATACGAGTGGAGGTCAAAAAGTTCCCGGAATTCTGTTGTAGTGTTGACATTCATGAGGCAATTGTTATGAGTTTGACAGGTCTGAACTTCTTAACAGGCAGTGTGATTGTAGTGTAGCTGAAGGTAGGTGTGTGTGGTAATCAGTTGGCGCGATGTCGCAGTTTGAGCAAAGGGCGAACATCAAGTTCATGTGCAGATTAGGGAAACCTGCTCAGAGACTTTGTTAGCCTTACAAACTGATTATGATGATGATTCATTAAAGAAAACAACTGTTTATGAGTGGTTTTCAAGATTTAATAGTGGACAGGAATCGCTGGAAGACAAGAGTCGCAGTGGGAGACCTTCAACCTACAGAAACAAAACAATGGTAGAGCAAGTGAAATAGTTAATCAGATCAGACCAAAGAATGACCAACAAGTTGGCACAAGAAGTGGGGATCTCTCATGGATCCATTTATGCAATCCTGTCAGATGATTTGAAGATGAAACGTGTCACTGCAAAGTTTGTCCCGAAGCTGCTGAATCCAGATCAAATGAAAACTCGGAAGTTGACTGTGGCCGAATGTTTTGAAAAAAAGCACAGAGGACCCAATGCTTTTTCAGACAAGGTGACAAGACTTGGGTGAACACTTACGACTTGGAGTCAAAGATGCAATCATCAGAATGTCACACAACGTTCTCTCCGCGACCAAATAAATCATGTCATGTCAAATCCAAAAGAAAAGTGATGCTCATTGCATTTTTCGACAACAAAGGTCTGGTGCACCATGAATTTTTACCAGCTGGACAAACTGTTAATGGCCTTTTTTATGTGCAAGTTTTGAAAAGACTGAGGGAAGCAATACGAAGAAAACATCCCTGCAAATGGCAAGGAGGATGGTCACTGCATTACAACAATGTTCCCTCACACACATTGATTGTTGTGCAGACATGGCTTGCAGAAAAGAAAATCCCAGTCCCCCACCAGCCTCCCTACTCACCGGATTTAGCGCCATTGGATTTCTGGCTCTTTCCCAGGATGAAGACATCAAAACCAAAGCGACAGCTGTACTTCGGAAGATAACAAAACAGAATTTTCATCATTGTTTACAACAATGGCAGGAGCAATGGAGCAAGTGCGTGTGTTCAGAAGGAGCCTTCTTTGAAGGAGATTAAAAAATATGTACTTATCATTTGTTAATAAAGAGTTACAATGAAATTCCGGGAACTTTTTGACTGACTCTCATATATTGGGGCATTCTTATTAGCTTTTCTAAACCCATTAACAACCTTGGCAGTGAGTCTTTCTTCCAATTAAATTGATTTATTTCATATTTTATGTTCAAATCCGTTAAGCAATTTTCCGTCTGAAAACATCTCAAACCATTTAGAAAAGTATTTGCTAGTTTTTTTTCAATTACAATGATTTAGAAGGCAGTTGCACGATTTCAACCATGGTAAATTCCATAGAATACTTGTATGGGTTTGTTGGGCCCTCTACATAATAATATGCCCAGAGTCTCGATTGTATTTACATGTGTTTGCGAGTGTACAATCAGTCCATTATTTCCCACCACCAAAGATTTTAATTTTTTTTAAAGTGTCTTATTTTCCTGTATTTTAACTCCATGAGACTTGAAAACAAACCTCACATCAATCTGACAGTTAAGTCTTCTAGGGTGTACTGCCAGATTATATTGTGAAAACATTTTATTTCGACAACTAACTCAATAATCTTTCTCAAGGACAAAAATCATATGTTGTGATCTGTTGATCAAGAGGGTGTTGATTGGTGGACGACTACATATGTTTTTGCATTGAGGAAGGCAACAGAGCTAGCCAAAATTTGTATTTTCACAACACAATCTGGCAGTACACCCACAAAGACTTCGATGCCATCATACACTGAAAGGTTTCCATTCTTACATCTATCAGACAATTTTGACCTTGGCATTTCTAACAGTTAATGAACTTATAAAGAATAAGGTCTTTTGAAACGAACTTACAAGTGCTTTATTTCATTTTATATCATCATTATGAACATTTTAAAGCTTACCGCATAAAAAATGGACAATTCTGACTTTTCAATTTCTCAGAGTTATGGAAATCTCTGCTACCAAGACTTTTCACATTATCTAAGCTCCACAGATGTTTTGAAGTAAACCATGAATCATCACAGTAACTTTGACTTTTCATTTCTCAAATTCATTTTGCAATTCCAAGATCATGGACGTTTTTTATCAATATGATCGACTGTTAAATATTTGCAAAATGTATTGTCTCAACTCAGAACCTTGCAATCATGGATAATAATTTGAAGAATGGTTTCATGTAAAAAATATTTTGTAAATTTTAAGATTCTAACATTCCCTAGTATATACATATATAAGACTATACTGCTTTCACTCACAAAGAATGTTGTAAAAAATAATGAACAAGTACACAAATATGTAACACATAATAAAACTAATTTCAATTTACATGTACACAAAACAAAAAACAAAAATTGAAAAATGTCCTCCTTATTCTGGAGCCCAACTGTTTCAATAAGCTTCCTACAGATTTAAGATTAATTATTAACAAGAGAGAACAGTTCAAGCATAACCTTAAAGAGTATTTATGTAAGAAAGTCTTCTACTCAAAGAATATTTCACTGATGAAACAAAGGAAAGGATGATAGAGCAAAAAAATTGTTGGTATTAATAGTTTTATTTATATAGGATATGGTAATACATATTTGTCAATGACATGTAAAAAAAAAAAATCTTTAATACAAATGTATGAAAAGTAAGTGATTGACATAAAAATGTATGAGTGGAAAATTAATAGATTTATAGTTAACTTAAGGCATTAAATTTTTAAGCAAGATAGAAGTAATACAAACTCTAATATACCTTGACTTATCCTAATTCATTATACAAATTGTATGTGAATGATGTATAGGACCAAATAAAATCAACAAATGAAGTATGATTAAACTCTTTAGGATAGGATATTATTTTGAGACATTTTCATGAAACTTTCAGTTTATAACTTCAAACTGTTTAAATTTAACTACCTCACCATCAGTGGTAAACATTGTAAGTAGGTGGCACATTAAACAGAATCAGAACTGTCACAAGCCGTCTATTAACCTTGCTTTGGCATATTTTTCAATTAATTAACCAATTTAATAATATATCGACAACTGAACTCTACCCATCCCTTTACCATTACCACGACTCCTGCCTTGCAAAACTCTGTCCCTCCAAATCGGCCCACCTTTTTTTTATTTTTAACTGCTTTAGTCTCTCAACAGTGAGGTCTTTAGAGATGGGAAAGGATGGGGGATCAAGGAATGGGAAGGAATTCGGCCATGGCCTTTTTTAAGGAAGCATCCCGTCATTTTCCTGGAGTGATTTGGGAAACCATGGAAAAACCAAATCTGGATGCCCGGACGGGGAATTGAACCGCCATCCTCCCGAATGCGAGGCCAGAACGCTATCCGTTACACCACCACGCTCGGTCCGGCCCACCTAATAGTTTAAAAGAAAAACACCCAGCTCCTGGATGACATCCACAGTTTCACCCATCTCTCCATACCTTAAAGTTCATCAAATTTCTAGCCCTCACTTGGCTTGTTCTTCAATATTAAGTCAAAGAACTGAACAGCACTCCCCTTAATTTATCATCTTGAAGAAAAGTCTTTTCTATTTATTCCTTAACTTGACATAACAAACAAAATTGATTATGCTACATTGCAGACAAATAATTTCATAACCCACACAAAACCATCTTTCCGAGTTCTCCTCTCTGTTGAAAAGCTATTAAATTGTATGGATATTCTTTTACTGCCCACACTCATTCCCAGTGGTGGATCGAGGATTTTGGTTTGGGACGGGCTTGAGCAGATTTTGGTTTGGGGGGGGGGGCCTTAGGGGGTGTGCACAAACTACGTGGCTCGGTCCATGGGGGGAGGGGTTGGCTGGAGGGCTATGCTGGGCTACGTGGGGGGAGGGGGGTTTCCGAGCCACGCCACGTAGCTTTACTGTCATAACATTTTTCACAGTTAAAATGAGGAACAGAACACACAATAGCACGTGAATATTTATTTCCTTCCGTTAATTATCTCCTTATGTAATTTACAATAGTCTGACAGGAGAAAACAATACAAAATGTCTTCCGGAATCAAAATGGAAAAAAGGCTATGTGCTACGTGGGGGGGGAGCAGGGTAGAGGCAAAAGCCACATATGGCTACGTGGGGGGAGGAGGGGATCGACAGGAGGCCAAAATGGAGCTACGTGGTTTATGCACGCTCCCTTGAGCAGATTTCATTTGGGGGGGGGGGGGTGCTTCAGCGGATTTTGGTAAAGTCTCCAAAATTACGATGTTGGGGGTGGGCCTACATACTTTTAGGAAGGGATTGAGCCCCTAGCACCCTCCCTGTATCTGCCACTGCTCATTCCCAAACACCACAGATTGGCAACATCTCTGATTTCCACATCAACTCTTGCCCACATCGTCAACTTCCACATCCAACCCTTCACCAACCTTCAAACACTTTTTCCATCCTTGGAGAAACAAATTATATCATATACCTCTCCTCCATTCCTCTGTATAAATCCCAACATTCAGTTCTCTGAAGTGCCTTTCTTTTTGTCCTGTTCATAAATTTGACCGTGCTGCTCCATTCTGGGATTGGAGTGAATCTCCACTGGCATATCACTTTATGATCAAGGTATAGAGAGATACAGTGATAACAGGCACTTCAGCAGTTTTAATTTCAATTCCCATTCAGATCGTACTCCTGTTCTTCAAAACCATTCACTTCAGCCATTCCACAAGTTCCTTATTTTAAACATGCACTCACTCTCCTTCCTTGGTTCTCAGATTCCTGAAAACCAGGATTATGAGAGAACTGTCCAGAAAAAATAAGACATTCTTCCAACTGACAATTTACTACCCTCAGACAGTTCTCAAACACCACCAATTGCCAGTCACACCTGATATATCCCACTACCTCCATTTTTCAGAAAATGTATGGTTACGTCAACCACCAAGGACCATACAAGCCCTCTCAGTACACTTAGTCTCCATTCTTACTTCAAAGAATTCTTGCCCTCCTACCCAGCACACTTTTTCTAAGATCCACACTGCTGGCAGTACTGTTCATCCTACAGTTGTGGTCTATAGGTTGCCCATAAAGTGGATCTTAGCTTTGGTGTATCAACACCAACTGCATTTTGTACAGGATCTCCCATCATATATCAAACACACACACCATATTTCCTAGACCATCTGTAATAAGTCCCCCTCCCCCCCTCTACCTCTTAACTCCAACTCGCTATCTGACACTTCTGTTGATATGAACATCCCCCAGTATCAGTGCCTCTGGGTCCTAGAATACTTCCCTCAAATGTATCTCCCTCACAACTTACCTGAAACATCCTTTCTTAGACCAATGTCATTCTTTATCTTCAACCAGACGTACAAAAATGCTATCAAACCAACATTTACTAACCTTTTCTGAGGCTGTCTGGAAAAAGTTCCTGAACCAAATCCTCCTCAAACGATTTCTGTGGTTTGGATACATAGATGATTTGTGTGATCTGGATATTTCTTGACTTCCTCAATTTTCTGAAGTAACCAAACCCTTAAATTTTAAATGCACCTACTTTACACACTTAACATGTTCCCGAATAAGTACATCTGCCAACGGGCAGATTTATTACTCCTTCCCTCCAATTTTACAGCTGCCATCTGTTTCAGATCAAATATTCCCTTCTCTTTAGTCTGGCCATCTGGGACAAACATACTTACTCTGGTGAAGAATCCCTCTCAAAGTACTTCCACACATGTCATGAACTCTTCCTTCCTGTGCTTACTTCCCAGATATTATACAGAAGCTAACTGTGTGCCACATCTGAACTACAAAACTCTCTTCCACCACTAAAAAACCTGAAGCCTGTATTCCTGACTTCTCTCCTGGATTCAAATGTATCAATTGAATCTTTTTTAGTGGTTTTGACTTCCTGCGTTCCTTCCCTGAAATGTGTACCCTTTTAAAGCCTTATGACTGCCTCCATCCTCTAAAACATTTATCAACAGCACACACAGTTTTAAAAACGTCTCATCTCAACTGTGCCTTGCAACAGCCAAGCTACAAAACCTGCATCATGCATCCAGCCTTTACTACCTATTCCAATCCAATCACTGGGGAAAATTTCTTGACTGCTTGCTATGCCACATGCATCACAGCACAACAAGTCTCATATATCAAGTCACCTGGTTCCAATGCCCTATCTCATATATATGTTAGGCTCAAAGAACGAAAATGACCATTGAGAAAAAAAAAAGTCCTCAATGTGTTGCAGTTTATTTAAAACATCCATAACATATTATTCATGTTATGGCTCTTATAATAATGCTAGTTAACTCAAGAAGACCACAATACAAAATTCGTGTTGTGGCTTATAAGCTGCCTCCTTTCACAACTGGCAGACGTCGCCAGATATAAGCTGCTACTCCTTACGGTGTGTTATGGATGCCTGGCCCACTTAGTCATCATGAACACAGCAAGCAGAAACAGCTCTTACTTTTGGTTACCAGTAACTAATATCATGCCAGTAAATACACACACAATACTAATGATTTCATCTAACAACTTCAATAAACCGAAAAATACCGTTTGATTACCACTGATAGTTTAAAATCTTTCAAGCCGAATTCCAACATATAATTACTACTGATTACAAGTTCACCAAAAATAAAATCTCGTGGAGCCCATGTGCGAGCTTTCCCGCGCGCAACCTCGCACGCAGACAAAGACTGTGTTATACTAGAACTTAACACTAAGATACTATTTCTATCCAGTCAACTATACAACCTACAATCTGTGGAACTTTTTATTACAATTATTTGTATTAATTAAAAAAGTATTAAACAGATACAGTTAATATTAAATCACTTTTTTTTACTAATTTAAACAAAATAAACTATTATACAAAAGGAGTTAAGACATAAATGTCGCAGGCTCTTTTGATATTTGAGCACTATGCCTTGTGGTTATTAAGAACAATCATAACACATTCTAAACATTAGCAGGTGCAACCATGAAAGGATGTACAGGTTGTAACATGATAATGTGAGCATTGCAAACACCAATTGACTTTGTGTTCATTTTTGAATGCTATTTTTGAGTTTGAACATGTGTGTGCTAATCGTGGCTAGTAAAATGCTTAATTTATCATAAAATATGTTCAAGTTAGTGAAGAAAAGTACTGATCATAGTTTTTTTAATGTGAGTTGAATAATATGAAACGCTACTTCAAAAAACAAAACAAGCTCAGCTTCTTTCTCTCAGAGTATCATGAATATGTTCATGTCCATGTAGAAAGCAACTAGGATGAAGGATTTGGTGCAAATTTTACTTGTAAGCTCTGTTTAAGAAAGAATGGTATCAATGCTGAGAGAGAATGTGCCAAATACAGACAAGAGAAACAGGAACTTAAAATGACTACTATCCAACTCAAAATTTCCTGCAGCTGGAATTGGTTCCAATATTTTAGTTAGCATACTCAAAGTTGATAGAGAATGTGTAGCTCCCAGAAATGTTTTATCTGTTGTTATGAGCATTAATCCATCAGATCTCTATGAGTTAGGAAACAAGGAAAGTTATCTTCATCATATTAATTTGTAATTTCCGAGAGTACCTTTATTAACATTCAAGATGTATCCTAACTTTTTCACACTAACTTCTAACATTTTGCTTAGCATCTACATTATCATTGGACGTCAATAAGGTTTATAACGTGTCACTGAAAATGGTATTGAATTGATAAAAACACAAATCTCACTCAAAGAAGGTAACTCATCATATAGTGGAAACAGTTCTTATAAAAACAAAATGTATTTTTAATATATATTTTTTAAATTATATATATATATATATATATATTTCATATTTAGATTTAATTATATTTTGCTCTTCCCACCAATCAGAGATCATTTTGGATATTTATCTATGCTCAGGTATTAGCTCTGAATCATTGCCCCTACCTTTCCTCTGTTTGTTTGAATTTACCCCCACCATTTTCCTGGCCAACAGTCTTTCTGTCTGAAACATCACCCTCCTCCCATAATGTTCTCCTGTTGATAAAGGGCTTACCCCGAAAATTTCTTTATCTGTTGTGTTTTTGTCTTTTCTGTGTGTTAGCGCACCACATCCATCATCTAAAGGTAAGTAGTTGCTAATTTCCCTAATTTAATTCCTGTATACATTAAACTAAATAATATTTTGACAATTAATATCGATAAAGAATGGATACAAATTTTATTCACATTTCACGTACAATCCAAGACAGAATTGTCAGATTCAGATGTTTAGTCTATTACTGAACTGTAATGTGACACGTAAACTGAAGATATATAAAGAAAGAGAATGTTACTGATACACGTTTGACTGCTGGTGACATCCGCAATATCCAGTTTCAGATGAAAAAAATTGAAAATTTCTGATGGTAAGTTTTGAAATTACAAGCATTTAGATGGCTTGTTTTGAATAGTACAACTTTTATAATAAAAAAATAACTTTAGGTTGGAGAAAATGAAAAATAATCTCATTTTAATATAAACGCATCCGAGACAAAAAACCCAAGAAGAAAAACACAAGAGAAAGCATACATAATACAGTAGGAGTTTTCTGAAAAGTCGTGGGCTATGACAATCTTTGTAAACATAATAATAATAATAATGTTAAGAAAAATGGTAATGTTGATTTGTTATTGTTAACAGCAAGGAAATTGAACTCGTGTAAAATATTTGTAATATTGGAAATTAATCTCGATACCAATTATAAGTCAACGCAAGATGGCTTTTTACTTTGTGAAATTTGTTTGAAGATTCTCTGTTGTGTTTAAACGCTATTTGCATTCTCCAAGAAGGTGGTGACTTTTTTTTAATAAACAGTTGGAATAATTATTATATTATTATAATATATATAATATATATTATTATATTATGTTAGTATATAATTTATGTTAAATACATGAAAAGTGTGATTCGACAAGACTGTTTCCGCGATGGGACCAGTTTAAGGACAGTCTACTTGCATCCAGAGGTTTGAAAAATTGTGAAAACGGATTTTAGTTACAGGTTTTCCTGAAAATAAAACAAATACAAATCAAAATAGGTCTGAAATAAATTTATCATTTTTTTCCCAAACATAAAAGCTTTTATACAGCAACAAAACCTTCACACTTCTCATCAATTATTTGATCTTATTTCAATTTCATGTTTGCATCTATTTTCTGTTATACGAGGCGCGTCCAGAAAGTAAGTTCCGTTTGGTAATAAAATGAAATTGTACACAGATACAGAAGAAATTTTTACTGCACAAAATTCTACAACTCTTAAACTACTTTTCCACATAACTGCCGAAATTTTGCAGGCATTTGTCATAGCGTGGCACCAGGTTTTGTATACCTTCTTCATAGAAATCTGCCGCCTGTGTCTTCAACCAGTTGGAAACAGTTTCTTTCAGCTCGTCGTCATTGGTGAAGTGATGACCGCCAAGGAAAGACTTGAGATGTAAGAACAGATGAAAGTCGCTAGGAGCGAGGTCAGGGCTGTACAGAGGATGGTGAAACACGTCCCAGCCAAATCCCTGTACGAGTTTTTTTTTTTTTTTTTTTTTGTCACGTTTGCAGTGTGTGGTCGTGCGTTGTCGTGAAGCAAAACAACACCTTTTGACAGCAGTCCCCGGCGCTTATTCTGAATTGCACGGCTGCAATTTCCGAAGTGTCTCGCAATAAGCATCTGCTTTGATTGTTTGACCACGCGGTAAGAAGTCAATGAGTAGGATGCCTTTCCAGTCCCAGAACACTGTGCACATAATTTTCCGAGGTGTCATGATTTGCTTCGGCTTAACCTTTGGTGGGGATGAAGTGTGCCTCCATTCCATTGATTGCCGCTTACTCTCAGGGGTGTCGTAAGAAACCCACGTTTCATCTCCTGTGACTATCCTTCTCAGAAATTCTTCGCCGCTTTCAGCATAACGGCAGTGGCGGCCCTAGGGCGGTGCGACCGCACCGGGCGCCGTTATAGGGGGGGCGCCGAAAATGCAGCGAGAGATCGTCTGCGCAAAAAATGAAAAATGAATTCTATAATAATTAATATATTATTTTAACACACATCATCTAGAAGATTTTATAAAAGTAAGAGTTTCAGCTTAATACATAGTCGTATGGTATCATAGCATTGAATCAATTAGAGTTGCTACTCGAGTCAGTTCAAGTTATTCAAATCATGAAAATCACAACTCGTAAAGTTAGCACCCTCCCGTGTCGCGTTGCGCCTCTCCCGCACCTGTTTCATGCCTTCTCGGCTGTAGTCTGGGAAGTTCATGTTTGGGGCGAGATTCAACCATTTCTCTCTTTCTACAATATTAAACCTTCGTTATCACAATTAACGTTGGTATCATAAATATTTACAAAGCTTATCTGTCTTTTACACACAGGACATGTCGCTAAAGTAAAAAAAAAAAAAAAAAATCTGTATGGCGCACAATACATAAAAGAAAACAAAATCAAGACAAAATTGAGAAGGCTTCAAAATTGCTGGATTTTTTTTTTTTTTTTTTTTTTTTTTTTTAAGTCGCCTGAATCGTCATCACCTAGAACTAGTTCAACACGAGACGGAAGAAAATTTCTAAAGGAAGTTATTCAGATGAGGCTTATGATGAAGAGCAGTATATGCGAGAAGATATATCTATGGCTAGAACGTCGTCTGCTTTTCAAAAGATTACAAATGGGTATACAAGACATATCACCACAGTCGCCTTTTCAAAGTACAAATTATGACGATATTTCCAAATTGTCGCTCATTGACTCTGCTGGCAGAGATGAAATAATTATTGAAGCAAACGAAAAAATCCAATAAAAAAAATCATGGACGTCGTTTTCCAAATACGTATTTTCACAAACACCAAATGAAGAAACTTATAAAAGTAGATAGTTGCTTTATTCTAAATCTGCGGATAAAGTATATTGTTCATATGTTGTTTATTCAACAGAAGGTCTCATTTTTATTTGGGAAAGAAGGATGGATGAATGGATTTACTTATCAGAGCGTCTCAAAACTCACGAAACTTCATCAGATCACAATCACACAATGCTCAGTTGGATAAAAGCGTTAATTCCATTAAATAACTAGACAAGTATTTGTATATACAGACTGAAGACGAAAAATCACAGTGGGTTGCAATCCTCTAATGAATGATATCTTGTTCAGAGGAAGCTTTGGATCTGAAATAGTAAATAATTCTAATGGTGGTAACTTCCTGGATATATTGCAACTGCTAAGAAAATATTACCCGGTGGTGATGGAACATCTCCGCCGTATTGCTAATAACGAGAATAATATCTTATTAAATTGGCAAAAGTATTCAAAACGAATGAAGTTCGTAATAAAATTCTGACTATGGTTTGGTCATCTAAATATTTTTCCATCATACTGAATTGAGCTCTTGATGTAAGTCACGTCGAACATTTTTGCTGACACTAATGACGACGAAGTATTACGCTGTGCTTACAATCCGGAAAGTGACTCCTTGGGGCGCTGCCCTGTTTAGCATTGATACTTAGCAAAAGTTCGATTTAGATATGAACGATTGTCGAGGCCAAAGATATGACAGTCGATCCAATTTGGTAGGAGGAATAAATGTGGCAAAAGCAAAATTCTTAACCAGTATCTTCAAGCATTTTTAATTAAAGTAACTGTCATTAAATTTGGTAATAGCTAGTGCCGCCAAAATATCAGTTAAATCGGTTTCCTTGTCCGTATTTCTTTGAAGAATATTTGTGTTATTATCTCGATCAAAAAAGCGATGGTAAGTGGTATTCAAGCACTCAGGACTACCGCCAAAAATTTGCGAAACTCGTTTCAAGAATAGAGTTTCTAGCATCCCTACAGTTCGTTATCACTGTTCGTGAAGCCATTCTGAAACGAATTATTAAGTTGCAGCAACAGATACCTTGTTACTTAGCCAGATCATGGATCAATTTGAGATAGTAATTACATTGGTGACTTGGTATAATACATTGTTTCAAAGGCTATGCAGACGAAAGTGGATATATGAAAATCTTCACGTTTCTTGAAAAACAGCTCGGGGGTGGAAGAGGATATTCTCTACCGCCCCGAAACTGTTACTGACCTGTTGAAATTTGTTTTGACAGCTTCGTTATAATGTCCTCTTCACGTTTTCCATCCTCCTTTCTCCGAAAAGTCGCCACGAATTAAATTAAAAATGCCGAAATGTGAGAGTGAAGTGCAGCGATTAGATGCCTCAGGCACTCAAAAACAATGACAAAATTTTGAAATGATGGTTAAAACTTTGTTGTAATATTTTATTGCCGTTTTAGCTACATTTCGTTGTTAAAAGTCACACGAAATTAACAGATAGAAAATTTTTATCCGAGATGCAGTACAACAAGGCTCGTCATCTTAGAATCGATACAAGTGATGAGAAATAATCGATTGCTTCCGTTGTAAACAAATGCGTCGTTCCTGATATAGATGCCGCAGAACGAATTTCTCGTAAAATTTTTACTCTTGGTCCAGTCCGAATTTCAACCTAACCACGATCACTATAACAGAACTAACCTGTTTAGGTTGATATGATCCCTTTACCAATAATCTATGTGCCATTTTTGCATTGTTGCTACCATTTCGCGGTTGCGTATCGTCTCACATTTCGGCATTTTTAATTTAATTCGCTGCTTCTTTTCCGAAAGGAGGGTTCAAAACGTGAAGAGGCCATTATAACTAAGCAGTTAAAACAAATTTCAACAGGTCAGTACCAGTTTCGGGGCGGTGGATAATATCCCCTTCCACCCCAGCTCGGAATTTGAGCTCTGATAACTGGCAGCTGGAGAAGTTGATTCTCAGACTGGAAAATTTCCTATTATTAACCCAGTCAGACGCCGAAGAAAGTAAAGATTTTTTGAGAATTAGCCATAAATGAAATAGCAACAAATCCAGAAGAATTGTTTACAATGAACATGTTTTTGCATCTCATCGATAGAATAGAGAATCTGTTGGTCACTCTATTAGCACAAGGTCCCAAAGGCGTAGCCAGGATAAGCTTCAGAGTGGGGCAAAAACAATGAAAAATACTTGTTGAAAATGGTTTTACGGGGGGGGGGGGGAATAAATGCATTTTACCCTTTTTAAGAATTAGTTCGCGAGGGTTCTGGCAAAATTTTGGTAAAGTTTATTTTTGGGTATTAAGAGTGGGAATTTTTATTTTCATATATTTTCTATTTTTAAATATTTTAAAAAATTATTATAAACTGCGAATTTGACGTGTAAGTGAAGTGAGCATTGTGTTCGCCACATTAGCTCAAATAAACCTTTTCAAACATATTCATACCGCTGCTATCCTATACTAATCTTTCCGAGGTTTGAGTTATTATCATGTATAAAGAGTATCTTTTGCCCACGGCTTTGCTCATTCATAAAGAATTCATATACATATCCGTATCCGAATCACACGGGAACTGCTATTTGGTATAAAAATAGATAGCCAATACATTATTCCAAATTTATCCTAATCAGTTCAGTAGTTTCGACGTGAAATAGAAAAATATCCGAACTAACAAACTTTTACATTTATGACATTAGTAGGATGTAAAAACTGTATGTTATCTTCAATCTATCTATATGGACAACTTAATCACTTATAAGCGATTGCTCATTTGGGGCGCCACAATGAGATCTCGCACCACATGAAAAACTTGCTAGGGCCGCCTCTGCATAACGGGTCAAAAACTCTAATGCACTACCCATCCCTTGCGTTTTGTGTTGCTCAGTGAGAATCTTTGGTACCCAACGTGAGCAAAGTTTACGGAATTTCAGTTGTTTGGTAACAATTTCATGCATCAGTGATCGTGAAATTTGGGGGGAGTCCATAGCCAGAGCACTAATTTTAAACCTACGGTTTTCCTGGATCTTGTCATCAATCGTGTGAACCAGTTCTTCTGTAACCAAAGGTGGACGCCCACTTCGTTCTTCATCGTGCACATCACTACGCCCGCCATTGAACTGTCGGACCCATCTTCTCACCATCGAATCACTCATCGCATTTGGTCCGTAAATATCGCAAATTTGCCGATAAATTTCACTTGGTTTCACTTTCCTCACATTCGGAAATCGAATCACAGACCTGATTTCACAGGCGGCGGGATTTTCAATCAACGCCGACATTTCAAACAAGCACAACAAAGCGTACCTAACTGACAGCGATCTCCAAATGGCGCACGTTCTTCCCCTTGATATACATCGTCTACAGCGCATGTGCGGAACTGCAATCGCAGCGCTGCAGCGGAGATAAATTGAAACGGAACTTACTTTCTGGACGCGCCTCGTATTTTATATGAGACTTATAAGTAATCATTAAAGTACATTAAAATTATATTGACTGGCAAATAATATTTTACTGTACTTGCACATTTCAAATCAAGCAATAAAAGATTATGAAAAGGAATCATAAAATTAACTGGGTCACAAGGATAAAAGTTTGGGAAAAGCTGACCTGAACCAGACAGTTGTTACACCTACCAGTTCCCACATCTATAACAACCTCATAACTGTTTCAAGTGAGGGCACTCAGTGTTTCTGGAAACATGATGATTTCCAGTACTACCAAATGCTAATAGTATCATAAATCTTTTGACAACGATCTTATTGTATTTTTATTAATTTGAAAAGCAACAAAGTATGACATATTAGAAGTGGGAGTAAATACCAGATATCTCAGCTTAGACATATTAATAAAAGAATTTTAATAACATCAGTTACTTCCAATATTTACTTACCATATGATGAGTGTACATATTTTACTGAATATACAAAAATGTGTAGACAGTTGTACACATCACAAGTTTGTATATCTTGTGTCTCTCCATCTATTACTTTGAGCTATTTACAATAAGTGTTATTAATGGTAAAATGTTTGCAATACAACTTTTTACATTAGCAAACTGATCAATTCAGAAACACCTACCTTTTCTTGAGAAGCATAGTGATTATCAGCTGGATCAAATGACCAGTATGAGTAATCAAAAGTGAAATCCTTGTACCTTTCTCTCCCAAAATCGCCTTCTTTCCCATTAGTTATCTAAACATAAAATCAAAATATTAATATAATGCAGAAATAAAAAAAATAATAATTCAATAATAAATAAAAAATTAATATCAATTAAAACAGATAATTTAGAACAGTAATGAACTACTTTAGTTTAAACTGTTAATTTTTTATAAGAAGTAGCATACAGAAGACAAAAGACCAAAGAAACAACCAAGATGTAGCAAAATAAAGTTGGTGATTGCCAATACTACCGAAATGTAATGTATCAGAATTCTGAGGTAGATAGGGTGTTACATCCAATTACTAGATAGAATTCTCACAGTCTTTCACAACTGCAATAAATAGTTTCCATGCTCCCTGGGTAGCACCACATCTGAGTATTAAATGCAGATGTTCAGCAAACCTGCCTTCTTTATAACACAATTGCAGTGAAATGTCTTTCACATACTATTAAGCATTACCAACTCCCTATCTAGAATGTTTGGTGTTCTGGAAGGTCTAATCAGTACAGCCAATCGGGAGAGAACAGCAGTCACATGGCTGAATGGCTAGTTGAATGGCCTTTCTGCAAAGGGATCAACGCTGTGACACTCACAAATGAGTTTTTCCCTTTGCGGAAAGGCCATACATAATGTAGTTTTAGACCACTATACTTTTTCGTGTCATTGTGTGTTGAACAATCCAGAAATGGTTAATACATTGCTTAAAGTTAATGTAAATTTATTGTACTCAATCAACACATTTTCATACCCTTATTAAACCAGAAATCAACACTATATACCGTATATAACATTTCGCTCCCATCTGCCAGTCATAGTAATTTTCACGAACAAATCCAGCTGCTCTCCTTTAACTCTTGTTTTTGATATCCAAAATGTGGGTCCCAAACTACATCACCATTTTCAAACAATATTCTGGCAAAGTTTTGTAACTCAATTCCAACGTTTCTGGTACATCCTCTCAACACCCTCTCCAGTAAATGAAGGTTTTTTTTTTAACCTTTCTGCCATCTGCCCAATGTGCCTTGTCCATTTGAGTTTATTGTCAAACATTATGACTAATATTTACACTTCAAACCTTCAAACAAGCAATTCTGTTGTCCCCATCCAACCATCATAAACAACTTTTATTTTTTATCTGTGTATCTAATAAGCTGACTATCTTCTTGGTATTATCGGCACTCCATGTTGACCTACCCATTTAGACATTCTATCCAGGTCACCATGCAGGTGTTCAGTCTTCTCCTGTATTGTTCGTATTATATTCCATATGTCATCTGCAAAAAACCTAAATTTTGACTGTAATCCTACAACAATCATTCATTCATTTGTATGACGAACAGCAATGGTCCCAATACACTATCCTGTGGCACTCCCACATTCACTTTCTTCTCCTTCGATAACACATTTCCTTCTCTTAACACTTTTGAGAATTTCTCTAACTAGCAAGTCACTTTTTCACCCATTGCAACAATTTTCAAACTTATTTAAAACCATTTTGTGGCACCACACTGTCAAAATCCATAGAAAGATACTATCAACTTGTTCTCCCTTATACAATTCATCCAAAATATTATGCATATATCCCTCTGTTTAAGATTCACATGAACATCCAAGCCCAAAGCCATGTTGTCGAATTGCAAACAATTTCTTTCCTCACAAACATTTCCATATAGTTGCGTATCAATCTCTCCATCATTGATTTATAAATAATGGAACTGTAATTTTAGACCCTATTTATCACCTTTCCTTTATGAACCAGTACTACTATCGCCCTTTTCCTGTCCTCTGGTAAGCAACAAGACTCCACTCATTTTTAATAAAATTTCTAGGTAAGGTACATTATCATATCCCTCTCACATTAACATATCTGTAGTAATGTTATCTACTCTGGCCCCTGGCCACTTTTTAGCTTTATGAGTTCCTTCATAATTTCCTGAATTTCAACTGTCGCTGATTCCTAATTTCTACTTACATGTAGATGCTCCTCTGATTTATTCCCTCCCATCTCAGAATGAGTCCCAGGTGGTCTCATTAAACCAGTTACTCAACATTTCTGCCATTTTCAAATCTTCAGTAACATTCTCCAATCTTATCTACCACTGGCTGAACACCTACCCTTCCCCTCTGTTTTATAACATAGCTATCGAAATTTCTAGATGCATATTTCAATGGCTGACCTGCATCAACAATATTCTTCATAAACCCATCTTCAGCTTCCCTCTCTGCTGTCATTAATTGCTTGTTTAAGAATTTCCAACTGCCTTGCTGTCTCTTAAATCCTACCATTTGCTGAATCTTTTCCTGAAATCTCCTTTTTCTTTTTCTTCTTGTTCTTTTTTTGCCGTCATCAGTCTATCCACTGGCTTGATGCAATCCTCCATCCCTTCCCATCATGTACTAACCTCTTCATCTCTACATATTTCTTAAAACCCATCTCCTTAAATATCCGGTTCATATATTCTAATCTCTGTCTTCCTCTACTGTTCTCAGCTTCGTCTGTTCCCTCCACTAACAAATTAACCAATCCTGCATGTCTCAAAATATGACCTATCAGCCAGTATCTTCTTTCTGTAAGCTTTTTCCACAAACGTCTTTCCTCACCCATCATTTCAAAAACTCGTTCATTTTGTACTTTGTCGGTCCACTTAATTTTCAGCATTCTTCTGTAGCACAACATTTCAAATACTTCAATTTTCATTCTTTCCTATATTCCTAAAGTCCATGTTTCGCTACCGTTAAGTGCTGTGCTCCACACATAGGAGTTTTAAAAGTTTTTTCTAATCTTAGATCAATATTTGAAACTAAAAGATTTCTCTTTTTGATGAAGGCTATTTTTATTAGTGCTATTCTGCTTTTAACATCATTCCTGCTTCAGCCATTGGTTGTAATTTTGCTTTTCAAGTAAGTAACAGAATTCACTTACTTCTTCAATTGCATTTGATCCTATTTTTATATTTAATCTACTACAGGGTCCGGCAATAAAACCTCCCACATTTCACGTAGCCGGCGTGCGGGTTGGAATGTGTTTTGTTTTCAATAGGTGTACCTGCCATTTTCAGTGTAAGCATCGTGCGTTTGTTGTGGACGAATTTATTCGTAACAGTTGTTCTCAGATTTTCGGAGACGATTCGAACTTGGCCTACATGTACGGTTACCAGATGTCCTCTTTTACCCGGACAAGTCCTCTTTTTTGGACCGTAAAAATGGTCCGGGCGGGTTTTGAGAAAAATCAAGGAATGTCTTCTTTTTTTTAGTTCCGTTTTACTACTGCCTGAACTTGAAAGTGTGGGAATAAAACTCTCCCATCTGTCAAAATGGTAAACCCTAAAGAATTTAACCTTTATGCCAACAATGTGATATTTTATCTACACTTTACCTTTTTCTGTCTCGGCACTGTGTCAAGATATAGTTACGATTTCTGAGCAATAGGTGGCGAGGCAATTATCGTGAAATACGAGCTGCGGGGCGGCCGGTGAAGAACATTATGTACGCAACAATGCAAAGTACTTCGGTAGTCAGCTCGGCTTCTAGAATCATTGTTTTCAACTGCTTTACTGTTAGTTGCGTTTTGGTTGTTGTGAAGTGAAGCAGTTTTACTGATCAAGTGAAATCATGCCAAAACGCAAATGTGTCTTCAGTGACGAATTACAAAAACGATTTCCTGACTTCAGACCGGGAAGAATTAGCTCAGAGGCAGAATGTCTTATCTGCACATCAGGAACATTTGTTTCAGTTGCTAATAAAGGTAAGATTTATAACCATGGGGCCGATTTTACGTAAATATCGTATGACACCGGAAATTTGCGTGTAATAGCTCAGATTTTCTTACACTGAATAACGTATAACACGCACAATTATTAATTTGCATGGGAGGCTAGACCAAGAAGCTCACAAAAACACTGAAAAACACAAAACGCGGATACGTACTGCAGCATCTTCATCCAAAGTTGACGATTTTTTTTGCAAAAAAGGATTCCAAAATTAATGATCTGGTCCATGCAGCTGAAGGCACCCTATCTTTTCACACAGTCAAGCATCATCAAGTTTTAAATCAATGGCCTGTACTGGAAAACTGCAGAAAGTGTTATTTACAGACTCAAATATAGCGAAACAAATGTCATGTGCTCGCACTAAAACAGAAGCCATTATTAATTCTGTATTGTCACCTCATTCTGTTAATGCTTCTATTGACGCTTTGGAGTGTATTTCATGTTTTGGTGTTGCAACAGACGGCAGTAACCATGGTTCTGTGAAACTGTTTCCAATTCTAATTCAATACTATGACTTTAAATCTGGGGGTATTCAAACAAAAGTGATAGAACTTAAATGTAGTCCAAATGAAAAATCTGAAACGATTGCATCTTACATATGTGATAATCTTAGAAGTAGAGGTATTAATAATAAATGTGTGGTTTTTACTAGGGGACAATACAAATACAAATTTTGGTGGGATTAGTGGACTTCGTAAGAGGTCGGGAAATAATGTTTTCGCCCATCTGAAAAACAATTTAAATGATAGATTAGTAGGATTAGGCTGCCCTGCTCATGTTTTACATAACTGCATTCAACATGGTATTGATGCAGGACTCACATTAGATGTTGATTCCATAGTATTAAAAATATTTAATTATTTTTCTGTGTACACAGTACGTACTGAAAGTCTTAAGGACTTTTGTGATTTTGTAGATGTGCAATATAGGGAAATATATTGTGTCATTCTAAGAGTAGGTGGCTGTCCCTATTTCCTTGCGTTACGAGACTAATTGAGATGTATCCAGCACTGAAATCATATTTCAGTTCTCAGGGTGAAATTCCAATTCTGATTAAAATGTTTTTCCAAAATGAGCTTAGTGAAGCACGATTATGGTTTGTTCATTCTCTTATGACATTATTTCAACATAATATTTTGGCCCTAGAAAAAGAGAAAAATTCACTGGTAGAAATGATACATATTCTTGAGGGTGTGTTGAATGCTCTTCAGGAAAGAAAAATCCA
Organism: Vandiemenella viatica; assembly: GCA_031002005.1. Taxonomy (NCBI): domain Eukaryota; kingdom Metazoa; phylum Arthropoda; class Insecta; order Orthoptera; family Morabidae; genus Vandiemenella; species Vandiemenella viatica. Next base: position 166,334,477 of record JARYHS010013630.1, on the reverse strand, counting down.
GAATTTCAAATCTTTAAAACTAAAAGAATTTTTGAGAAAAAAAACGGGATGAAGGTTATGGTTCTAAATGTGATATGCTAGAAGGAGAAATAGCACATGTTTATGATGCAACAATTACGTATCTTAAGAAATGGTTGGTTCAGTATCAAGAGTTTTTGGTATTTAAATGGATGGGTCTGAAGAATTCTCCAAATTGGGGAGATGTGGAACAAACAATTCTGTACCTAAATGAAAAACTTAATATTAAAATAGATGATGTAAAGTGCTTTGATCAGTTTTGCAACTTTCAGAAATTTTTGACAAACCAGGTTAACGTTAATATAGATCAGTTGTCAAATGATATCTGGTGAAAATATTTCCGAGAGTCAAAGAATGGTGCTTGTTTCTCAGAACTACTAAAAATTGCGGAGTTTTTCTTTGCTATTCCCAGCCACAATGCTAGTGTAGAAAGGATTTTTTCATTAGCAAACAGTCAGTGGACCAAAGATAGAAATAGACACAGTGTTGAGTCTGTTAAGGGAATTATAAGTGTGCAATATAATTATAAGGATTTATCTTGTGTACAGTTTTATAATTATTTGTTGGAAAATAAGAAATTACTCTCAGAAATTGGTTCATCAAAGAAATATCTGAGTACTTCAGGGAATAATGATGAAGATGAGAACTGTACTAATGATGATTTTTTGTAGTTTATATTAAAATGTGCCACAAATTGTTGTAACGTTGCATGATTTAATAAAATGAAGTAATATACTACCTATTGTAGACGTTTCATTTGCAAAAAGTATAGTGAACTATGCATATCTTAAATATTTTTATTTATTAAGTGTGTGGTTATAATTTATCTTAATGCAACATCCGTAAATGTTGAGAAACCCACAACACTTTTGCAGAATTTAGTATTAATCTAGAAATGTCCTCTTTTTTGAAGATCATCATCTGGTAACCCTACCTACATGATCGTGTCCCGGATAGAAAAACTATTCAACTGTGGGTGTCAAACTTTAGAAAGACAGGTTCAGCACTAAAAAAAAAACCTACAGGCCGTCCTCGGACTTCAACAACGCCGGAAAATTTGGCGCGCGTGAGTGTGTCTATGCAACATTCACCAATCTTCGGGGACACTTAAAGCCTATAGTGTACAAACATCGTCCCACAACACTGCAAGCACTTAAAGAGGCCATTACCCAAGAATTAGCAGCCATTCCAAGAGAAATGACGCGAAAATGTATGGAGAACTTTCTGGATAGACTTTGTAAATGTGTCAATAATGGAGGGCAGATATAATTTTAAAACCAAATAATTAAAAATGGCAAAGTATGTATTTTTCATAAATAAAAGTAATTATTCTCTATCATATTTAGTTTTTATGTGACAACACATTAAAATGAGGGAGGTTTTATTGCCGGACCCTGTAGTATTGATATCATTTCAGCTACATTTCATCACTTTAGTCTTGCTTTGATTTATATTCAGTCAAAGATTTTCCGTCAGTATTTTGTTACTGCCATTCAGTAATTTCTCAATATCCTCAGCCCTTTCTGTTAACAAGACAATGTCATCAGCAAATCGTAGAATACTGATTTTTTTTCTCCCTGAACACTTATGCCATATAGAAATTTTTCTTTTACTTTCTTTATTGGTTCCTCTACATACAAGTTGAATGTTAATGGGGATAAATTGCAACCTTGTCTCTCATCCTTTCTAACAGATGCTTGTCTCTCATGATTCTCTACTTTCATTACAGCCACTTAATTCTTATATAGTTTATAAAGTATTCTTCTATCTCGATACTTTAGACCAGACTTCTTTAAAATTTTGAAAATCTTGTCCCACCTAACATTTTTTCTAAAACAACAAATGCCATAAAAGTATCTTTGTTTTTATTCATCTGCCCTTCAAGTATTAATCTTAAAGCCGGAATTGCTTCCCTTGTACTGCAATTTTTCCTAACCCCAAACTGATCTTTACCTACTATGTCTTCTACTACTCTTTCCATTCTTCTGTATATTATTCTGGTCAGTAATTTTGAAACATGTGATGTTAGATTAATGGTGTGATAATTCTCACATTTGTCGGCTTGTGCCTTATTTAGAAGTGTGATGATGATGTTTTTATTAAAATCAGTTGGAATTTCTCCTGTTGCATAACTTTTTGATATCAGCCTGAATAATCTTTCGATTCCTTCTTCTCCTACAGATTTTTCGGAATTCGACCCTTGAAGGGCAAAAATTACAATATTTCTAAAAATCTGTTTTTTGTGTCACGAATCATTTATCTCCTTGGATACCAAAGTGAAATCGTTTAATGAAGTATCATTTTAAAGATTAAGTTCTCCGCTTTAGTGACATCATATATTAAGACAGGAATTTTTCGGAATTCGACCCTTAAAGGGTAAAAGTATAAATATTTCTGAAAAGCGTTTTTGAGTCACTAGCCATTTATCTCCCTTGATATATAGCCACTACAGATAAATCAATTTAAAGTCTCCGCCGTGATCATATATTTTAAGAAAGAAAATTTTTCAGAATTTGACTCTTAAAGGGCAAATGAATTAATATTTCTACAAAGCGTTTTTCTGTCATTTATCTCCCTTGAAATATAGCCGATATAGATTAATAAGCTATAATTTTAAAGATTAAGGACTCCACTGTGGTCACAACAGATTTTAAGATCAGAATTTTTCAGAATTCGACCCTTAAAGGGGAAAAATATCATTATTTGCATAGCGTATTATTATTATTTTGTCATGAGCTATTTATCTCCTTTGTTATCAAATCGAAATCGAAAAGTGAGGTATTATTTTAGAGACTAAGGTCTCCACTTTGGTTACATCATATTTTAAGGTCAGAATTTCTCGGAATGCGACCGTTGAAGGGCAAAAATATTATTATTTCCATAATGTATTTTTTTGTCACGAGCTATTTATCTCCTTTGATATCTAATTGAAATCGAGAAGTGAGGTATTATTTTAGCGGTTAAGGTCTCCCCACTTGCGTCACATCACATTTTAAGAAAAGAATGTTTCGGAATTGGACCCTTAAATAGGAAAAGTATCAACATTTCTGCAACGATCCATTTATCTCCCTTCGTATCTAACCAAAATAGATAAATTAGGTATCATTTAAAAGATTAAGGACTCCAATGTGGTCAAAGCATATTTTAAGAAAAGAATTTTTCGAAATATGACCTTAAAGGGCAAAAGTAGCATTATTTCTATAACTTTTTTTTTTTTTTTTTTTTTTTTTTGTCACGAGCTATTTTTCTCCCATATATCTATCTGAAATTGAGAAATGAGGTATTATTTTAGGGATTAAGGTCTCCGCGTTGGTAACATATTTTAAGACAGGAATTTTTCGGAATTCGACCCTTCAAGTGCAAATTAAGTATCCATTTCCACAGTGTATTTTTTTTGTCACAAACCATTTATCTCCCTTCATACCCAACCGAAATAGATAAATGGGGTATAATTTTAAAGATTATTCTCTCTTCTTTGGCCACATCAAACCTTAAACGAATTTTTCGGAATTTTACCCTTAAAGGACAAAACATAATTATTTCCATAACATTTTTTTTTACAGGCCATTTATCTCAATTGATTAAAATCGATAAATGTGGTATCATCTAAAAGATTATGTCTCCACACAGGAATTATTATAAATGACGAAAGAAATTTTTTGGAATTTGATCCTTGAAGAGCAAAAATAATAATTGCAAAAGTCGCGCGTAAAAGACTGTTCTGAATCAAGCCGATAGATAGCAGCAGCACTTATCTCAGAGATATTAATAAACTGCTTTTGCTATGTACACCAGTGCCGCATTTAGGCATAGGCTACCTAGGCTATAGCCTAGGGGCCCGCACCACATGCAAAAAAAAAGGGTCAAACATGAGCAAGGAAAGTAACCTATTTCCGAAACGGTTTAAGCACCGAAAGTAGTGAAATGCTCGTGAAAACCGAATAAAATGTTCACATATGCGCAGTTTAATCGTTTGAAGCTTGGATGTGCAATAAAATAACATTTCAGTGCACTTATATCGAAAAGTAACGACTTTGCGGCTCAGCTATGACTTATAACCTTTCTAACATAATGTTGTAGTATAATGTGGTCGGGGTGTATGAATGTACATTGAAGTCACTGTCGTGTGCCTGCAGTACGAACTAAAATTCCCTAGCCTTCATGTCCGGAAGGTTAGGTAAGATAAATTCATTTTGTATACGATGTAAACAGCGAGAAGCGGTGGGAGGTCCAAGTTTTAATGTTTTGTTTGAAAGTAAGTATTTATATATATAAAAAAAATACATTCGTTTATAATTGAAATAGGTATATTTAGAATTCAGTATCCTATTTTTTAATCTATTTTGATTTAATTTGTTGTTTTAAGTCACTTTTTATTTCTTTTAAAACTTTATTTCTCGATCGCTTGGTGTGGCGTAGGAAGGCTCTGATTAGTGGAGCGCTGTTTTAGAACAGTTTAGTCGCTGTCCATCTTTAATCTTTCTCTATTGCGTGCTTTGGTGATCTTAATCATCTTTTATAGTTTCTTTTAACGTACTCTTTTATATTGTTATTAAAAGTTTTCAGTTTTTAATTCCGCAGGCTTTATCTGGGGTGTCTGGTTGCTACAACACAACTACAATAAGCAGCACCTTATCTATCGATCATCAATCGAAAAATTGAACGTCGGAGCATCACTTGGTAACGTAGTTCACTTCAGCGTCGGCAATGATACCGAAAGCAAGTTAATCAAACTTTCGATTCTTCAGTAACTTTTCGTATATTTTTACTATCATTACATTATCCAATATTTTGCATTAAAAGGTTTATTAGCTAAATAATAAATAATTGAAATATATATATATATATATATATATATATAAACGGCCCGCACCACAGTTATAGCCTAGGGGCCTATAGATCCTAAGGGGCCCGCACCAGCCTAGGGACCCACAGATCCTAAATGCGTCCCATGTACACTATACTAATAAAAAATTGATGCAAATGAGGCAATTCTTCTTTCCTCCTATTACAAACCACCAACCTTACTATTCATCGTATTCACGAAATTTACGCACGGGTCATCTAGTATATATTATTTCTATAAGTTTTTTTTTTGTCACAAGCCATTACTTTCCCTTCATACTTAACTGAAATCAATGAATGAGGTGTCATTTTAAAGCTTAAGCTTTAAGAAAGGAATTTTCCGGAATTCAAGAGGAAAAATGTCAATATTTCTAAAATGCTGTTTTTTGTGTTACAAGTCACATCTTCCTGGATACCTATCTGAAATCGCTTAATGGAGTATCATTTTAAAGATTAAGATCTCCGCTTTGGTGACATCATATATTAAGACAGGAATTTTTCGGAATTCTACCCTTAAAGGACAAAGTATCAATATTTCTGAAATACATTTTTTTGTCACGTGCCATTTATCTTCTGTCATACCTAACCGATATAGATAAATGAGACGATATTTTAAAGATTAAGGTGTTCGCCAAGGTCACATTATACTTTGAGAAAGGAATCTTTGGTAATTCGAACCATAAAGGGCAAATTTACCATTATTTCCATAATGACATTTTTTTTTGTCACGAACTATTTATCTACCTTCATATCTAACCAAAATGGAGAAATGAGGTATTATTTTAGAAATTAAGGGCTCCTCTTTGGTCACATCATATTTAAAAAAGGATTTTTTTGAAATTGGACCCTTAAAGGGCAAAAATGTCAATACATCAAAAATGCGTTTCATTACACCATATTTTAAGAAACGAGTGTTTCAAAATTTGACCCTTGAAGGGTAAAAGCATTAATATTTCTACAACGCATTTTCTGTCACGAGCCGTTTATCTCCCTTGATACCTAACCGAAATTGACAAATGAGGTATTGTTTTAAAGATTAAAGTATCCGTTTTGGTCTCTCAATATTTTAGGAAAGAACTTTCTCCAATTTCAACCCTTAAAGGGCAAAAATATCATCATTTTTTTTTACCTCGCTTGATGCCTAGCCGAAATCGATAAATGAAGTATTATTTTAAATACCAAGGTATCCGGTTTGGTCACACCATATTTTATAAAAGTAATTCAACGCTTAATGGGCAAAAAGTATCAATATTATTTCCAACTAGCACCTCAGTATACCTGTTTACCCGCCTCGGTCATGATCTATACTATAACTTTCCTATCAAAATTATTCCCTGTTCGACTACCACTTTTCTTTCCTCCTTAGTGAAATACTTACAAAGTGACGATCCTGCAGAAGTGGGCTTATAACTCTTCTGTGGCTACTACCTAGCAACAGACCTTTTCCTTCCTAGCTTTTCCTTTGAGTCTTCTATTCCTAAACATCTGCTGCAGCTTACCTACAACTACATCTACACGGGGATTTTTCCTATCTGACTGGTGATAGAACAAACCTATTTATCCCCACAATATTGACACTTTCTTCCTGCTACTCCTATTTTTCCTATGACCTATTGCTAGTTCCCAACTATCACTTTCAGCCATCACATTAGTGCCAACATCTATTATTTCCACATCTATAGGATGAGCATGAAGGGCCCTATTTGTTTCATACATCTTACTGATTATTTGACCTATCTCCCACATTTTTCGTCAACATTACTTTTCTGGAAATATGCCACATTCACATGGAAGATCACATTTTGCACCGCAGACAATTTGACTGCACAGCATGCAAAGACAATTTGGGGTGGACTAGCGACATCTGTGTGCTTTAAAGTGAGATAAAATAGGTATTTAGAACGGAAAAAACAAAGAACTTAGGACTGTGTCATATTCTCATGATTCTTTACACAAATATTTTTACAACTAGAAGACCTGTGCGAAAATTTCGCGAATAAAATACGATGAACAGTGAGATTGAATGCTTGTAATATAATGAAACTTAGAACTGCACTTTTGTAGCAAATATTTATTTGTTTAGTGTAATAGGTATGCATCAAAATACCACGACCTATTACAAAACAGTTGGGAAAATTTAAAACACACTGTATACACGACAAACTATCACTGACATTAACAGAATACAACCAACCTGAACAAAACGCACACAGCATATAATCAGCTCTGTGATATATGTTGGTGTGCCAATAAAATGTTTACATTCGAAAATGTTTCCATAACAGAAAATGTTTCTATAACAGAAAAAAATATCTGAAAAGTTACTTATTGTATAAAAATGTTTACTGACATCTCTGTGATATCTGCTGCTGCAATCTAGTGATTTGGCCCTGAACTGCCTCATATGTGACCTCTTTAAGCATCAAATGCCGAAAAATTCTTTCTTAATTTATAATTTTACCTAATTGGAGACCTTAATCATTAAAATGAAACGTCATTTACTGATTTTGGTTAGGTACCAAAGGAGATATATGTCTTGTAACTTTAAAAAAATACGTTGTAGAAATAATATTGATACTTTTGCCCTTTAAGGGTAGAATTACCAAAAATTCCTTTTATTTATATGGTGTGACCAAAGTGAACACCTTGGTCTTTAAAATGATAACTCATTTATTGATTTCAGTTAGACATCAAGCGAGGTAAAAATAAAAGGTTTTAAAAATGATGTTATTTTCGCCACTTAAGGATTGAATTTAGAGAAAGAGCTTTCTTAGAATATGATGTGTCCAAAGCGGATACTTTAATCTTCAATATTATACCTCATTTATCGATTTCGGTTAAGAATCAAGGGAGATAAATGGTTCGTGTCATAAAAATGTGTTGTAGAAATATTAATAGTTTTGCCCTTTAATGGTCGAATTTTGAAACATTCCTTTCTTAAAGTATGGTGTAACGTAACCAAAGACCGTACAAAGACCTCAGTCTTTAAAATGAAACCACATTTATCAATTATGTTTAATTATCGAGGGAGATAAATGACTTAAGACACAAAAAAACGCATTTTAGAAATACTGATATTTTTACCCTTTAAGGGTTCAATTCAGAAAAAAATCCAATCTTAAAATATGATGTAACCACAGCGGAGACATTACTCTTCATAATCCTACTTCATTTATCAGTTTCGGTTGGTTATCCCTGGAGATAAATGGTTCGAGGCACAAAAAAAAAGCATTGTTGAAATATTTACATTTTTGCCTTTTAAGGGTCGAATTCCGAAAAATTCCTTGATGTGACCAAAGTGCAGACCATAAACTTTAAAATGATACCTCATTCATTGATTTCTGTTAAGTATGAAGGGAAATAATGGCGTGTGAAAAAAACCCTTATAGAAAGAATATATTTGATAATAAAAATAATGAAATAATCAATATTTAATAAAACTGGAACCTTATACCTTCCAGCGACAGAGTCCTCAATACTACCAAGCTATCACATCAGCTGAGGTTGAACATTATCAGAATTGAAGCCTTGCCTGGAAATCATGTTTTCTGCTGTTAGCTTACAGATCCTATGAAAACTTAGAAAAGTAATTCATTTTTATTAATTTTCAATTATCCCTAGCTAAAAAGTGATATGGCACCATAACCATTTAAACCCAAATCACTATACAGGACTCGGTTTAGGGTGTTTCTCTGTGTAAAATTCGGTACAATTTTTGGCCTGAACAAGGATGGTATTAAAAGATCTCTAAATGTCAAACATCAATCCAAAATTTTCTCTCGTAGAAGGAGAAGATAGGTCGAATGTTCACATTTTATTTTGGGATCTGTTAGCTGGGTGAAAAAATCAATTTAGGGAAAAAATATTAAAGAATTCTCAAATATACTAAGTGCATAATCAAAAATATAGTTTGTAATGGATATACTGAGAATGTCTAGCTCATGATAGATGGAAGTGGAAGAGTATTATGAACTAACAGATGGTAAAAAGAATAATCGTTCTCGCGTGAGGCCTTAATGGAGAAATTAAAGCTTGGTATTCAATCCAAACGTTGGCTTTACTTTACTGAAGGAGGTATACCTACCCTGATATTGGAATTAACCTGGCAACCCAATCGGGTAAGAGGGATCTAAAATTTAATATGGAACCCAAATCATGAAAGCGTTCTGGCATTCTTCAGCAAGCTGTGCCAGAGGAATATGGGGTTTAGGGCCTATCAAAATTCGATCTGGGGACCTTTCAATCTTTAGTTATATGCCTGCATCACTAAGCCACCAGTCCACTAACACGGGGAAAGCTTAAGATGTAATTTTTGGTTTAGAAGATATATGAAACCACTTTTGCAGCTTGGAATTGTGACCACATATTGCTTCATTTACTCTTTTAGAAACAAACTCAAGATAATATGAGAATTGAGTCTTTCCCAGCGTATATTTGAAATAAAAACTTCCCTGATTTTCTTCCGGATATTTTCTTTATTATTAAACTCTTTATTTAATAACAACAACGTTTCGGCAACCACTTTCGTTGCCTTAATCAGGTTAGCTGTCATTTAGAATTCTGTGTATACTTGACGATCGATCGAGCGTGTCTCCCTGCAACGACATCTGCCTCTTATTTTGCTGATTTGGTGTGCTGGACTTTTCAGTTTTGATTGTTGTCTTTTCCTGGCGCCCTGCCGGGTTGGTGTTTTGTTGCTACGGCAGTTACTGCTTGCGCAATTGCTGCTGCGATCATTTCAGGTAACTTGGCGATGGCGTCGGTTACTTCTTTCGCCAGTTGGCGCAGTGCAGCGCAATGGCCGACACATCTTCGGCGGGAGGCGCTGCAGACGCGGTGGTGCGCCGTTCTCTCCCGTCGAGTGCTGCCGGGAGACTGATGGTGTTGGCCGGTCGTGGTGTGGTGGGAGGGCGCTTGCCGGCCCATGGCCGAATGGCTGGTGTCGTTGCCACTGATATAATGGCCCCCTCCTAAGACCCAGAGTTGGCGAAGCCCGGCTGTAGGCGCTGCGTTTGCTTGTTGGCTCGGAGATTTTTTTCTCGCGATGCACCCACTGTATGAGGCGGCGTGGTTACCACCGCAGTTGCAGCAGGCAGGTGGGGCATCGCGAGGAACGGTGCAGTTGGCCACTCTGTGGTTTCCCCGCACCTTACACAGCTCTCGGCCTCGGTGCAATCGCGGGCCGAGTGCCCGCCAAACCGCTGGCATCGGAAGCATTGCGCGAGCGCAAGAGGCGGCCTCTCCTTCCTCTCGAACTAGACTGAGTGTCCGAGGATCCGTTATGGCTCGCCCTCTCGCTTCAGAGGTCTGTCCGGCTGGAAGACATAAAGCGGGATTACATCGACGTCTCCTAGAGAAGGTTGCCAGTAGCTCCAAGAAGTTGCCTTCATATTGGGCAATGAGTGGTAGTACTTGGCCTTGCTCCATTGGCTGCTCGTCGTCTCCTTCTAGGTGCGTTAGCTCGTCTTGGTCGGCCTCGTACTCGACATCGGACTCGCTGTCGTCATGACCTCTTCCTCGTCTTCGACCGGAAGGAGTACCCAGCCCAGCGAGCAGTAGTCTTGCTGTTGACGAAGCGGCATGGCAGTTTCAAGCTGATAAGGCCTGCTCAAGAGCTTCTTAATTTGAAAGGCGATGTGCTGATCCATGTCGAAGTTCGGGTGTAGCGGTGAGGGAAGCACCAGAGCTCCCGGTCACTCCGCACACGTGATCAGCATCATCCTGCCGGCGGGGTGGCCCCACTTCCGGTCCGACAGATCAGTGGGCACCTTCCAGCAGAACTTGTGGTCGTCAAGATGCACCGTGCTATAAAGGGTCCACTTGTCGGGTTGGTCTCCAAGAGTCGGTGCCTTCATGCCGAGAGTGCTTCATTGCTGCTCAATGTAGCGAGGTTGACCGGATACCAACTAGAGTCCGATGCGTCTCGGCTGCAGGACGACTCCGCTGTGAGCCGGATCGTCTGCAGGAAGGCAGGCGTGGAGCCCTCCGCGACCGACCCGTCAGGGCTAGCCGATCGACCACTCTCGCTATGCGAGGCGGAATGAATCCCTACGCCTCTCACCGGCAGGTCCTGTCGAGGCGTAGGGGCTGCGCCCTGTTGGCACTGCGGCTGGCCAGCGAACCGTCCAATCTCGCTGGGCGATGTGGAGTGAGCTGGGTCGCCTGGCGCAGGCAGATCTTGGCGAGGCGTAGGTTCTGCACCCTGTCGGCGCGGCGGCTCAGGCTTCGAAGTGACTGGCTGCTGCTGTCGCTAGAGTCCCATTATGCGCGCGCAGTGGACTTTCTGCCTCTGTCTCCAGGCCTCGTCTCATGCCTTAAGAGCAGAGGGAGCAGTTTACTGCCAACGCCATTGGTCGGCGCAGCAAACGGGCTCAGACAGGGTCCATTCAAACCAAGCAAACACGCCTGGAAGGCGCAACAGGTGATGGATCAATATGAGGCAGGCCCGCAACAAAATCACTCGAGTTCAGTTTCTGTGTGCCAGCTCTCTTCTGACGAAGTCAGCCCGCTGTCGGAGGGGCTTTCTGCTGATCTCCCGTTGGTCGACGTGTCAATCAGCCTCAGATGGGGTCCCTCCGGTCGGTTATGCCACTGCTGTTTTTGATCATGGATAATAGGCATCTAAGATTCACTGAAGAAAAGACCGCCATCTCTGTTGATGTTGTTAGTACTTAGACGAATCTCCAGTCAGGCCTTGGATCGTCTGTACGAATTCAGCAGAAATCGTTACATGGTTGAGCTTTGATGATGTCTCTTTGTTTACACGTGAGCTTGTCAAGGAGACTCTTGAACTAATTACGACGGCACTTCGACCAAGGGATTGCAGACCTATTCCAGCATGTGCTCACATCTCCGTATTCTATGTACAGTGGGCGTTTCAATGAGCAAAATGATGGTGTAGCTACGAGCTCGCCACTTTCTCTAGTGGTAGCCAATCTATATATGGAGGAAAAGGCTCTGGATACTGCTCCATTAAAACCAAAATGTTTCTTCCAATACGTGGATGACACGTTTATAGTTTGGCCACGCGGCTCCGCGGCTCTCGAAGAATTCCTGGACTACCTGAATTCTATCCATCCTAACATTCGATTCACCATGGAGGCTGAGAGAGATGGCACATTGCCGTTCCTGGGCATATTAATTCAATGTAAGCCAGATGGTACTTTAGCGCATAGCATCTACAGGAAACCTACGCACACGGACCTGGGGGCTAACGGTTTTCATCACCCAGCCCAGCGAAAAACTGTTTTAAACAACGCTGGTCCACCGTGCGCGAGCCATTTCGGATAGAGATAGCCTAAGGCATCTATGCAAGTTTTCAGACAGTATGGTTATTCGCAAGAGCAAATTAAATAGGCATTTCTCCACCAGAACCGCAGTTGACACCTGAACAAGAAGAATCTCCAAAATCTGTTGCGGTATTACCTTATGCTGGGAATACTTCTGGGAAGATCGGAAGGATTCTAGCACGATATGGCACAAGGACTATCTTCCGTCCACCTTCGAAGATACGAGATATATTACACACGGTGAAAGACGAACTCGGCCTTCGAGTACTGGTAGTTTATTCAATCCCTTGCGGCAAAATATAAATCTGCCAAACCATAAGAACTATTGAGTAACGCCGCACCGAGCACCAACCATATTTGCAGTTGCTGCAGTTGGAAAAATCCGCATTAGCCGAACATGCCATGGAAAATTTTCACAACATACTTCGACAATACTGAAGTTTTGGCTCGCATATCGTATTTTTGGGACTCTGTACTAACAACATCAACAGAGATGGCGGACTTATCATGACGACCGACCAGCGCCTAAGAAGTGTCTAAAATTCCAGGACGCTGATGTCCTCTGACTTTTTTCTGCTTAGGGGCTTACGAACTGGCTATCTTAGTCAAGTCATGATTATGTCTTTTTAATTTATGTTAGGTTAGTCGTGGTGTATCTGTGCATTTGTCATGTACTGGGGGGTGTCAGTTATGACTCTGAGGAATTAGTTTTGGATGGTTAGGATTTTTTGAGCTTTCCGTCTGCTGCCATGCTGTATACTTCCGAACCATACAATATCGCTGGTCGAAATTATTGATTTATATATTAGCATTATGGTTTTAGTTAGAAAATTTTTTCTCTTGAGGAGGGGTAAAGTTTGTCGAAGTCTGGCTGCAGCAATATTGCAGGTGACCTGGATATGTTTGTTCCAAGTTAGTTTTTTGTCCTGTTTTATACCCAAGTAAGTTACTGTGTCGCGCCACGGGAGGTTGTTACCACCGATTGACACTTTTGTCGGGAGCTGCTACTTTTGTTGAGAACATGATGGCCTGGGATTTGTCTGCGTTAATTTTGATCTTCCATTTATTGCTCCACTCAGTGATGAGGTTCCCGAAGTTGTGTTAGTTTTGCGTGCTATGATTTTTTGACTCCGAGAGGATCGGAAGATAGTTGTGTCATCGGTACAGACGCCTATTTCTCCGCCTGGTTGGTGAGGAATGTCATTTGTATAGATACTGTATAGTATTGGAGCTATGACCGAACCTTGGGGTACGGCCCGCTTCAATTGATTTGTACTGGCTTGCAACACCTTCCACCACAACATACAAACTTCCTGCCCAGATGTAGTTGTTGATAATTTTCATCAGGTGCCTGGGCAGCCATATGCATGTAATTTTAATATAAGCCCGTCATGCCAGCCCTGATCAAAAGCTTTTCCAATGTCTAGCATCGCAGCGCCTGTATGGTGCCTCATGGAGGCACGCCCTATAGATCTTTTCAACCATTCGGACAGCTTGGTGGGTGGTACTGTGCTGTGCACAGAATCCAAAACTGTCCAGGGATAAGGATGCTGTTATCTTTTGAGGAATTTTTGGAGAGAGGTATTAGTAAGGATCTCAAGGATTTTTCCGAGGATGTTTAGTAAGGATATAGATCGTAGTTATGAGGAAAAAGTTGGTTCTTGTTGGGTTTAGGAAAAGTAATTATTTTAACGATTTTTCAGGTAGCTGGGAAGTAGGAAACTTTAAGGCAGGAGTTGTGGGGGGTTTTGAGGTGATTGCCTCTGGTGCCGTCGGGACCTGGCGATTTTTTATTTCCAAGTGCCCTAATGATTGAAGTCACTGTGGACGGCTCCACAGGATGACTCAGTATGCGAGGTGCTTCTCTAATCACTCTTTCCTCGTGGATATCACTATCCTCGTCATCGATGACATGTTCTTGGAACTAACGTTCCAAAGTGTCGGCCATGGCCTCCGCCTTCTCCCGCGTTGTGTATACAATGCCGTTTGGCCGTGTAGGCGGCTTTGACGGCTGGGGCTGTTCTTTGCGTGATCTTATTTAGGTCTCCAGAATATGTCCGGATTTTTGTTCTGCCCTTTGGAGGGTGTGATTCCAGCAATCAGATCGGTAGTTTTGCAAGTGACATCTTACTTCGTGAGCTAACCTATTGGTAATTTTTTTGATCTTGTGGGTCTCGGAATTTTTGCCTAGCGTTTGCGGTGGTGATTTTTAAGCTTGATTAGGTCAAAAAAGTATGGTGGAAGGTTCCTTTTCCCCGAGTCAAGGGTGATTTTTACAGTATCTTTCTTCGAGCGTTCAGTTATTACAGCAACCAAATAATCGATCTGGCTGTCAATCTGTTGTTTGGTCTTCAAGATTGGCTGTTCTGTCATATGGCTGTTTACTAGTGCTTTGTATTTTTGCCAGTTTGTGTTTAGAGAGAATTTTTTACTCTCTGGTGGGGCGTACGACTGTATCAATACATAGTACTACAGGGTTGTGGTCAGAATCAAGGTCGTTGTATACAGTGGATCCAACAGACCAGTTGATGTTTTTGAACAAAAATATGTCCAAGATAACAGGCCTGAATTTTGAGTCCCTGGGAAAGTGCGAGGGTTCGTCAGGCGCCACTAAAGTCAACTGGGGGTTTTTGATGGTAAAATCAAGGAGGGAAAGGCCTTTGCTGTTGAGAGCGTTGCATCCCCATACCGGAGATTTGGCGTTGAAGTCACCCCCCCCCCCAGGATTATTCTGTCGGCTGTGGTCAGTGCTACCAGGTCTGTCTCCGGCATTTTCCGCCCGGATGGGTGGTACACTGCAATGAATCCAATTGCCTGCCCATTTAGTCCGACCTCAACAAGCCATAGCTTCTATATGCTCTAGCGCAGGAGAATCAATTGATCTGTGTGTTAGGCGATTTTTATGAGAATTGCTGTTCCTCCCTCCGGGGCTGATTTTGCCTGTCCTTTCGGAACATAGCAAAGTTCCTGATTTTAAAACCTCTGCCCCTCACGTAGGTATGTTTCACTAAGTAGCGCGATGTCTATTCCGTGTCATCGAGGAATCGTTCCAGTGTGTTTTTCTGTCCGAGAATGCCGTCGGCATTCCACGTCATAATAGTTAGCGATTTTAATTTATTTTGGGCAATTGATAATGTTTGGAAAAGCACTAACTATAACCATGAGTTGGCTTCTGCGTGGGGACATTTTTAAGTCTTGTACAGTGTGATAAATGTTTGAAATAGGCCTTTGCAGAAATCTATGATTTCCTGTGAAATCTGATAGGGGGCGAGCTTGTGTGAGGAGGAGTTGTCTGTTGCTCCTTCTGCAGGTGGGTCAGAAGCATTATTGGGAGGACTATTATTGTTGGGAGGGACCATTGTTGGGGCTGGACTCTCTGGAGTTTGCTGATGATTGCCCAAGGCCTGGATGAATGATTACGCAGTGGTGAAATTGGCTGGCTTTAGCTGGAAGCTTTTGGTTTGGTTATCCGTGGGTTGAGGTTTCGTCACTTGTTTTTTTCACCCTCTTTAAGGTTCTTTTTCCTTTCTACCCTATCTTTCTTGATTTCAAGTCCCTTCTTCAGTTTGGGACCAGATGACCGCCCCGCTTTTGACACACCACGGAGCAATGTGAAAATTTTTGGACCCATGTCCAAAATTCTGGCTTGAATGGCATTGAATGGGACCAGAGGGTGCCCTATAAGCCTCAATCCTCACCTTCAGGTGGAGAATGTCTTCTCTTGAGCGAATTTTTGGTGCCTATTATCCAAGATCTAAAACAGCAGCGGCACGGCCGACCGGGGGGACCCTGTCTGAGGCCGATTGACACGTCGACCAATGGGAGATCAGCAGAAAGCCTCTGCGGCGGCGGACTAACTTCGTCAGAAAAGAGCCGGCACACAGAAACTGAACTCGAGTGATTTTGTTGTGGGCCTGCCTCATATTGATCCATCACCTGTTTCGCCTTCCAGCCGTGTTTGCTGGGGACCCGATCTGAACCCAATTGCAGCGCCGACCAATGGGAGAGCAGCTGATACCTTCTCCGGCTGCGTACTACTTATAGGAGTCAAGACTCGATCGTGAGTCATTCGCTGTATTGTAGCTTTAAATGATAGCTATCTTGATGAAGGCAACGGAGCTAGTGCATTTAGGTATTAAATTTCGATTGTTTGCATTGTACAATATATAAATGTTGGAAATGACTGAATTGCTACATGTTAGAATTCTTATAGTTAATAGTGAGCAAGGAAAAAAAAATTGTCAAATTTATTTTTTACTTTCATTTATGTTCACACTTCACGTTTTACACTTAAATGACATATATATTGCAATAAGTCAATCAGTTATAAAGAAAGGAAAAAAACATCAGCTGAAAGCAGATTATATCCCACGCCTGTGCATTAGCGTCCAGCTGAGGTGTCTTGTAGCGGAATGTAAGTGGGCATTACACTGTAATTTGCAGAGCACTAGATTTAGTGCTACAGTGTAAGAGAGAGAGAGAGAGAGGAGAGAGAGAGAAAATAAAAAAGAGCCCACTCATTACACTACACTGGCTTGCGAAGCTTTAATTTTGGTAGTGATTGTCATTCGAATTGCACGTTTCTGTTTGCCCCCCAACAGTACAAGAAAGTTGGTATTGCTTTTGCATTGGTGTCAAGTTCAATCGTGATTAATAATAAGAGGGGCAGAAAGTACAGGGCCAAACAACATTTATTGCTTAGTAAAAAAACCATATCATGACCATTTTGAATGTACTGGAGTCATCACATGCAAGAAATTTTTTAAGGTTGGGATCTTCGCAGTTTGAAGAATTGCTGACACTGATAACACCGTAGATAAAGTATCATTGCAAGGAAACAAATAGTCTTTACGATTCCTAGTCATAGGAAACACTTATGAAGATTTAAAGTTTAGCTCCTTAATCTCAACATCTATCTCTATTAACATAATTCCAGAAACATACAGGGCTATGCCTTAAACACTATATAAGGATAAGTACTTTAACACTTTTTTACACAGGAAACTTATAAATTTATTTTACTTGTAATTTTTACAAAACTACTTATAAATCTATTCAAACATATTAAAGTATCTCACGTAAGTAAATCATTTATTTTTCTTTAAATTTTATGAAATCCTTCATTCAGTCTCCATCTCTGTGGTATACAGTTGTATTCAGTAAATTAATACTGTCTAAATTATACTGCTCATCAGGTGTGGTTGGTGTTTCAAGTGACTGCATTGACACTGATAAATATAGTGTATTTGAAGCTCATACATTTGGAACTTCTATTAGCGAAATTAACAAGATACCAAGTGATGGGGATAGTCCCTATTTTTTTACTTATGGCATTAGGCCCCGGCGAGGTCGAGGTCATTAGGAGGCGTGAAAGGGCTGGGGACTAGGAAGGCGAAGGAATTCGGTCATGGCCTTTTGAAGGGAGCATCCCACCATTCGCCTAGAGTGATTTTGGGAAAACCATGGAAAACCCAAATCTGGATGCCCGGATGGTGATTTGAACCGCCGTCCTCCCGAAATGCTCGATCCCTATTGTACCTGTGATGAGTGGTATGGAGAATATGATTGGATGACTGGTCGTGTGACTGAATGATGACTTGTTTTGGGAATGGACGGGGTGGCAGTATGGTGAAATATGACTGAGTTACCAGAATGAATGTAATATTTTGGGGCTCATGATGAACTCATCTTGTCTATGGACTGATGAAGAGCGAAATGATCTTTGATATCTTCGTGCGGTTGTTCCACTTTCAACTGGCGATTTGTATGATTTAATATGTTGTGATGTGGTACGTTGAAGTCAGGTGATGAATGTTCGGTCAATAAACCCATTAGGGTGTATAATTCTATTATGTACGTATGTTCATTTGGTCCAACTCGGACCACTTTAATCCTTTGTTTGGTTTGAATTTTGCTGTTGATGTTACACATCGTGTTACAACTAGGGTTCTTAGCCCTAGAGGGAACCTACCATTTAACGTAGAATTCGCTGGCTAAGCTCATATGACCAAATAACTCTCGAAATTCCTGTTCTTTTCTTTTGTCAGTGGCAGCGTAATTTTTTATTTCTGAACGCCGTACGTCCTTCCACTCCAGTACATGCCGAGTGACTGACCTAGCACAATTAGTGTTAAACACTCTGGATCTGTTTATACGTTGCGATATAGTGCCCAAGGTAGTGTACTATATGAACTAGCGTGGCAGACTCAATACGGTTGTACTAGATTGGAGTACTAGTTGCGTAACTGCCGTTACACTATACAAAATTAGCACGCTAGATCACCTTGCAATCTGCGAATTGGATAGTGTAATGCCTGCAGTAGGATTAGTGGAATATGAATACTTGTTTTCCACGTTTCCTAAAAATTGGTTTAAAAGTGCGTTTTACCAAATCAATTTTTAACCGATGTTTCCAAATCGTCAAATATAATAAGAATTTTATGAATTCTTAGCACGTGACACTCGTTTTCCTAAGATATACGGCACGTGGTAAATGGTACGAGGTGAAATAATAACGGAAGTAAAACGCCGAAGCAATTAAAAATAATCACTGTTGTACTTCCATAGCGATAAATTCAAACAAATAACTGCAATGTGCCCATCATTTGCTATACTTTACTACAACTGCAGAAACCAAACGAAGTTTTGCAACGTGATGTTAGGGAAGAAAATCGCTGATATTTAGAAGGCGGTGGAGGATACCACTCATATTCTGCGATAGGTGGAGACCATGGAGGAAGGAAATATATGGAGACGACGCAAGCGACCTTCACCACGCAATGAAGTGAAGCCGGGCGGAGGAGTGGGGAGGCATGGCCTAACCCATACAGACACGGCGTATATGTACAAAAACCTCAAGGGGACTCTAGGATTAACGTAACGTCGCAATCTGGAGATGGATTATTATGTAACTCGATGAGACAAATAAAAAATGAAGAATAATTTTTTTGATATCATGCTTAGTTTTCGAGATATTCTGTCTCAAATGTGAAATGGTTTTGGTTGAAATTCAGAAGAAAAAATTGGTCAAAGTCAAATTTGATGACGGATTCTTATTTAAAAAGACGAGAGAAATAAAAAATAAAGAATAAAATTTTCGATATCTCGCCTAGTTCTCGAGATATACTGTATCAAAAGTGAGGTGTCTTGAGTTGAAATGCAGAAGAAAAATTTGCAAAAGTCAAATTTAATGATCGATTCTTATATAACACGACGAGACAAATCGAAAATAAAAATAAATTTTTCGATATCTTGCTTAGTTTTCGGGATATACTGGGATTGGATTGATATGTGGCCTGGACTATAAATTAATTCTGCCAAAGCCACAATGATTACATGGTTGACATGCAGAATAGATATTTAAGTTTTATTACTACCACTTGTGGTTAGGCTGAAATGCGTCCTAGACCAAAAAAAAAAAAAAAAAATTAGAGGGCTCACTCTAGGGGCGGGCAACCCAGACATTTTGTAGGCTGGTACCAGAAATAAAATGTTTCCGCATAATTTATAGTTAGTATAAAGTGTATCAACAAAAAGTAAAGAGTGATACTTTACTATACTGTATGGTTGGCATAATGCGGTGTTCTTTGAAGTAACTTCAATCGAGTGTGCTCCAATCAAAAATGCGGTGATGTGTCACTGTCTGAACATGCATATACTTTTTTTTAACAAAATAACTTATCATGCTAGAACAGCTCTACTTCAACTTGTGTTTAAACGGGCAGAGACTTTATTATTACCTTTAAAAATAAAAACTGTTTCACAATTGTTGCTATTACAGGAATGTACAAGGAACTTTATGAGACAGAATTTCATTCATTATTTTTCTTTATTTCACATTCTTAATAATGAATTAACATGTAAATACCATAGTCACCTGAAGATGGATCCACAGGGTCCGAAATGCATTGTGTAATACAATAAAAGTTGTATTCTAGTGACTGAAGGGTGTTTCTCATTCTACCTTTGTCGAATTAACATGTGGTGTAAAGGTAGGGACCGTGCACAAACTACATGACTCAGTCCAAGGGGGGGGGGGGATAGCTGGAAGGCTACACTGGGCTACGTGGGGAGAGGAGGAGGGGGTTCCAAGCCAGGCCACGTAGCTTTCCTTTCATAACATTTGTCACAGTTAAAATGAGTAACTGAACTCACAACACATGTGAATATTTATTTCCCTCAGTTAATTATCTCCTTATGTAATTTACAATAGTCTGACAAGAGAAAACAGTGCAAAATGTCTTCTGGAATCAAAAGGGGAAAAAGCTACATGATAGGGGGGGGGGGGGGAGGCAAAAGCCAAGTAGGGCTACATGGGGGGGAGGGGATAGTGGTTCACAGGATGCCAAAATGGAGCTATGTGGTTTATGCACGCTCCCTTATGTATGTATCTTAATTGATGTTATCTATAAACATTAGAAATTAAGAAAAAAAGTCTGTTAAAAAGTCTTTTAATAGAATTGTATATGCCAAAACATCTACAGCCACAAAAAACTAGGGGTATTATTATTTTATTTTATTTCAATGGAGCACACGCTCCGGAATATCTGAGTGTAATTAGGAAGCAGTGATACAAGATTGATTGAAACAGAAAGTTATATATGTAATTTGAAAGTGTCCCCAAAGGGCAAGATAATACTTGACAGCAGTAGGAGCACTGGATTCTTAGTTTCTGATTTATGTTTGAAGTATTTGTTTAATTCCTTAGTAATTGATCAAAAAATCTTAAAATATATATTATCATATAAATTTAGTCAGGATCACTTTGAAATATTTTTACAATGTATCAGATCTTTGGGGGGGGGGGGTTTTCAAACAATCCCACTGCCCATACAATTTAAAACAGCTTCAGCATATTATAAAAAAACCTACTCTTGAAATGTGAAGTGAAATATGCAAACAGTGGTAATTGCATACTCCTGGAACAATTATCAATCACGCTCCAGAACATAGTATAAATTTTACATCAAAGAATCATCGAATTATTGAAGAGGAAAAAGAATTACAGTTTCCTCCCAAGTTTACAAACAGAAACAAGTCTTATATGAAGCTTTAAAAATAACCCAAGTCAGTGGCTTGAACTTTTTTAAAAAAAATGAATAAAACTCACAGCTTCTCACATAACAGTTAATTTCATCATACACTGTCAGTATTAAAAGCAACGTGACGAAAGAAATCGTAATACTAAATAAACTGAATCGCGATGTAAAACCATCCCTTTAAATCTCATTTTCAACACTCGTTAAAAATTAATGCTAGTCTATTATGTGCAAAATAGCAAGGTATGCTGATTTTCTACACTACACCAACAAAAATTTGAGAACAAAGTCATCCCATTGAGAGCTATGACTACATATTTATAGATATGCGCCAAAGTTTACAATTTCAACTGACCACTTCAACAACAATTATTAGAATACAACTTACCTATGAAATGATATTCCAGGTTCTTTCCTCTCTTGCCTATTTGTGCAACCGTATTCAACACAAGATGACATTATAAAACACTTATGCACATTAAAAAATGAAATAATCAGAACATCAGACTCAGTGTGAACTCGGCATTTGTTTGGGTTACAATACCGCTGCTGCCGCCATGCGGGAGAGTTTAGAGCCTGCTTCACAGATTTAACGTCACTTCTCCTTCATATATTTCCTTCTTCCATGGTGGAGACGAACCTAGATGTCTGCCATGGACGAAGGACGATAGTGAAGAAGAAATAACGCTAAATCGGTGTAACCTCATATAAAAACTCGTCTCCTACTGCACATTCCGGGCGGCCATAGTAATAACCCCAAAATATTAGGCTGTTTGCACTGTGTTTGCTGCTGTGAATATTTCATTTTCTAATATTTCAAAGTTTTTTTATAATGCCAAGTTGTGTTGCATATGGTTGCACAAACAGACAAGATAGGAAACAACCTGGAATAACGTTTTGTAACTAATCACATTGTAATTATTGTTCTTGAAGTGTTTGATAGATAAATGCAAGATCAGAGCCTATCGCTATAAATTTGTTCATTGCTCTCAATAGGATAATATCGTTCTCAAATATTTGTTGGTGTAGTGTAGACAATCAGCATATGTTACTACTTTGCACCTAAAAGGCTAGCCTTATTGTAAACAAGTGTTGAAAGTCTAATTTAAGCGGATCAAGTTTACAACGCGATACAATGAATGTGCATGCTTTAATCCAGTTTCAGTTTACACAAAGTGTACGATGGAATTTTGATAATTTGTGCTGTATTAACTACTAAACTTGATGAATCAAACGTTGTTGTTACCCGAAATGTAGTTCGCGATGCATTTCATGTGTTTAGATCTGACCATAGTTTGATTTTGTAGTGGCAATATTAAAGGAAATGTGGGTAGGTTGAAATGCGGCGTGTACCGGAAGGGTACAAACAATTTATTATTAGTTGTTAGTAATTTCATGAGCACCATGTTAGTGACACAACGTGTATCGTGATGTAAACTACTCCCATCTAAGCTTCTGACTTTTGATGTATGGTAAGATGATAAATGCACTGATGTTAATAGCAAAATTATGTAGGCCACTAACAGTACAATATCTTCTGAGTAAGCTCAGATGCTATAAGGTCTTTTGAAGGGTTCGTTTTATTTATTTTTTTTTTTTTTTTTAAGTTTTAAACATTGACTTAACCTAACCACCCCAATTTGGAAATAGCATACCTCAAGAATTAAGCGAGATGATCGAAAAAAAAATTCTTCTTCATTTTTGAATCTGTCTCGTCGACGTACATAATAATCCATCATCAAATTGCGGTGCTAGCCACAGTTGTTGTATAATTCCTTGAGGTTTTTTTTGCCTATTCCCCGTCTTCTATGGCCGACCAATATGGCGACCTCCCACCCCCACTTCTCTCTACCCGGGTTCTATCCAATGCGTGGTGAAGGTCCCTTGCGTTGTCTCCACAAGAGCAGGGCCGGCGGATAATGGTGGGTATGGTGGGTAGCAGTACCCACCTGGGGAAATTCCCGGGTGGGTATTTTACCCACCCGGAATTTGAGAGTGAATGAGAGTGCATAAAGGGAAGAAATATATAAAGAATGAGAGACCATAACAGCTAAGCATATTAGTTTAATTATTCAAAAAGCGTGTAAAATAGGCTATGTACCCACAACACTGGCCATGAGGGAAGCGCAAAATTCCTTCGATGTTTCAACGGAGATAACCAACCTAGCTATCACCACTGAGCTCGTTTGCATGAAACCAAGAATGCTACGGTAAAATGTCGTACATTCAAAACCGTCATGCGTGAAACCGCCTTAGTTTTGGCTAAATCTGTGTGTATTATCGCCAAAAAAGTTCATAAGGATAAATTCTTGGTCAAACGGTAAAGGAGAAACGAATCAAGTGTAAATAATGCTAGAAGACAACACGTGGGGGATAAATTTACACCGCCCTTAGACGTAGGTCCATTGGTACTTTGAAAGATGGCCTTGTTCAGTCAGGTGACAAGTCTTATTTTTGTTCTTCACTATATCCACAAGTATATCGGTAATGAATATTCACGCGTATATTCTAGAGATGAAACGGAAGTTATATTATGGAAGCGGAAACAGAAGCAGAAGTTATATGAAAATTTTGTAAAAAATGTAAATTGGTGTCACTGCTCTTAATTTACTTCCTAGTTACTTCTATTTAACAAAAATCTCAAGTGAAATAATGTTTATTTTAATAATCATTCAGGGAGTAGCTGACTTTAAAGTAAATAATAATTAATAGTTTTTCTAATAGTTGTAACTAATATTCGAAAGTTAAATTTTAAAACAAAAGCTTTGCAGCCTTTTTCTATTTTAAATTGCTTCTTTTTTCACCATTAATTAATGCTGCTTCACTCAACATTTTTTCGCTATGAGCACTGATAGGCGGAGTAATGACAATAATATGGAAAATTTGTGAGTGCTAATTTACCACCACTTAGGAGGCTCTTCTTTTGATGGAAGTCGTATTTGCTTCAGCTACTGAACCAGACTGACATTGATATTTTCTTTCTTGTTCCTACAACTTAAGAACTGCATTTAGTTTCTCACACTCCTCAAATTCTGGAAGTATACATTTCAAATGACTTTCTAAAACAATGGTAGATTGGCAGAAATTCTTTTTCCCATAATGTTCACTTTACCAAAGATTAATTTTTTTCTCCAGATCTGACTTGGTTTCATTTTGAGACTCACTACTGGTTATACAACAAAATACATAATTAGCGGTTAAACTCTCACGGCGTTAGTACTCTTCATACCAACTACGAAGAAGCATTAATCGATACCAACGGCTCATTCAAAACAGATGTTCGATAACCCTAAGAGTTGTCGAAAATATTTAGTATGTTGAAGGCCTTGGCGAGACAAGGGTTTTTTTTTTTGTGAGAGGAGCCAACAGCGATGAAAATTCATGACATTTTTAAAATCTCGAGCTGAAGATGTGACTGATCTAAAATAGTGGCTGGAAAGAGATGGTTACAAATGGCTTCATAATGACTGTCATAATGAAATTCTTGATTCGATGGCTACTACACTATAGTCTGGAATCATGGAAGAAATAGCATTATCTTGCCTGAGAATCATTTCGAATGATTTCATTGCAAGTGAACATTTTATTGGATTGTATTCAACTGCGAACACCAAAGCAGAAATCTTATATGATCTGGCCATTGACATTTTCGCCAAGGATACGAAGAGGCTTTTAATGTTTATGTAAAAATAACAGGATTTCAGTCACGAATGCGCAATGAAGAGGCTCGAGCTTTATTTGTGCATTGTACTGCCCAAAATCTCAATCTTGCTGTACGAGATGGAATTGAGAGAGTTATAACAATAATAATATTCATAGCAACTATAAAAGATTTGGCAAACTTTTTGCGAAACCTGCCGAAACGACTTGGACAGTTGAAGTAACTGCAAATCGGAATGTAAAAAGGAACTAATGATGATTTGCCTTTTTTTCAACCTATTGTCCAGCAAGTTATTTCTAAGGATTACACGTTAAATCCAATTTTTTAAATCATGCTTTTATATGTAAGCATATCTATACATTTTTTACAGATGGTCAATGAGAATCAGTATGAGAAAAATTATCAGCAGCGAATACAATTTTTATACGCTCATGCTGCAACAGAGAAGTAGATAGAGTATTAGCAATGAATATGTGAAAAGTATTGTCACAGTTAACATTATTTAATCTGTGTAAAAAGATAGTTCAAAAGTTTTGATTAAATGTGTGATTGCAATGGAAAGAGGACAAGCGATGTGAAAACAGAGGAGGAAGTAGCTTCAGATATTATTGAGTTGGAAGATACAGAGAAGAGTGTTAAAGTGATTCTAGATGATTGAATTAAAACAGAAGTAGTGAAAGAATTTTGTAGCGAACATAATTTGATGATTTTGAAACGAAATGAGTTGAAAAGATTTAAGTTGTAAGTTGTTGCTAGTGTTGAGGTAAATTATTTTGATTATTGCGCAAAAAAGAAGTTTAAGAAAAATAGTGTTGAACGTTCACACGGTTCTCCGTATAATTTCAAAGCAAATTTCCAGAGCTATACAATTATTCTATTTTGGTAAATGGATTGTACAAAATGTGATCAAAAATTACGGTGAATAATTTTTTTTTTTTTTTTTTTTTTTTAGTAGTAACTGCTGATGCTACATCTATTTAAGTACCTCAGTGACCGATCTTTGCTCGGCATCTTTCGCTTTCTGTACAGTATGCAAGATTTCATCATGATCTTGTGAGGTTTGTGAGAAATTAATTTTACCTATATACAATAGTTGATCATCTAACAGTATTAGATTTACCTATATTACAAAAACTAACTTAGTTCACGAGATGGCGGTAAAGCCGTTTCCTAGATTGTTCGGTTTACCATCTCATAAATTGCTTTTAAATAAAAATGCTATTATTATGTTCAATATAAATCTTAATGGTAATCAGGGATTAATTAATAGTTTAAAATTAGTGGTAACTCACTTTGAAGAGTACATCGTCCATGTTAAATTCGTCCACTCCCACAAGACTATGATCAAACCTAGCATTAACTAACCAGCTTCTGATTCAACCGTGTCTTAATAAAAGTGACTTTCATTATAACCATTAATAAAGCAAAAGGTCAGGCGCTCCAAAGCGCAGGATTGTATTTACCAGAACCTGTTTTTTCGTACGGACACCTGTATGAGACTTTTTCACGAGTTCGTAGATTTAGTAATATTTATGTATCTGTTAAAATCATACCATCAATAGGAACCGATCACATTATAACTGCTAATATTGTCTTCAGAGAAATTTGAAAAAAAAAACACATCTGACAAAGCCAATATCTATTTTTTAAATGTTTTAAAATTATACATGTAGTATTCAATGATAACAACTTTTTACTCTTCAAAATAAAATACTTTTATTAATAAATATACATGCATTTACTTATTTCCACAATATTATATTATTATTCGGTGACTGATTATGAAGAATTGTTCGTTTAAAGAGTTCTTGCTGCAACCAAAGAGAACTTAATTGGCTTAACGGTACCTGAAACGTCTACGAGGTGGCGTTAGAATCGTTTCCAAGATACCATATACAAGAATTGCTAATTCTTTTTTTTTTTTGTAAAATTGCGTTTTAGCGGGGAAGACACCTATTTAGGTAAAGTTGAAAAACAAAACGTTGTCTAAATATGAAATTTGATCCAAATCTTTGAGCTGTCTCAGAGTTCCCAAATATATATATACAAGAATTGCTCGTTTAAAGATATAATGAGATATGTCCGTTAGCCTGATTCGCTGAGACCGGCAATGACAAGTTTCAACAGGTTCTGACTTGTTAGCCTTAGAGCATGAGGCTGTGTTTGTCGCGCACCTTGGGTTTCGAACAACGAGTTTAAATTTTAAGATCCAAAAAAATGCCAAAGAAGCTCATATGTTAAAATCAAGGTATAGTGACAATGTGGTAACTACGAAGACCGTTTACTAGTGGTATGAACGATTTAAAATCGAAAATGAATCGATTGAAGACGAGCAACATCGACCTAAAAACAAACAGACGAAAACGAGCAAAAAGTGTCAAAATTGGTTCATTCAAACAGGCGAATGACTATTAGAGAGCTTATCAAAGAACTTAACCTCTCTGCAAAGCATTTTCACCGGTAATTTACAAATGAGGCGAGTGAGTGCAAATGTTCCCAGATTTTTGACTGATGAACAGAAAGAAAGTCGGGTCTCAGTTTGCACAGAACTGTAGCATTGTCTTCATGTAGATCTGGACTTCATCGCCAAAATTATAACTTGAGATAATGGCTATGATCCTGAGATTTAATTCAGAGTCCCCGATGAAAAACCAGTTCTTAAAAGCCCGATTTTTTTTATAGTTATGCAAAGATAGATTGGATATGTTAGAAAAAGTCATTTTGTTATTTCAGAGGGGCAGAGTTAGCCATGTCACCTCATGCGGCACAGAATTTTCACGTGGGAGACATTCTTTGACAATATTTTGATATGTGACATTCAAGAAATAGTAACAATTAAGGTTTTAATTTTTTAATATAAGACTATCAATTAACAAGATGGGAAGTTATGTTGGTACCCTACTGTGTAGCAAATTCTGTAACAAATTATAGTTAAAAAAAAAAAAAGGAAAAAAAAAAGAAAGAAACCTTGTGCTGTGACTACACAGTACGAGGATCGGGAAACGATCTCCGAAAGTATGTTTCCACTTTTGTGTGTGTTCACAGCTTCTTTCCTGGATCCGACTACTGCACCTAAGTCTACCGAGTTACTTTCCTGCACGCATTTACTGTGATACTAGCTGGTGCCCACGACTTCGTTCGTGTTTGTAAAGAATTATGATTGACAGCTACCGACATGTAACCACCACTGAGCACGATGAGAGACTTGAGACTAATACCACACAAAACATCACTGATTTGCGCAAGGTATTTATGGCTGCCAAGTGAAATATACGGACATACATGTCTTTGGTCGAAATATGAAAACGAGGTTCGTCGACCAATTTCAACCATCATATCTCCCACACCCCATAGCTACCAACATGACACCACCATAGCGTACGTTGGGATACTTGAGGCTGTGGCACACAATCATCGGTGGACTGGGCTAGGTATTTTTTGCTGTAAAATTAAATATAGGGACGCATGTCTATTTTTATATCAGGTCCACCACTTTCAATCACCATATCTACCACATCACCACGTCTACCGACATCCAATCACCATAGTGCATGGTGAAAAACTCCAGGTTACTACCACACTCAAACGCCAGTGGTTTGCATTTTGTAGTTCTTCCCGCAAGTTGAAACATAGGGACACACATGTCTTTGGTAGAAGAAGGAAAATGCCCTACGTCGACCACTATCAGTCACCTTAACTCTCACAGCCCCATACCTACCGACATAGCACACGATGGGAGACTCGATGCTGCTACCACACACAAATTGAATTGAATTTTATTTGATCCATGAAGTCATAATTTATGACATTGGACAAGACATCAGTAATTACAATAAGCATTAAAATATAATTTTTCACACAATATAGGATTACATATCATTATTATAATTATCATACTTAAAATTGCACAGTCAATACATGCAGCATATGAAATACATATGTTCAACTGAAGTTAAATTAATATTTCAATGTTTTACAAGTTACAATACAAAATAATTTAATCATATTTGTTCATTTCTCGATGGTTCATATATTCATTGATACTATAGAAGCTATTGACTAATAAAAACTTTTTTAGCTTATATTTAAAATTATGTAAATTTGATATTTGTTTTATGTTTTCAGGAAGAGAGTTGTACAGAATTTTAGGCTGGTAGAGTACACTATTTTGGTATAGAGCTTTCTTGTGCCATTCTATATGAAAATTATTCCTATTCCTTGTTTCGTGTTTATGTATTTCCTTATTTAGCGCTGCATATTCCTGATGTGATTTCAGGAAGCAGATACACTCAGGTTTGCGCTGTATAGTTGTGGCAGCAAAGTGAAATATACGAACACATATACGTTCGGTCCAAATACGAAAATATCCTTGATTGACCACTTTAAACCATCATATCTCCCACACTCCCACAGACATCGAAAATCGGCCAACGGTGTGCACGATCAGTGAAATTATTCTACTGTGAGAGCTCAAAATTATTAACGTTACTTAAAGTTGAATTTGTTAAGCGAGGTGCAGGTCGAGCTGCAGACCGCTCGCCGGTTGTTTGCGACCGCGGAATTCGCTGACGCGAATCGGCAATTTCCGAACTTCGCTGACGCGAGTCCGAGGTTACGAGGCCGGTCGGCACGCTTCGCGAGCTCTCTTTGCCCGGAAACATCATAGTATTCACATCGGCTCTCGCACGGTCGCCCCGCTGCCTAACTAACTTTTCGTGGGAAAATTACTATTAATTGGAAGCGAAGTGGACCCGCTCCTCGGCCATATTTTGTGTAACTTTGGCCAATAAATAAGTTAAATGTTCGCGGCGCAAATTCTTTTCCGCAAGACTTCCCCGCATTCCAACCAGTTCTGCGACTGGTAGATTAAATCGCAGTGGTGTCAGGAAATTTATAGTAACAACAGCCAAACGCGCTAAGGAGCGGCAGAAGAATTCCGGAACGGCAGAGGACGTCGTGGTAACAATTCGCTGCAGGTTGGTGCACCCATCCCCATGCGCCAAAGTCATCCGGCCTCTCTGACACTACTACCACACAAAAACACCAGTGATCTACGCTTGATACTTTTGGCTAAGAAGTGATACATAGTGACACACACGTCTTTGGTAGAAATGCGAAAGTGCTCCAGGTTGACCACTTTCAACCCCCTGAGCCACCGACATTAACCACCATAATGCAAGATGGGAGATTTGATGCTACAACCACACACTAACACCAGTGATCTGTGCTATGCAGTTGTGGCAGCAAAGTGAAATACAGGGCTACACAAAATGATTTCAGCGATTTCACGATTATTCTTTTGTCTGTCCTATTATAGATACGATGACGGGGTTTGCTGTTATAAGACAGGTGGCTCTCCAAGTTTCGATTGCACTAAATGCAAGCTTCCCGCGATGGCCGCTAGAGAGCAAGATGGCTGAAAGTGAGAAAGCGTACGTTATTCTTGAAGTTCATTCGACTCAGTCTGTGGTAACTGTTCAGCGACACTTTAGAACAAAGTTCGGCAAGGATCCCCTGCATGCCAACACCGTTAGGCGTTGGTATCAACAATTTATAAAGCCACGGGAAGCCTTTGTAAAGGTAAAACAATGAGTCGCCCTCCCGTGTAAGAAGAAACCGTTGAACATGTGTGCGCCAGTTACGTTCGTAGCCCACAGAAGTCTACACCTCGAGCGAGCAGGGAATTAGGTATTTCACAGAAGACCGTTTGGAGAATCTTACGGAAGCGACTATATATGAAGCGTTACAAGTTACAGTTGCTACAAGCACTACAACGATGAAGGGCGTCGTTTCCAATTCCGTGCCAAATGTCTGTAACAAGACGAAACATTCGCAGAAAAACTTGCGTTTAGTGATGAGGCCACTTTTCATGTGAGTGGAAAAGTGAACAAGTACAATGCGTGCATTTGGCGGACCGAAAACCTCCATGCTTATGTGCAGCATGCTCGTGACTCTCCCAACGTGAACATGTTTTGCGCGATCTCATGAAAGAAACTTTATGGGCCTTTTTTCTTTAATGAGGTGACGATCTCACGGAAAAACTGTCTGCAAATGTTGCAGAATTGGCTCATGCCACTTCTGGAAGCGGACAGTGAAGATTTCATTTTCCAACAGGACGGTGCTCCACCCCATTTTTCTCTAATTGTCCGTAATTTCCTAAACACCAGGATTCCAAACAGATTGATTGGTCGTGCTGGAGATGCTGATCGTCAGCTGATGTCATGGCCTCCTCGTTCCGCTGACGTAACCCCCTGAGACCTCTTTGTTTGGGGTTTAGTAAAAAGACAGTATTCGTGCCACCAATACCAGTTGATCTGCCAAACCTGCGCGTTCGCATCACCATTGCATTTGCTCTCATTGACAGAGACATGTTGCATCGGATATGAGAAGAATTCGATTATAGACTTGATGTGTGCAGAGTCACTAAAGGTGCACATATTGAGCATCTGTAGACACTCAAAAAAACTTTCACAGTTTGTTTATGTATCTGTGTAATCTTGTAATCTTGTAAGTATTGTCAAATAATACATCTGTAGTAATTTCCTGAAATTACTGCAATAATTTTGACTAGCTCTGTATACGGACACACATACCTTAGGACGAAATACGAAAATATTCTTGATCGACCACTTTCAACCACAATATCTCCCGCACCCGCACAGATATCGACAATCGACCAACGTTGTGCACGATCGGTGAACGTATGCTACTACCACACACAAACACCAATGGTATGTGCTGTGTAGTTGTGGCAGGAAAGATAGGTATAGGTACACATAAGTCTATGGTAGAAATATGAAAAAGCCCTACATCGACCACCTTTAACCGCCATATCTCCTACACCCCCACAGCTAATGCCATTCGGTCAACGTTCAATCGAACCTGGATAAGCGAGAGTTCAAAGGACCGCAATTTTTTTTCGCTTATTGAGGTTTTTCACTTATACAGGTACAGGAGTGGCTTTAAAAAATACAGAAAATATGTAGTGATAAATATGCATCTATTTATAGGTGTTATTCATTAGAATTTGCCATGTATGCTAACAAAAAGAAAAAAATCTTGCACTAATATTTACTTAAAGAAATCAATTAATTTCTTCTGAGTTTCTGTTTCTGCATTTTGTATATTTTACCAGTTCATTAATCTTATCAAATATTGTTTTCTCAACAACCGCCGAGTGTTCAAAAAAATGTTGGAGAGTCTCCGGTGCATTCAAAGCTTCTATCCACAATCTGATCGGTCAGCTTCATCATCACTGTAATTTCCGTCGGTATACGTGCTCACACAGTTCTTAACGATATCGTCGTCGGTATGTTCTGCGGCGATAGCCACGTCGTCGTCAATCTGTACGAAGTCTTCGAAGG
The DNA here is from genome assembly GCA_031002005.1 of Vandiemenella viatica. NCBI lineage: Eukaryota > Metazoa > Arthropoda > Insecta > Orthoptera > Morabidae > Vandiemenella > Vandiemenella viatica. The sequence goes on along the minus strand of JARYHS010013630.1, from coordinate 166,302,262 downwards.
TTGGCGTTAACATACTGGTTTCGTGAAACACAAGCTTGATCCATTCCTCATTCGTAGGTCCAACTTCAAGCTCATTTTCCTCTGGCAATAAGTCTTGTTTATCTGTTTTGATCCAAAACCTCACCCTATGGAAGCCATTGACAGTAACATCACTTACTGTGTACCATTCTCTCCTTGCGAATTTCATGGCTAGGAGTACGTTAATCTCATGGCTATTGGATTCCCCCCCCCCCCAGGCACATAAGAGTATGTTTAACGACTTTTCTGCGATAAAAGCGTTTGAATGTGTGTATGATATGTAACACATCTTAGAATTTCGCAATACCTTGATCTAATGGTTGAATTTTACTGGTGGTATTTGTAGGCAAGAACATGACTCTCACGTTTGCAAGTGTTGGTAATTCAATAGCCGCCCATACACTAGCGTGCCAAGCGAGGGGCGAGGACTGGTAGCGTCCGCCCTTCATTCCTGCTCCATGCACCCTTTGCCCTTCGTCGCCCACACACACGCGGGAATGTTCAAGGACACGACCGCTCACTTCCCCGTTACAGGCCGGACCCTCGTGTGTGTGGTGGAAAACCGTCGGTTTACCTGTATGCGACGGGCCCCCTAGGAATTTCGCCCGGTTGAAATTCCTAGGGGCCGTTTGAAGGGCCACCTCTGTCTTTTGGACATGTTATACCCTAAATCAGCAAAATATTGTGCGGGGAACTCAGGAATGATTATATGAAGGTAAATGTATGTAAAAATTTTCGTTTATATATATATAAATGGATGCTGGTGTATCTAAGATTTGTTAGACTTCGACAACATTTGACCGATTACCCTAAAAGTTGCTACATATATGTAATTTTTTTGAGAAAGTTTCTCACAAAAAAAATTAAAAACCTCCCTCAGTTTTTATACAAGCCCACAGTTTATATTCGATTTCGATGGAACTTTGGACACGTATAATTTAAAATACGGCACCTTTGCTTTGCAGAAACCCAACCCCCTCTCCCTCCTTCAACCAACTTAATTTTTGCCAATGTTCTTTATACATATACTTCCATATATATATATACATTTAGTTTATATATATAACTTCATATCCACTTGTTCAAAGAAATGATTTTATTGTTCGTTCATTTTAAGGAGGGAAAAAACAGAACATGGAATTTGACATGGGTTATAACTTTAATTGTTATTCAAAAATATACTCCCATGAAAGCAATTTCCGTAATGATATCTACATTACAAAACATTCCAAGTCATAATTTAATTTCTTGACTTGCTAGATCTAGTCATTATTAGACTGTATCGTGGTACAATTTGCAAAATAGGCTATTTGACAATATTAAAAAAATATTATAAACTGAACTCATTCTCATAGATTAATGCTTCAGGAAGTTAATTTTTTCAAATTTGAAAACAAAAGTGGATTATTTTTAATAAAAAAGCGAAATAAAAATTATACTTTTCTTACCTCTGGTCACGTGTCAGAAAACGCTCTAGGATTGGTGGTCGCTTGAGTTACGTCACACGTCTGTAAACGCTGTGGCTAGGAATGGAGAGTTTCCTATTATCCAAGTTTTCAACTACTTTTATTGTTTGTTGCTGGTCATTTCTTGTTATTAAAGAAATTTCATTTTTAATACAAAATCGAGAACGGAAAAATAATGAAAATAGACGCCTTATTTGTGGGGCCGGCTATAGAAAAAAAAAAAAAACCTGACTTTTATTCTACTGAGCTTAAAAATGTAACAGCTTCTATTTGAGACTCATTTATATTTAAATTGAAAGTTAGAGATTGATTGTTTTGCATTAGCAAACCATACGTCGAAAAATTCTGTACGCGAAATTTGTGCAGTCATGCTGAAAATAAAGAAAAGTTGTTTGGGTGTCGCAAATATGCGCAAACAAATTAAGGTATTTCTTGCAGCTAATAAGCAGCTCTTTCAAATAAATAAAGTAAGAGATCGGTATAATGTACTAAAACTCAACATGAAATTGGTTCAGTAGTTTTTTCTTTTTTTTTAATTAAAAATAATCTCGTTCTGTTTTAATGATGCTATTGTATCACGGAAAAATCATGCGTAAACTTACCTTGAAGCTCGTCAAAAGCAATAGCAACACACAAATCACTACTAACACGCAGAAATACTGCGTAATCATCGACCAAACTCAATGGATTATCGCGGCCGACTGAAGTGCTTGTTCGGTGGATCACAGGAAGACCATTGTTCAAACTATTTTTTCTATTGTTAGGCGTGAATTCGTTGAAAATAAACCTTTGTTCCGAGTAGTATGGTTCATCTACTTTGAATATAAATAACTATTTTGCCTCCGTAGACAATTATCAAAACTGACTTTTGTCCCTCAAGATTTAGAAAATATTACACTGTGCAGCGTCCTCCCGGATGCGAGGACAGAGCGTTAACCGCTCACTCACCACCCTCGGAACAACTGGATGTTGTGGACCATTTTTCTTAATTGCAGATTAAAGATTATGGATATATAATATTTTTTTGTCAATAAAACTGAATTTGTTTGTTTATTCATTTACCTACCTCGTTTCACTTCATCTCACATGAAGAAACTGTGAAGTGTTCACTATTAACATAATTAAGAAGTAGTGTCAGGATAGCTGCGTGATTGAAGAGTGGTAATGGAATTCAGAACGTCCTACGTTCGAAGAACCTTGGTTGGGATAATATTTTTTGTGTGAATTTTTTTCGGTATTTGTTTGCTGTTTTTTGCACTACCATGTTTTTATTCGAAGAATTCATAATAGTTGCTAAGCGTCATGCAAGTGTTTGAAACAAATTGCTACCATACATGAAAAGTTTTAATTTTTAAACTTACCAGAGAGAGAATATCATGCAAAAAATACAGGTGCACGGCCGTGAACAATGGAATTTATTTTAGAAGTGACATCACATGTAGAAATATCATGCTAATCTTGCAACAGTTCCGAAACGCTTTGTGTCCTTTTCGTTGGAATTTTTACGTGACGATACAACTGTAGGTTACCTTCCTGACGTAACTGCGTCTATTAGGCGATATTTACTTTTAATGAGCAAGTCATTTTCATTTTTTTTTTTTTAACTTTTTTTCGGTGTGCAAGTAACGTCCAATTCCCTTTTTGAAATCTTCTTTGGTTGTTTCAAAAGCTTGTAATTCGCTTGTTATCCAAAAATTTGTGAAGCCTTCAGAAAAAAGAAAAGAAAAATTAAATTGATTTGCTGGTGGATTTTCGGTAAAAAATTATTATTCAATGCAACCAACAGCAACTCGTATCCAAAGAAAATGACAAAAGAAAACCAACTGAAAATATTCCGAAGCGAGGATCGAACCTCAGGACCAACCCTAATAATTCTCGCTTTAAACAACGTATTACATTTACTCTACGAAATTGCGGTGTAAATGAGATTCACAGAAAATCGTAAGTGACTTTGTTGCAATATCAAATTGAAGTTGTTACATTTTTAAGCTCCACAGAATAAAACTCAGTGGTTGTTTCTATAGGCCCACAAATAAGGCGTCTACTTTCAATATTTTTCCGCTGTAGGCTTTTCCAAATTGTTTTCGATTTTATATTCAAAACGAACCTTCATTAATAACAAGAAATAACCAGCAACAAACAATAAAAAATAGTTGAAAACTTGGGTAATAGGAAATGCTCCATTCCCAGCGGCAGCGTTTACAGACGGGTGACGTCAAGACTGCCGTTGCACGCGCCAGGCAGCAAATGAGCGTTTTGGCGGGCTTTTAAATTCTTTAAATTTTAACTTTGAATTTTTCGCAAAATAATGCACTTTTGTCAAAAAAACTCTTCACTCGGTGAATAAGGTGTATCAATAAACAATTTAAAACCATTTTCAAGAAGTAGTCAAATACCCTATTATTCTCGTAATACTTGCTTACGATTGTATACTGCGACTGTACACTTATTGATGCATAAGACGTAGACGGATTGTTTGAAACACTATGTTCTTCTAGAGCTGTGTTTCTTGTTAATTCGTTTAACAAGGCTCTTCTTAAAACTTGGTGTGTAAGAGATTCAGCCAGAACTCTCTGCTAGAAATTAACTTGCATAACTTTAGCTTATACATTTTTACCAACAAAAATTTGTTCTTTATTCAACGCTGAAATGCGTCTTGAAAAAAATCTCTTCCATATTTTTTTTTTCTTCTTTGGATGTGATTTAATATTGAATAATGAAATATTGTTAAAAACACTTATTTATGAACATTAGAAATGATATTAAATTCTAATTACAACAGTTAAGACAGAAAATCTTTTGTTGCAGTTACTTAAAATCAAAGAAGATTGGAAGAACGTCGCATACGGGTTTAACCAACGTTATCAATTTATTAATTGCTGAGGAGCAGTAGACGGGAAAAATATTTGCACTAAACCACGACATAATTCGGGTGCAATACTGTTACAACAATATTGATTTGAGAACGATATTGCAAATACTTCAACACAGAAGGTCAAATAAATTGGCAAGATGAAATAATTAATCAAGGAAGAACTTAATGTAACTGCGGTTTAATTTTAATTTCATGAAGGGACATTAAATATTTTATTTGCGTAAGCATTTTACAATTATTATTTCCAGTAACATTAGAAGGTCTTGTATAGCTTAATAAAGTCATTTAAGACATCTTTGCCATCAAGACGAGTGTCCATTGCAGCAGAATACGCGTCAGTCCAAGACGGTATGTCAGACTGTGTGTTAGTGGCGAGCGACGGGTCGCAAGCTAACGCTGGGAAGCTGGGGTGGAGACGCTGGCGTGCTGTCGCCCACTCTAACTAGAAGTATTTGCGACGAACACGGCTCACCGCATTCCAGGACAGCCCGTTTCCCCACTAGTGTATGGGCCGCTAATGTGAGCAGCATAGTTGTCAATAAAAAAGCACATTTTTTTCGTTTTATCTTCATTTCCTTGTCAACTGTTTTCAACCAATCTATTAGTATAATAGACAAGATGTAGCGTGTAGCGCCTACGTCATGGCACGCGGTGACGTCAAGCTATGACGTTGCGCTATAACATCACGCTTTACGATATTATTTGTGGGAGTGCGCGTTATTTAATATCATTTCCAAGCAACAGTGAATAAATTAACTCACAGAACACTGAAATAAAAGTATGTATTGCGTTAAAATCGATATATCAATCATTAGATGCTTATATTTACGTAATATTCTTTTGATATATTGAAGTATTCCTTAAATTCTTTGTCCATAGATATTGTAAGATAAAAGCTTTGTATTTCGAGCATCAGTGCTGCTAAATGTTTGGTTAGAGTATAACTAGCATGGATTAGAATTACAAGTTTCATTTGACATTAACGCAGAGGGCATGAATAATTTAGTTTTTTTTTTAATTTAAACTGTGTCCTATTACTGAAATTATTTGAGTTTAAATTGGCATATTTAATTATCAGTTTTTTTACTGAAACATTACATGGTTCAAATGAAAGAAGTTGCAAATTGTTGGCGATATATACGGCCTAAACCACAATGAAATATTACATGGCATAGCTTAAGTTGTTATAGCATCCTTCGTTCTTGCTGGAGTCATTATTTCAGCCGATGTAAGCTTTCTTAGCCGTTAAAATATCGATCTTCATCATAGGTATTACGAAAGAAATGTATCAGAACCTGTGAAGATTTGGGATCAAGTTTATAACGCGATGCATGGAATGTATTAAATTGCGCGTGATTGAAGCTTTGCTTTTCCATCAGAAATTTTAGCGGATATTATGGTTAAGCTGAAATGCAACCTGGACCAAGATGACAACTGAAGCTTTTTGCTACAGCACAATGAACGATATATTACAATGAGCTTTATTTTGTAACAATTCTGATTAGTTAAGCAACTGCAGAGAAATCCCTACGTTATTTAATAACATTTCTAGACATCCACGAATAAATTAACTGACAGAACATACTTATTAGTTGCTTAGATTTATTTAATACTAGCATTTGCCCGCTGCTTTACGCGCGCGTGCCTTGGCAGGTGTAGAAATTATTTACCGATTTTATTCTCTTATCAGACATTAACGTGGAAAGGCATGAACTGTTAATGTATTCTGAATAGTTTCGTTTGTTTCGGTTAATACGTTAGGTTCGGTTTTCATACTGATGTCAGAGAGTTGTTTTATTCATATTTTAACGTGATGCAATTGATTCAATAGTAGAAAAGGTTCCTGAAAAATTAACAATAGTAATTCGTGGTTGTAATTATTGTGCGAAGTATAAACATTTATTGTTTAGAAAGGCTTTCACGGTTCAAACGACATTCTTTCTTCTGTGCGCTTTCAGAAGCTATGGATTTAGTGTATAGAACCCGGTTATAGGTCAATCGCTTTTCTCGGTGCAGGTTACTTTCATTTGCTCTAGCTATTTCATCTCGTTCTCTTTGACGTTGCAGACGATGTTATCGGTCTATTTCACTCTCATTTAGCCGATTTCGGCGACATCTTTTAGCTGCAGAAGTTGACCCCGACAGATTAGATCTCTTTCGCAAGGGCATATCATAAACTTTTACACTTACCCAACTCACAGCACTAACAATTAAAACGTTTTCACAGTTGCAATTATCACTATCAGTGAACTTTGGCTGCGAGTATATAGATGAGCATAAACTTGGTTACAATATAGAATATCTGTGGTAGTAAAAAATAATATTATTTCTGAAAGCAATATTTAACTCAGCTAAAACATAATATTTTTAAATGCTGATATGAAGGACTCCACGTTAACCGTGGTACCGAAAATTTAAATGGATATATAACAGTTGTAACGTTAAGAAAGCTGATATTATAATCATTATGTGTAATTTTTTTTTGGCGATTTTATATGTAAACTTTGCCTGGGATTATATAGCTAGGTACAAGCTTTGTTAAGGATGTATCTGTGGATATAATGAAAAATATTGTTTCCATGATACTTAACTAAAAAAAGTTTATTTTTAAATGTGGATACCGAGGATTGCAACATAACCGCGGTGCCATACATTTATGTAAATATAGCAGTAATCTACGACTTAGTCCTCTTGGAAGTGTGCTGAAATATAAAAATTCGTTACCAATAATCACATCATCTCAATTTTTCTGATTTATTTATTTTTTGTTGTTTGGATATTGGTTTTATTTTATGTTGATACACCATCAATTATTCCTGCTTTAAAATAGAAATTTACGTGAATTGGAGCTACTTTTGATTTCAAATCGTCGTATCATTACTGTCATTATTTCAGTCAGATATAATTAATCCAAAAATGCCGAGATGTGATCATGGTACAGTTTATGTAGTAACGTGCATGTAACTGAAACAATTATTTCTGAGTGGCAACATTATCGCAAGTTGTGAATCGCTTGAAATGCAACCTGACAGCTGATATGATGCTTTGTTATAGGCCTAAGAGACGATGCCTGCAGCTTTATAATCTACGCGGTGTAGCATTAGGATATGAAACATTTTTAATTTAAGTTTCTTTCAATATAGCTGTATTTTCTATGGAATTATTTCAGTCGCATTTAAGTACCTGGCGAAACAACAGCCTGGACCAGATGACAATTGACTCGTTTTGTTTAGCATCAGGCATAACGGGTTTAGTTTTAAAATTTACGCGGTGTAGAATAGAATTTAGGATGCCTAGTTATATTTGAAATAAAAATCCGTTACCAATAATCACAGACAGCATCTCAATTTTTTCTGATTTATTTATTTTTTGCTGTTTGGATATTGGTTTTTATTTTATGTCGATACACCATCAATTATTTCTGCTTTAAAATAGAAATTTACGTGAATTGGAGTTAATCTTGGTTTCAAATCGTCGTATCATTATTGTCATTATTTCAGTCAGATATAATTAATTCAAAAATGTCAAAATAGATCACGGTACAGTAAATGTACTAATGTGCATGTAACTCAAGCAATTATTTCTGAGTGGCAAAATTATCGCAAGTTGTAAATCGATTGAAATGCAACCTGGACAGTGATGACAGCTGATATGCTTTGTTATAGGCCAAAGGGACGATGCTTTTAGCTTTATAATTTACGCGGTGTAGCATTAGGATACGAAATTTTTTTTATTTGAGTTTCTTTCAATATATCCGTATTTTATATGTAATTATTTGAGTCGCATGTACCTGAATTTTCGGATGCCTAGTTATATTTGCATGTTATAGCCACGAGACATATTAATCGAATAAAGTACTTCCAAATATGTGCAATTCCGCACAAGTCATTATGAAAGAAGTATGTTTTATTACTTGCTGATATTTATAATAGCTGTTTTTCAGACATCGCTCTTCGAGAAAAAACTGAATTTCGTATTAAGTATTGGCTTATTGTGGCTGTATTGTACAGCGTTCACGTAGCAATTTTGTTCCAGAGACAAACTGTATAACAGTCTACCAGAGACAATACATGTCTTCAATATTAGTAATATAACTTTTTTGTAATTCAACAGACCTGTTACGATTCAAGTAAATGCTGATTATACTTGATTTACGTATTCTTTTTATTTTGAAGTACTGCGGTCCAGAAAAATGAATCACAAAAGTAAAAAAAAAAAAGGGAAATACTAAATTTTGTCAGGTCTCTTTATGAAAGGAGTGACCGTCTGAATGTGTATAATTATCTGTGGTCTACAGTTTCACATTTCTGAAGTTTTTTACTGACTTGCTTCTTCCCATGGTACATATTAGTCGTTAGCTACCTCTGCAGATGTTGATCAGCAACATTAGCTTTAAAAATTTGGAAACACCATGCAAATTGATGCGGTAGTTTTTGCGTTATTAGAGATCAAGCCTCACTACAAACGCAGCTTGCTTACAGATTTATAATAGTATAGATTAGTTTATGTAGAAGTATTCGTTGAAATCACATATATGTAAGTTAATTTTCGCAATAGCGGCAGTTTTGATAGATTGTTATTAGAATTGGCACTTGAAGTTACAGCAGAGGGCATGCGTTTTTTTTTAGTAACTTAATTTTTTTTCTGTTCATTCTGTTTTTCTGAATCATTACTTCGTTCTAACGAAAGTGTTGCTAACATTTTTCGGTTGCGGAGCGTCTTACGTTTCAGAATTTTTAACTTAATTCATGGCGACTTTTCCGAAAAAAGGAGGGTGCAAATGTGAAGAAGATGCCATTATAACGAAGCAATTGATACAAATTTCAACAGGGCAGTACCAGTTTCCGGCCGGTGGAAAATATCACCTTTCACCCATTAAAACTAATATTACGTTGGAATGACGTAAGCTGTTAAGATTTATTTTTAATTTACTTTGGTTTTACCGATGCCTTATTTCAGTATGTGTTAGTATAATTCTGAATAACGAATATAAAAAATTAAGATTGAAGAACCCTTGTAGATTTTTTATTTGGTTTATTTCGCGATGCAATGTGACCATTGAAATGTGATAAGTATATGTATTAATATGCGTGTAAAGGAAGTATTGTTTCTCTGGCGGTATGTTTAGCACATGGAGGAAGGAAATATTTCCTCCATGGTTTAGCGTAGTACTGTATGTGGTTATGGGATTCTACGATAACCGTGAAGCCGCAATTTGTTGATGGATTCTTATGTAACTCGACGAAAACAACTGAAAGTAGAGAATAAAATGTTTTGATATCTTACTTAATTCTCGAGATATTGTATCTCAAAATTGACGTGGTTAGGTTGAAATGCGGCCTGGAACAGAAGAAAAATTTCGACATTGCCAAATTTGATGATGATATCGTATGTAACTCGAAGAGACAAATCAAAAACAAATAATACATTTTCTTTCCATATCTCGCTTAGTTCTCGAGAAATTGTATCGCAAAATTTGGGTGGTTTGGGTGAAATCTGGCCTGGACCAGAAAAAACAAATTACCAAAACCGCTATATCTACACGGTGGAAATGCACTATATGTGTTTTATTTTCTTCCTGGTGGTTGTTGTTAGGTTGGAATACGTCCTGGACCAGAGGATTAATAATAATTGATTTTCAATATGCTATATCTCGAAAACCAAGAAAGATATCAAAAAATGTTATTCTTTATTTTCGATTTATTTCGTCGAGTTCTACAAGAATTCATCATCAGATTGTGGCACCACGGTATGATTGAACTGCCTGTTGTTAGATTGAAATGCAACCTGGACTAGGATAGCAACAGAAACATTTTGTTATTGCGCAAGGCAATAGGAATTATATTATGATTTATTTTTGTGTTTATTTAAGCGATTGCTAAGAAATGATTTGCCAGAATACTGAAGTTGTTATGATTTAATTTAGTATCCTTCGTTTACACTGTGGTCATTATTTCAACTGTATGTAACCTATGTCATCCGTTAACACATCGATCTTCTTCGCATTATTAGCGAAGATTGTGGTTAGACTGAAATGCGACCTGCATCAAGTTGACAACTGAAACGTTTTGCTACATCACAAGGGAAGAGAAATTACAGCACATTGAGCTTTATTTCAAAACAATTCTGTTTAGGTAAGCAACTAAAAAGAAATTAATTGCCAGAATACTCCAAACCCGTCAATTTTGACGGGCTTTGTGGCTAGTTTCTAAATAATATCTTTGTCATCCAAGCCTTTGTATTAATGGCATAATCGAGGGCATGCGAGAGACCTCCACGTTTGCAGTTATTACACCTTCGAAAGTCAATCCAGTGAGAGAATAAGAAATACTGCCGGTGCCCCAGGAAACTAATTTAAATCACAATTAGGCTAAGTCTCGCAGAATGCGTACAAGAGTCAATCATGAGCATTAAAACAAATAGTCCTCTTCAGGATATGGGCAACACCCTTCCTGTGTGCCATTTTAACGTAGAGGGATTATCTATAGAGAAAAGCGAAATCCTGTCCAAACTGATGCTCAGTCACCATGTGGATTTTCTGGCAATTCAAGAGACCCACACGCGCGACTTAATAGACCTTAAACGAAGATGCCACATCCCTGGGTATTATACAGTAGATAGTATCGCCAACAATATGGTATTGCAACATTTTCCAGAAACAATATAATGGATGTATCCACAGTAGCCAAACTACACTCAGGCAATGTACAGATCTTAGTTGTGCAGGCATGTGGTGTACGTATAGCTAATATCTATAAGCCACCGAATATCTTTTGGTCTGCCTGCCCACTGCCTAATTTGCAGCACAACGCGTAGTATGTGGATGATTTTAATTACCACAGCCCTCACTGGGGTTACATGGAAGAAGACGAGAATGGTATATGGTTGTGTGAATGAATGCCAAGAGTAAGAAGGCATTCAAGTCGGCCAGATGGAGATCAGAGTCTAATCCTGACCTGTGTTTTATGACAAAAACTCCCAATGCTGATGATGGTAAGAGCATTCAGCGAACTGTCCTTAATGACTTTCCACACAGTCAGTTTCACTTGGTGCCCAAATAAAAGTCATAAGATTTCCCCCATCCTCTCGCTGGAATTTTAAGAAAGCGAAGCGGGAAGTGTTTACTAGGACATTGGATAGATTCCTTGAAAATGTTCCAAGTGCTGTTCCAAGTGTCTCTTAACCAACGTCGAAAACAACTCTGGCAAGAAACAACTGAGAAGCAGAAAACTGGATGTCGACTACAACCAGAAAGGTACGAAAGGGGTAACGTCCTGTAATGTCAGTCACCTGCAAAGAACGTCTAAGGTGCTAGGCAAGAGAGATACAATTCGATCTGTGAAAGGTGAAGCTCATTAAACCAAATGCAGGATATTGAAGCCCCTTCACTTTGTCTGAACTGGATGCCGCATTAAAGTATACTAGACTCCGCAAAGCCGCTGGACATGATGGCCTGTGTTCAGTCTGCCAGTAAAGGCCCCTGCCAGGCAGACCTCACACACAACGCGCCTGCACGCCGGGATACATATACGACTCCAAACAGGCGCAGAGACATCAAAACAAACCAGGAAAACAAATAGAATCATCTAGAAGCTAAGTGGGACTATTTCTTACAGAGGTCGCCGTACTACCACACAACGGAATTCCTGCGCCAGGCCGCCTATATAAGCGTAGCTGGCCGCTCCACCGCCAGTTCCGGCCTGACCGCGGAACCAGCTTCAACTACAGAAGACCACCGGAAGTTCGCGAGAAGTAGAAGCCGTCTCTCTCTACCCCGGATCAGGACCAGGCTAAATTTCTCGACGGTCATCCGCTAACTGTACCACATTTGTTATTGTTTATCAGTGTTTTGTGTACATAGTAATAAACCTCAAGGAACCATTAAGTGTAGTTCACTTCAGTGGCGACAAGGTTGGGATAAGAACTCTCGACCATCATGGCTACGCCAGCAGCACCTACGGAATGGCAACAGTTCCTCCAAGGACTTCTACATCAGTTCTTCGAATCTCAGAGACAACTGATTGCGGCAAGTCAGGAATCTCCGCCAACCCACGGCCCCGCCTCCGTTCCCAGCATTCAACGACGACGTCGAAGAATGGGAGACCTACGAGAAGCGCATAAAACAACACTTCGCAATTCATCACATATCCAAAGAAGAAGACCAGCGTGCATATTTCCTTTCCTGGAACCAATCGAAGATGTATGTCTTGCTCACCAAACTTCAGCCACAAGACCCCGACACCCTCACCTTCACGACCATCTGTACGACACTGAATGCATACTACAGACGCCGGTACCATGTCGTCGCGGCCCGCGTCGAATTCTATCAATGCCGGAAGAAGCCCGATCAGACGTATCGCCAGTGGGCGGCCGAACTCCAAGGCCTTAGCAGAAAATGTAAGTTTCAAGCTCGTTGTTCCCACGAATCCTACGCCGACGACATGGTGCGTGATCACATCATACAGGCTGCACCAGATGCCGCACTCCAGCATGACGCCCTCAAGTTAGAGGACCCATCCCTGGAGCAGGTCATCGAACTTGCCTACAAATTCGAAATATCTACGGCCGCAGATCGCCGCCTGGAGTCCTGGGCGGATGTGGCCGCAATCCGAACCGACGTAGAGGACACACAGGACGTCGCCGCCATCCAGAGCTCCCAGTCGCGCTCCTCCCGACACCACAACCGGGGACTGCTTCCTCAGAAGGACATCGAACCGGCCCGTTCCGGCAGGGGCACCAAGTCTCGGCAGCAGCAGCGGATCCCGCAGCGCCGACGCCGCAGCCCGCTCCGCCTACCCTCCTGCCCCGCCTGTTATTCAGCACATGAGAGGGAAAATTGTCCGGATCGTTGGGCTGAATGCTCACGTTGCGGCAAGGAAGGACACCTGGCGTCCGTCTGCCGCACCAACACCACCAATGCCAATCCCGGCTCTCGCCGCCCAGGGTCTTACCAAGACAGGTTGAGCGGCGCACCTATGGATATCAATCAGGTAGACACTTCCACAGCATCCAAACTTTTTATTGACGTTACGGTCAATGGCAAGCCCCTGCGCCTACAAGTCGACACAGGAGCAGCAGTCTCATTGCTTAATTATACTACTTATGTGCAAATTGGCTCGCCCCCCCTCTCGCCGGCCCCCAAGCGCCTCCTGACATACAACAAACAGGAAATAGCACTCCTGGGACAATTCACAGCAAACGTCATGTATAAGTCTGTACATCGTTCAGTCCCCTTTTTAGTAGTTAACAGTTCTCTCACAGCAGACTTATTTGGACTGGACGCTTTCCGCTTATTCGGATTTTCAATTGAGGATAACATACACCTCGTATCTCAGCATGTTCCTTTTCCTGAAGTGGACGCCCTTTGCACCGAGTTTCAGGACCTGTTCTCACCAGGCGTCGGCTGTGCAAAGGACTTCGAAGCATCACTCCAACTCCGGCCGGACGTACGGCCTCGATACTTCCGGGCACGCCAGGTACCCGTAGCGCTTCAACAACCACTTCAGGAAGAACTTCAACGTCTCCAAGACGAAGGGATCCTCCAGCCGGTGCGGTTCAGCCCCTGGGCCACGCCGTTGGTCATAGTTCAGAAGCCAGGACGCCGCTTACGTCTCTGTGGTGACTTTAAAACCACCGTCAACCCACATCTGCTGGTAGACGACTATCCACTTCCGAGACCGGACGACCTCTCCGTAAACTAGCAGGAGGTACCTACTTTACAAAAATTGACCTGGCAGAAGCATACCTTCAAATCCCTTTGGATATCCAGTCCCGACAATACACAGTCATCAACACTCCCTCTGGCCTCTTCCAACTCAACCGGCTCATGTTCGGCTTGGCCAGTGCTCCAGCGATTTTTCAACGGTATCTCGAACAACTTCTCCAGGATATTCCGGGATGCATCAACTATCTCGACGACATAGTCGTCACGGGACCCTCCGCTGCCGAACACATGACCAACCTCCGCCTACTCTTCCTCCGCCTCCGGGCAGCAGGATTGAAATGCAACCTTTCCAAGTGTCAATTTTTTCAACAATCCATTTCCTACCTGGGTCACATCATCGCTCAGGAAGGCATTTCCCCAGCATTTTCCTATGTGGACGCTATTTCCAACTTACCTCGGCCTCAGGATCTACATCAGTTGAAATCTTTTTTAGGCAAGATTTCATACTACAGAAAATTTATACCCTCAGCAGCACAAGTGGCAGCACCCCTGTACCACCTCTGTCGCAAGAATGTCCCGTTCCGTTGGACCCCAGCTTGCGAGACCGCATTCCACACCCTTAAACAGCAGCTCAAGTCCGCAGCATGCCTCATGCCATACACTCCAAACCTCCCCTTGATACTTGCCACAGATGCATCCGATTACGGTGTGGGGGCAGTTCTGTCTCATAAATTACCAGATGGCACGGAACGCCCCGTAGCTTACATCTCCAAAGCCCTATCGGCTGCTCAGCTTAAATATTCTCAAATCGAGAAAGAGGCGCTAGCTATTGTTTTTGCCTGCTCCAAATTCTATTCCCTTTTATATGGGATTTCTTTTCATCTCATTACCGACCACAAGCCACTCCTATCACTATTTGATCCGTCCACACGTCTGCCTACCAAAACATCCCACCGCATCCAGCGTTGGGCACTATTCCTGTCCCAGTTCAGATATACCATGCATTTCCGTACCACCTCCAGGCATGCCAATGCAGACGCCTTATCCAGACTACCGCAGGGACCAGACCTTGCCTTCGACAAGTCGGAACTTCTGGTGTTCCAGATCGACGATGACATACAAAAAGCACTGAAGACATTTCCAGTCACGGCCCAAAAGTCGCGGCAGCCACAGGGGAGGACCCCCTCCTCCGTGTCATCCGACACCACATCCAACACGGGTGGCAAACACGTTCCCCTCCACGCCATCATCAAGACCTCAAGTTCTACTACTCCATCCGCCACCAGCTCTCAGTAGTAGAGGGAGTGCTCCTCCGCACAGAACCAAATTCCACCCCGAGGGTCGTCGTTCCGAGATCCCTACAACCGACAATCCTCCAAACTCTCCACCAAGGACACTGGGGAATTGCCCGCACCAAATCCCTTGCCAGACGCCATGTATTCTGGATCGGCCTTACCACGGATGTCACGAAGATGGTGCGGCGCTGTACCATCTGTGCCCAACAACTGCCCCGCCCCCCTCAAAAGTTCCTTTCCTGGCCGGCACCGTCCGGACCCTGGGAACGCATTCACCTCGACTTCGCTGGCCCATTCCTAGGCCACCAGTGGCTCCTAGTGACGGATGCCTTTTCCCACTTCCCATATGTCGTCCGTTGCTCCACAATCACCACAGAGGTCACCATTTCAGCCCTCACGAAGATCTTTTCCATCGAAGGATTACCATACGCTATCGTCACAGATAACGGACCGCAATTTCGAAGTCGGGAATTCCTATCCTTCTGTACCGCCAACAATATCCAACACCTCCTCACCCCGCCCTTCCACCCCCAATCTAACGGGGAGGCGGAACGGCTAGTCAGAACATTCAAAACCCAAATGACCAAATACACCACAAGTCACAAACTCGAAGAGGCATTGACACTCTTCCTCAGTTCCTATCGAACCACTCCAGTGGGGGCCAAAAGCCCGGCGGAATTGCTGCATGGCCGTCAACCTCGCACTCTCCTCCATCTCCTCTTACCCCCGCCCAAAGTACAGGTACCTTCGGGCCCATTCCTTTTCACCCCGGGCTCCCTAGTCTGGGCCCGCGGGTTTGGCTCCCGGGCCGGTTGGCTTCCGGGGGTCATCCAGCGGCCCCGGGGCCACCAACTGTTCGACGTCAGCCTGGATGGCCGGATAGTGCGACGCCATCGAAACCAACTACGTCCCCGCTACCCCACGGCACCGTCCTCTTCCACCACGGCACGGCCATCCACTTCTTCCTCTCCTTCCCTGCCACCTCCACCACTCCTGCCGTCTAACCGTTGCTCAGGGACAGTTACAGCGCCACCAACGACGCCACAACCTGTCGGTCGCTCCGACACCCTTCAGCCGCAGCCTCTCGACCACCTGCGGGGAACATCTTCAGCGCCCCCGGCCATCGACGCCGACGAACCGATGCCGTTAGCTCCACAAGTACCTCCACCACAACCTGCACCACGACGCAGGTCGGCACGCATCGCCAGGGGAACAGCTCCGTACTCCCCTGGAGGTAGCCTTCATAGTCTGCTCCAGGGCGCCGCGGCAGACGACCTCGCAGACGTCGCAGACAT
>JARYHS010013630.1:166263661-166284649 GCA_031002005.1 Vandiemenella viatica | reverse complement strand
GTGTACAATTTAATATCTACTATGAAATTAACTGACAGAATACATTCATTAAGTTTTCTTTTCGTTGCATTTCATTTTATTATTTTTTCAATGGTAAAACTTTAGGTATGAGGTCAATTGTACCATAAGCCATGAATAGCACTGCTGTTTGGGTGCGATGCGTCTGACGTGGACACGCGATTTCATTTTTTTGCGACGAGTGAATGGTTTTTATCACTTAGCTAAAAATATCGGGACATTTGGCGTCCCGATCGAAGATAAATCGGGACGCTACCCAGACCCTGAAAATCGGGACGTCCCGCGCAAATCGGGACACCTGGCAACGCTAGTTACGAGTGTCGTTGGCCAGCGCCAGGCAACAAAGGAGCGTTTTGGCGGGCTTTTAAATACTTTAAACGTTAACGTTGAATTTTACGTAAAATAAGCGCTTTCGTCAAAAAATAAATAGTACCAGTTGAATAATGTTTATCAATAAACTATTTAAAACCATTTTAAAAAAATAGTGGTTCCGGCATAGGCTAAGTATTAATGTAACTAAACAAAGTTTATACATTACAGTTTAAATGCCTTTTATGAATTTTACTGACCACTTTTGTTAACGGCTTTACTCACGTTCAGGATAAACAGGACATCAGACAAGTTAGCTAAATGAGTATTCTGGCAATTTATTTCTTTGGAATTACTTAGCTATTTAATAATCTGCCGTAAATTCTCAGGCCGCTACGGACACGATGACCAAAGATTACATTACCAATGTGTGGCCGGCCTTCAATGTGATGCTTTCGAAGCAATTGTTGCTGCGATGGGTGATCACACACCCTTAAAATTTTGCAGAGTGAACCCTTAGGGTCAAATAAAGTCAAGTTTGTATTTCCGCCAGTTCGAGTCTAGCAACCACAACCTTTCAAACAATTATATGATGGCGCGATGGTCTCTGTCCGTGTTTAATACGTCTATTAATACTTTAAGTTCTTGAAGCTCAAGAGATTTTATTCAAATTTTGCACAATGGACCTTTTGGGTGAAAGACAGATCAAGATCGTATTTGGTCGGATCAGATCAATCTTTGACCCTAAATAGAGGAACTGTTCTAAACCCGTGATTATACGCAATATCGGTCACTGGGCTTATACTAATATTAAATAAATTTTGCCGGCCTTCATACGGAATCGTTTTTAAAAATCACTAGGTTCCCAAAGCCGACTTTCCAGAATACAATGTAAACCAGATTTTTCCAATACACAAGTCAGGTATCACTCGAATAGTGATGAATATTTATCCGATTTTTACTTCAGTTCTGTCATTTGTTAAGTTAATGCACATATAAAGTTTTAAAATGTCTGCAATTTCTGCCTGAAACAAGAACTACAAAGGGAGACTCTCCACACTCGTAGTCTTCGTGGCTTCATCACGCATAATTGGAACGCGTAATCCAGAAGCCAAGCATGTTCGCCAAGGGGCCCACACACCAACGCTTTATTACTAAGTCAGCGTATTTTCGCATCGTTCATTACCACGAATTACTGAATTCGTATTTTATCCTTTCAAAGGACTAAACTGAATACTAATAATTTATCGGTGTAACTGATTTCTTAATTTAATGTTTTATGATGTATAATAAAATAACTATGTTTTTTCAATGAGTACCTAAGAGTAATTTTATAAGATGAAATATTGATTATTTCTTTATATAATCATGGGCCATGCAACCAACTGCCCGTCATGTTACAATCAATTTCATATTGAGAGATGTGACAATATCGAACGCTGTACCAATTAATATTGAGCTATTGTTTTTTATTAACTGTATACAACACTATCCGGCGGTACACCCGTGAAGACTACATTGCAGTCATACGCCGGGAAAGTCTTCGTTCTTACAACTGTATACAAATCAGACACATAAAATCGGAAACGAGTATTGGACGACGACAAGTATCTGTTGGAATCACTGATTTTTCACGATTTGCGATTTTCCACACTTTGCGGTTTTAGACACTTTGCTGTTATTAATACTCAGAACTGAGACATTAAATGGCAGTACTTAATAATTATTTTCCGGAAAATCATTTTCGATAGGCTCTAAGCTCTGATTTTTTTAATGTGGATGTATTAATAAAGCTTTTCTTTTTCATCGGCGTTTGTGCCAGTACCCGTAATCCTGGTAGCAAAATCTTTTATAGCTCAGACTGTATCTTAATAATTATCGAGAATGGTTCTACAAATTTGATTTAAATTCACTACATCCTATCATTTCAATTTGTATGTATATTTTTTTAAAAAACATAAAGGCTATAAGTTACTTTCAAAGTAATTCAAATAGCCAGTTTGAATCCTGCTCATTGTTACTATTGTGATTATCTTTTCATGCATGTTAAACAATAATAAAAAAAGTTTCCTCAATAGGTTTGGGTTTTATTTTGTAAGAAATGGCTATGTTTCAGTCCCCCAACCCACGTCCTAAACACCAATACGAGTTCCCCCCTCCCCCTAGTTCAAATCTTGCCCCCCGCCCCAGTTCTGATACTGGATACGGCCTTGCAATGAATTTTAAGAATAAAAAAGAAAATCATTAATCAGAAACGTGGATGAATGGGGAAATTAACACAGGTGCATGTGCTCTATCGCATTTAAAAAAGGTATTTTGAATGTGAACGAAAGAATGGAGTTTGAAGATCGTTCGTCGTATATATACGCGCGTATTTGTGGGAATTTTGAATTGAGTTCGTTTCGTTACAAATAAAAATATTTGTGTACAAACACATCGTGGAACATTATTTTAATGTAACTAGACGACACGCGAATAATATACGATGAATAATGAGGTTGAATGCTTGTAATATAATGAAAAGTAGAAACCGGACTTTTGTAGCTAATATTTATTTGTTTAATGTAATAGGAACCTATAAAAATACTTACAACATATTACGAAACAGGAAAATTTAAAACACACTATATACGACAACTGTCATTGACATGAACAGAATACAACCAACCTGAACAAAATGCACACAACATATCAACATCTCTGTGATATGTGTTCCTTTGCAAATAAAATGTTTACATTGGAATTGTATATATATACCAAAAAAATGTTTCTGTAATAGAAAAAAAATATCCGGAAAGCTACTTATTGTATAAAAAACAGTTTATTGACACCTCTGTGATATCTGCTACAGCAATCTAGGGACTTGGTTCAGAACTATCTCATACGCGCGACCACTTTAAGCATCAAATGCCGAAAAATTCTTTCTTAATTTATGATTTTACCTAATGAGAGACCTTAATTTTTAAAACGATATGACATTTATTGTTTTCGTTTAGGTATGGAAGGAGATAAGTGGCTCGTAATAATAATAATAATGATAATAATAATAATAAAAAAACATGTTGTAGAAATAATATTGATACTTCTGCCCTTTAAGGGTCGAATTCCAAAAAATTCCTTTTATAAAATATGGTGTGACCAAAGTGGACACCTTTGTTTTTAAAATTATACCTCATTTATCGATTTCGGTTAGGCGAAAGCGGTGGGTTATACAACTGCGGCATGGAAAAACTCCATCGAGGCGGACCCGAGTGCGTAGTTGCCATTTTGCTAAATCGGATTTTAATTAATCACTTGACAGCTGTGGTATGCTTGATTTTCACGCTTCGAATTAAGAGTTGGAAGTGATTGTATAAACTTCGTATGCGCCTTTGCTAGAAATCAATTATGTTGTAGTTGTTCTTAGATTATGGCAACATCGCGTTAATTTGCTGTGGATTGTTTACCTTTTTCTGCTACATTCTATGACAAAATTAACTTTAAAAGTATTTTAGATTGACTGAAAATCTATTTAACCGACAAAAAATTTAAATAAATAAATAATGATTAAATAGTTTGGTCAAGGTAATATTTTCACGTGATTTTTAAAAATATTTTTTAATTTAGGGGATGACAAAAATATATTACAGTTAAGATTTTTTTCGGAAGTTGAACAATCCGTAGTGTGAACAGCATTTTACAGGAAGGTAAAAAAGCCAGTAGTTAAAATCTCGAGCAGTTCTAAGATTAAATTTGCCGTCAATCGAGGCATATTTTGCAGACGACCAGCAACATGGACCGATCTTTTAAACTCTACAAAAGGAATTAAAAAAAAAGATTAATGGCTAATATTACGTGTCTTCGTGAAAGATCAAAAATTTATTTTCAGGGTCGGCACGAAACTCGTTTAACCAATCTTTCGGAAATTAGCATACAGAAGAACAAGTTCAACAATGTTTGACTGATGTTCAGGAGTTCTTCGCTCCTGTATTACCTGTAAATACAACACAAAAACTAGTCTAAAAACAGTGATTAAACAACTTTGGCCTAAAATCAGACATTTATAATTTTAAAGTGATTTCGAGCAGTTCAAAATGAAGAGTGAAACGCCGGCAAAAGGCCCAAATTAAACTGTAAATTCAAGGTTTAATTCGCTTTGATGGTTTGAATTCTTACCTGTTAATCAATTCTTACTTAGTATACTTCTAGATATTACGTACCCCGGCTTTAAAAGGTAATTACTTCAGTTTTTTAACTGTTAAATTCTTGTACACAGACTGCATCGTAAGTTAACAATACCACACTTTGCTTGGTGGCGCTGCAGATGACGAAAAACTAAAACACTTAACACTTAACTCTACAGTGAAGATAAGGCGGGTCTACACGTAACTTCTTGACGGACGTCAAACAAAACATTATGCGAGGACAGCAACTGATCGAAGACTGACGACTTCCAGAAAACGGATCAGCGGGAGCATCGTTTTCGGCCTTGACTGACGTTTTCCCTTCAGTCTTTAATCATCTCTCATCTTGTGCGGAACTAAAATAACTGTTATTTTGTTTTCTTTTCTAGAAAATTTTAATCGGTGGACTTTTTGAATCTACGACAGTAGTCACATGATTTATTTACGGAATTCAATGAGTTGTATCCTACAGTAGTTATATCGTAGTATGAAGTCAAATGACTACAGTGACGAAGACAAGAAAATCAAGCATATGCTTTGTTTGATAAAGGTAAGGAAGTTGTCTTGGAGATATAAAGGAAATGGATGTGAAAAAAATAATCAATTCTTTTTGTTCAGTTTTTCATAAAGGGTTACTAAGAAATAAGGTGTCACCACGTTCTTGTGCTGGTGCTGATATTTACAAATCTTCTCCGTGAAATTTCGACCTTCTTTTATTCTTAAATTATAAAGATACCCCAAGAGAAACAATTATGCCGAGCGTAGTAGGTTCGCATTCGGGAGGACTGGCGGCGGTTCGAATCCCCGCCCGGGCGTCCAGAGTTGGGTAACGCCATAAAAAAAAGGAAACACTTACCAATATAGAAGATAGCAATTTGAAATAAGGGCCTGTACCAGTGTTCAGGTTCATGACGTAATTCCCGAAGCAAATTCAGTTGAAAGAACCTTTTCTTCCTTAGCAACCATCTTGTAGACCATTTTTATTTTTTAATCTCATCAGACATTGTGAAATAACCACTAAAAGTAATGCTCATCCATGCGTTTAATAAAACTAAACCAAAGACTGAAGTTAAAAACGTAATAATGTGGACACGAGATTTTGGTCAATTTTATCTGACGTCTTGGGGGGTGTTGATTAATTATGCGAGGTTTTTTGCGGAATTCCGGACCCCTCCCTCCTCTGGTGAGACTTCGTGAGATTTGATCTGACCCCCCCCTTCTCTGGTGAGATTTGGTAGGACCCCGACCCCCCCCCCTACGAATGGACCTCGCAACTTTTTGAAACTTTTTTTTGTGTCTCATGCTTCTAAGGGCGGTTTTTACCCCCATCAAATCTTCTTTCGCGTCATTTGTAGGTTTTTTTTTTTTTTTTTTTTTTTTTTTTTTTTTTTTTTTTTTTTTTTTTTAGCTCTACCATTCTACAAGAATTTAAAAACCTCACGTGAGATTTCTTTTGACCCCTTGGCGAGATTTCGCCGGACCCCCCCCCATTTCACCTCACGTAGTTAATGGACGCCTCCTTGCCTGATCAAGTAAAAGTCAGTCAAGACGTTACGTGTAGAGCGGCCTTTAGACGCAGTAGGGAAGATTACATCGCTGAGCGAGCGGCATTGTGAACAAACGCTAGTGTACGGTTATATTGGAACCGATTTCGCCCGATTTTTCCTTGTGACAAATGCAGCCGATATCGGCCAGACAGACGAAAGTACGCAACATTATGGCTGCCGCAATCCGCCAGACTCTGCTGACTTTTTACCGACCAAATAATTTTCTTTTATTTGGCTGAACGCGTTTGTTTTGCATCATTAATGCATTCGTATTTAGACATTTCGCCGCATCGAATTGAAAGAGGATAAACGTATTTTTAGCTACAAACGCTTGTTATGAATTGTTCCCTGATATTTATGTAAATTACATAATTTATCTCCACTGCATAAAAAATAATTCTTTATAAGTTGTTATGTTTACAAAGCTCTGTGAAGTTATACCTCATTTCAATACTATTATGAAATGCGCTGTATGGCTTACTGCTCTGGTATCGTTTATTGCTGATCTTACTTGTGTATATTCCTCACAGCCATACGAGAGACCCTAGTCGTCAGGGAACTCAGCTCTTTCTCATTTTACTTTATTTTAATTTTATTTCGGAACTACGCATCTGAGTATAAAGTTTAAATTATGAACACTTTCAATGACGGTTCTCCTCATCATCCTCAAAAACAAAAACAAAAATAAAAATATGACCAGACTTCAAAGTCAAAAGTTACAGCTTCGAATGAAGGTACCGGTTCTTAGGCATTCATAGATCACAACACGAATACAATATAGGTGATGGAAATTATTTAGTCATTCTCGTGGCATCAATACAAACCGATATAACGCGTTTAGGGGCAGCTTTAGTAAACCATCGCATATACATTCGGTTCCAGTAACACATCTTTAAGGAAATTCCTAATGCTACCGAGCTTTATGATAATCCCCCGAACAGCAATGGTTTCGTCAGCAGATCCCTAAAGCAATATACTGAGGCCATAACGAAAAAATCTCGCAAACATCTAGGAGTAATTATAACGACATTGACATAAAATAGAAGAAATAAATACAGTCAAACCTGGCTGAGCTAGAACCGAAAACTCTACAAGTGAGAATAATTGTCAGGGCCCGTCATTTTAACCTCTAAAATCTCTAAGTGAGAAACAGAAACCTTTGAGAGAAAGTAGTTTTTTCCTTGTTGACCTCTATAGCTGAGACTGTTACTTGTCTTTACCTCTATAAAGGCTGGTTCTCAATACGGTAGTAATTTATTCGAGTGGCGAGTATTTTAATAGCTAAATTACTCGCTACTGCTCAAACGGTCGAGTACGGTACACAAGTTTCGTGGTATTTTGTCTGATGAACAGGCTGCAACCCAATCAAATGAATGAGCTGATACAGCTTATGTTCACCACGATTTTAGAAGATGTGGCTGAAGAAGTTTATGCGATAAAGAAAAAAAAAAGAAAAAAAAAGCAATGGGTACGAAAATGGGTTAATCGAAGGGATGAACTAGGAGCTACAAATTGTCTTCTGAAGGAATTAGCATTAGAAGATTCCTACGAATAGTTTGAGAATGTCCAAAAGTTGTGTTAATGAAAATGCGTCGCAAATTCAGCGTGAAGATACCTATTTAAGAAGTGCAATTCCGGCAATTACAAAATTACAGGCAGTTCTCTACTTTATTGCCAGCTGATGTAGTTTAAAGACACTCACACCTCGTATTTATACACGGAAAATCAGCTTTTCCTAATTCATCACAGTGTGAAGGAATCTAAAAAAGATTAAAGGAATTGGTACATCCAGTAAACTGAATCATTTTATTTAAGTAATGTAAACTGTTTCAGTACCTGCGCCTAAATATTTGGACTTTTTTTTTTTTTTTTTTTTTAACTTCTGCGAGTAGATCATTCTAAAAGGATTTTTATCACGTTAGGTAGTACTTCTAATAACAATAGTAATAATACCTTACTGTATGATCTAGATGCTATGATAATAAAATAATTAATAAAATTGAGCTCTAAGCAGATGTTTTTAATTTTCAATTTACTTCTCACCAAATCCCGGTATGTTTATTCTATTTTCCAAATCCATGTGTGCAGATTGCTTCCTTTGTTTTTATAGTGCGGGGACTTAATATTCTACAAGCATTCATCCTATTATATAAAATGCTAATCTGGAGTCTGCGTATGTCGTCTATAGCTACTATAGCTATCGGCTAGAGAACGATCACGTGCCAGCCTTCACTCGCCAACCAACAGCCACCATATTACATTCGTTCCATCATCTTGCTTTTCGTTGATTTACAACTAGACGCAGAAATTCATGTAAGGAGAAGGGGATTCAATATTTACGCTATTTTATCTGTATCAGTCATAAGGACTAGGTTAAACCATAACCTAAGAATTTTTTTGGCATACGGTAAAAAACAATGAAGCTTATTAAAAACTCGGAGAAATGTAATACGAAATGTATTAGTCAAATAAATAACAGTTATTCGTTTTCGAAATTATAGTCTCGGTCATCTAAAGT
Source organism: Vandiemenella viatica (assembly GCA_031002005.1). NCBI lineage: Eukaryota > Metazoa > Arthropoda > Insecta > Orthoptera > Morabidae > Vandiemenella > Vandiemenella viatica. Next base: position 166,276,094 of record JARYHS010013630.1, on the reverse strand, counting down.
CAAATGCATTTATTTATGTAAAATCCTAATCAAATACTCTGATAATCTAACCAGCGTAACGTATTAATATAACGAAAGATATCATTAAAAATGACTTATTCGTTTCTCCTTATATGTTTTTTATAATAAATTCCTACTACCATTATATATGATACCCTTAGTTTTTGATACATGCGTTAGCTATTAAAAGAGATTTAAGATAACTTTTTTATTAGATTTAAATCATCAAGGATATGACTATATACTGAATAAGCGACGTGACACAATTCAACAACGATATTATTGCCGCAAAATAGCAGTGAACAGAGATATTAGAAATACGGAGAGTAGGAAAAAAAATTAATGTGAGGCAATTATATGTCACAAAGTTACAATTAGTACGTTCGTTTAAATTTACACATTGCTTTTTATTTATCTACGACAACCAGACGCAAAAATTCATCTAAGGAGAAGGGTATTCTATGTTTACGTTATATTACCTCTATCAGTACAAGTACTAAGTTAAATAATACAACGGAATTACTGCTTGAAAATAATGTCTTACGATTGACTACAGCAGTATAATGACATCATTACTGAATGTTATTTTGATCTCCAGTAGACCCGATCGTTATTCATTTCTCCTTACAAGCTTTTCCTGAATAAATTCCTACTACCACCACAGGTGATGCCTGGCGTTATTCATATAAGGGTAATAGAAGCTACGATGTTCGAAAGCAATATTAATCGAGGTTGTGGTTAAGTTGGCCAGAATTCCCACTGACACATTTTGTTTCAGCATAATTCACTCTTAAATGAGTTTTTCGAACCAATTAAACTGCTTTCATAAGCGCCTTGTTACTGAAGGTATTAATTAATGCGGGTGAAAGTAGTTCCATACACATTGTGCCTGGACCAGGAAGAAAACTGATATTAAAGGATAACAAAAGTTTAATTTTATTGGTTCCATACTTCCATCGTCATTAATTCAGTGGAAGTTATTACTGTATTGCTATGTGAACAGCAAATCAAATATCTTGAACATTACCAAATCAAGGCCACTAGCATTATGTAATAATAATTCCGTATAATTAACAAACTACAAAAAAAAATAATACATAAAAAAATGAACTGCCAGAATATGGCGTTCAAACCGTCATTTTTGATGGGCTCGAAGCTAGTGTTCTACATATTTAGAAACAAATTTCAAAATTGTTTCTTCGCGAAATGAAATTTTTGCGGCAGCTAATGAACTTGACTTAAACAATAGGTTCAGACTTGTTTAGCCGATGAGCTAGTGGGCAGTGGCGCTTGGTGGGGGGCGCTACTCGCCCGATATAATAACAGAACGGATCGATTGGAATAAACTTCTGGCTAAACTGCTAGACTAAATTTTTATTGTTCACATAGGTTTAGTTACTAAATTTCTCATTACTCGACCAAATTACTAGCCTAGTGCGAATGAGCCTTAAGCGACAGTCGAGCGTTTATGACCCATTCTTAAATTTCGTGGTACTAACTTACGTTGTTGTATCGTATTCTGTTTGAATGGTCAATTGTTACTTCAGTTGATAACTATCAATCGCGAAGGAAGTTTCGTCAACTACTCAAAATGTCAAAATGAAAAATCAAAGTGTTGTCGTTAAGTGATAAACTTAAAATAGTGACTGCTTTCGAGTGCGGGAAATCACGAAATGAAATACTGAGTGAGTTTGGTGTACCAGAATCCACCGTTTATAAAATCAAAAGATTCTATATAAGTCTCAGTGCTATAAGGGACACTGAAATGTTAAGAGGAGACGACTTTATGAATTTTCCGACATTGAAAAGTGCCTGTTAGGTTGGATAAAACAAACCCTTGATAAGAACGTTCCCATTGATGGACCTTTGTTGAAAGAAAAATCTAAAGAATTTGCTACAAAACTGGGAATGCAGAACTTTTCAGCTAGTAATTGCTGGCTAGAGGGTTTTAAAACGCGTCATTATACAGCTTTAAAGAAAGCAGCTGGGGAAAGTAAATCTGTGGACCAAGACGTGTGTAACCAATGGAATGAAGATCTGCCAAGTCTTTTAGAAGGATATGATTCAAACGATATTTACAATGCAGATGAAACTGCTTTGTTCTTCAAGTGTCTTCCGGATAAAGCATTTACATTTAAAGGCGAAAAATGCCATGGAGGAAAACGAAGCAAGGAACGACTTACTATTCTTCAATGTGTAAACATGACTGGTGCAGACAAACTCCCCCTTTTCACCATCGGAAAATCAAAACAACCTAGATTTTTTAAAGGTGTCAAGACTCTACCTGTTGATTATGCCAGTTTATTATTATTATTATTATCGTATGCCAAGTACAACAAAAGACATGTACAATAAAATAACTATATCTATAGACTCAAGCCATCTGGTGGCAGCTGGTCCAGTGTGAGAAGGCCTCTGGATAGTCTTCTTGCTGGACAGTCCATCACAATGTGGTCAGCAACCACCACAGACACACAACGCATCTTCACGGAGACCCCACTTATGCGTTGTTGCATTGCACACTCTGTGACCTGTGGGAAATATGTTCAATTGACATCAAAGACGCCTAGGCAAGTAAAATCCTGGAACACAGGTTGTCGGATCTTTTATAAGCCCACAATTGTGTGGGCTGTTGACTTCCCAGTCCTTTATCCTCTCTTCATACAAGTTAAAGTTGTTATGTCTGACATTGGCTTCTTCCATGTAGGATATGGTGGAGGAATGTTGAAAACTACAGGCAGCCAGGATACTGGGAAAGACTTAATGACACCAATCACTGTTCTAATAGCAGCGTTAAGCTGGGTGTCAACTTGGCATTTTGAGCACTACCAAGCCATGTAGAGCAACAGTATTCTGCTGCGGAGAATGCCAAACCAAGAAATGCTCCTCGAAGAACTTGAGCGCCTGCACCCCATGACGTATCAGCCAGTTTCTTTACTAGGTTCACACGGGTCTTCACTTTCTCTGCGGTGTTAGATAAATTCTGATGAAAAGTGAGCGCACGATGATCCAAGGTAACTCCCAGATATTTGGGGTGGTCTTTGTGTTCTACTCTTACAGGGGGGTCCGAAGGTTGATATGGTTTGAAAGGTGGAAGCAACAAGACTCTGTCTTTGTCAGAAGAATGCGTAGAGCTGGTTAAGACTCTCAGAGAGTCTATCTTCAAAAATCTGGAAGTTCTTATCCTGGAAAGTAATTGCCACGTCATTGGCAATTTCCTGCAATTTAGTTGAGGTATGTCCGCAATATATAAATTAAAAAGCACAGGTGCCAGCACCGAACTCTGGGGCAGTCCATTGTTGAGAACACGCCAGCGACTCTTTTGGACTCCGCGGTAGACCTGGATTTTGCGATTACTTAGCATGTTGTTCAAGAGTTCAGCTATTTTTTTACACGGTACAGCATTTAGGAATTTGAGAAGGAGACCCTCACGCCAGACAGTATCATAGGCTGCTGATAGGTCGTTTTAAGTTTCTTTTGGAATCCTGTCTCAATGTGGGGTCTCGAGAGTCAGAACCTGCTCGGCACAGCTACATTTTGGCCTGAACCCAGCCTGCTCTGAGGGAATGACTTTGTTAATGGCGTTGTGAATCCGAGCCAGCACCATTCTCTCAAGCATCTTATATGCTGTGCTGCGGAGAGAAATTGGCCTATAGTGTTCTTGTGCAGTTCCTTCTTTACCCTGTTTTACAATGGCTATCACCTGAGCTTTTTTAAAGACAGGAGGCAACTTTGACGTCTGTAATATTTCATTGAAAAGTGCAAGCATTTTCTTGCGATAGGGCCTGTATTAACGAGGAATTCTGGGTACAGGCTGAAGTGAACTACACTTAATGGTTCCTTGAGGTTTATTACTATGTACACAAAACACTGATAAACAATAACAAATGCGGTACAGTTAGCGGATGACCGTCGAGAAATTTAGCTTGGTCCTGATCCGGGGTAGAGAGAGACGGCTTCTACTTCTCGCGAACTTCCGGTGGTCTTCTGTAGTTGAAGCTGGTTCCGCGGTCAGGCCGGAACTGGCGGTGGAGCGGCCGGCTACGCTTATATAGGCGGCCTGGCGCAGGAATTCCGTTGTGTGGTAGTACGGCGACCTCTGTAAGAAATAGTCCCACTTAGCTTCTAGATGATTCTATTTGTTTTCCTGGTTTGTTTTGATGTCTCTGCGCCTGTTTGGAGTCGTATATGTATCCCGGCGTGCAGGCGCGTTGTGTGTGAGGTCTGCCTGGCAGGGGCCTTTACTGGCAGACTGAACATACCTCCCTCCCGGGGGGGGGGGGGGGGAAGCGATGTCTGCGACGTCTGCGAGGTCGTCTGCCGCGGCGCCCTGGAGCAGACTATGAAGGCTACCTCCAGGGGAGTACGGAGCTGTTCCCCTGGCGATGCGTGCCGACCTGCGTCGTGGTGCAGGTTGTGGTGGAGGTACTTGTGGAGCTAACGGCATCGGTTCGTCGGCGTCGATGGCCGGGGGCTGTACGGGGGGCGCTGAAGATGGTCCCCGCAGGTGGTCGAGAGGCTGCGGCTGAAGGGTGTCGGAGCGACCGACAGGTTGTGGCGTCGTTGGTGGCGCTGTAACTGTCCCTGAGCAACGGTTAGACGGCAGGAGTGGTGGAGGTGGCAGGGAAGGAGAGGAAGAAGTGGATGGCCGTGCCGTGGTGGAAGAGGACGGTGCCGTGGGGTAGCGGGGACGTAGTTGGTTTCGATGGCGTCGCACTATCCGGCCATCCAGGCTGACGTCGAACAGTTGGCGGCCCCGGGGCCGCTGGATGACCCCCGGAAGCCAACCGGCCCGGGAGCCAAACCCGCGGGCCCAGACTAGGGAGCCCGGGGTGAAACGGAATGGGCCCGAAGGTACCTGTACTTTGGGCGGGGGTAAGAGGAGATGGAGGAGAGTGCGAGGTTGGCGGCCATGCAGCAATTCCGCCGGGCTTTTGGCCCCCACTGGAGTGGTTCGATAGGAACTGAGGAAGAGTGTCAATGCCTCTTCGAGTTTGTGACTTGTGGTGTATTTGGTCATTTGGGTTTTGAATGTTCTGACTAGCCGTTCCGCCTCCCCGTTAGATTGGGGGTGGAAGGGCGGGGTGAGGAGGTGTTGGATATTGTTGGCGGTACAGAAGGATAGGAATTCCCGACTTCGAAATTGCGGTCCGTTATCTGTGACGATAGCGTATGGTAATCCTTCGATGGAAAAGATCTTCGTGAGGGCTGAAATGGTGACCTCTGTGGTGATTGTGGAGCAACGGACGACATATGGGAAGTGGGAAAAGGCATCCGTCACTAGGAGCCACTGGTGGCCTAGGAATGGGCCAGCGAAGTCGAGGTGAATGCGTTCCCAGGGTCCGGACGGTGCCGGCCAGGAAAGGAACTTTTGAGGGGGGCGGGGCAGTTGTTGGGCACAGATGGTACAGCGCCGCACCATCTTCGTGACATCCGTGGTAAGGCCGATCCAGAATACATGGCGTCTGGCAAGGGATTTGGTGCGGGCAATTCCCCAGTGTCCTTGGTGGAGAGTTTGGAGGATTGTCGGTTGTAGGGATCTCGGAACGACGACCCTCGGGGTGGAATTTGGTTCTGTGCGGAGGAGCACTCCCTCTACTACTGAGAGCTGGTGGCGGATGGAGTAGTAGAACTTGAGGTCTTGATGATGGCGTGGAGGGGAACGTGTTTGCCACCCGTGTTGGATGTGGTGTCGGATGACACGGAGGAGGGGGTCCTCCCCTGTGGCTGCCGCGACTTTTGAGGCCGTGACTGGAAATGTCTTCAGTGCTTCTTGTATGTCATCGTCGATCTGGAACACCAGAAGTTCCGACTTGTCGAAGGCAAGGTCTGGTCCCTGCGGTAGTCTGGATAAGGCGTCTGCATTGGCATGCCTGGAGGTGGTACGGAAATGCATGGTATATCTGAACTGGGACAGGAATAGTGCCCAACGCTGGATGCGGTGGGATGTTTTGGTAGGCAGACGTGTGGACGGATCAAATAGTGATAGGAGTGGCTTGTGGTCGGTAATGAGATGAAAAGAAATCCCATATAAAAGGGAATAGAATTTGGAGCAGGCAAAAACAATAGCTAGCGCCTCTTTCTCGATTTGAGAATATTTAAGCTGAGCAGCCGATAGGGCTTTGGAGATGTAAGCTACGGGGCGTTCCGTGCCATCTGGTAATTTATGAGACAGAACTGCCCCCACACCGTAATCGGATGCATCTGTGGCAAGTATCAAGGGGAGGTTTGGAGTGTATGGCATGAGGCATGCTGCGGACTTGAGCTGCTGTTTAAGGGTGTGGAATGCGGTCTCGCAAGCTGGGGTCCAACGGAACGGGACATTCTTGCGACAGAGGTGGTACAGGGGTGCTGCCACTTGTGCTGCTGAGGGTATAAATTTTCTGTAGTATGAAATCTTGCCTAAAAAAGATTTCAACTGATGTAGATCCTGAGGCCGAGGTAAGTTGGAAATAGCGTCCACATAGGAAAATGCTGGGGAAATGCCTTCCTGAGCGATGATGTGACCCAGGTAGGAAATGGATTGTTGAAAAAATTGACACTTGGAAAGGTTGCATTTCAATCCTGCTGCACGGAGGCGGAGGAAGAGTAGGCGGAGGTTGGTCATGTGTTCGGCAGCGGAGGGTCCCGTGACGACTATGTCGTCGAGATAGTTGATGCATCCCGGAATATCCTGGAGAAGTTGTTCGAGATACCGTTGAAAAATCGCTGGAGCACTGGCCAAGCCGAACATGAGCCGGTTGAGTTGGAAGAGGCCAGAGGGAGTGTTGATGACTGTGTATTGTCGGGACTGGATATCCAAAGGGATTTGAAGGTATGCTTCTGCCAGGTCAATTTTTGTAAAGTAGGTACCTCCTGCTAGTTTACGGAAGAGGTCGTCCGGTCTCGGAAGTGGATAGTCGTCTACCAGCAGATGCGGGTTGACGGTGGTCTTAAAGTCACCACAGAGACGTAAGCGGCGTCCTGGCTTCTGAACTATGACCAACGGCGTGGCCCAGGGGCTGAACCGCACCGGCTGGAGGATCCCTTCGTCTTGGAGACGTTGAAGTTCTTCCTGAAGTGGTTGTTGAAGCGCTACGGGTACCTGGCGTGCCCGGAAGTATCGAGGCCGTACGTCCGGCCGGAGTTGGAGTGATGCTTCGAAGTCCTTTGCACAGCCGACGCCTGGTGAGAACAGGTCCTGAAACTCGGTGCAAAGGGCGTCCACTTCAGGAAAAGGAACATGCTGAGATACGAGGTGTATGTTATCCTCAATTGAAAATCCGAATAAGCGGAAAGCGTCCAGTCCAAATAAGTCTGCTGTGAGAGAACTGTTAACTACTAAAAAGGGGACTGAACGATGTACAGACTTATACATGACGTTTGCTGTGAATTGTCCCAGGAGTGCTATTTCCTGTTTGTTGTATGTCAGGAGGCGCTTGGGGGCCGGCGAGAGGGGGGGCGAGCCAATTTGCACATAAGTAGTATAATTAAGCAATGAGACTGCTGCTCCTGTGTCGACTTGTAGGCGCAGGGGCTTGCCATTGACCGTAACGTCAATAAAAAGTTTGGATGCTGTGGAAGTGTCTACCTGATTGATATCCATAGGTGCGCCGCTCAACCTGTCTTGGTAAGACCCTGGGCGGCGAGAGCCGGGATTGGCATTGGTGGTGTTGGTGCGGCAGACGGACGCCAGGTGTCCTTCCTTGCCGCAACGTGAGCATTCAGCCCAACGATCCGGACAATTTTCCCTCTCATGTGCTGAATAACAGGCGGGGCAGGAGGGTAGGCGGAGCGGGCTGCGGCGTCGGCGCTGCGGGATCCGCTGCTGCTGCCGAGACTTGGTGCCCCTGCCGGAACGGGCCGGTTCGATGTCCTTCTGAGGAAGCGGTCCCCGGTTGTGGTGTCGGGAGGAGCGCGACTGGGAGCTCTGGATGGCGGCGACGTCCTGTGTGTCCTCTACGTCGGTTCGGATTGCGGCCACATCCGCCCAGGACTCCAGGCGGCGATCTGCGGCCGTAGATATTTCGAATTTGTAGGCAAGTTCGATGACCTGCTCCAGGGATGGGTCCTCTAACTTGAGGGCGTCATGCCGGAGTGCGGCATCTGGTGCAGCCTGTATGATGTGATCACGCACCATGTCGTCGGCGTAGGATTCGTGGGAACAACGAGTTTGAAACTTACATTTTCTGCTAAGGCCTTGGAGTTCGGCCGCCCACTGGCGATACGTCTGATCGGGCTTCTTCCGGCATTGATAGAATTCGACGCGGGCCGCGACGACATGGTACCGGCGTCTGTAGTATGCATTCAGTGTCGTACAGATGGTCGTGAAGGTGAGGGTGTCGGGGTCTTGTGGCTGAAGTTTGGTGAGCAAGACATACATCTTCGATTGGTTCCAGGAAAGGAAATATGCACGCTGGTCTTCTTCTTTGGATATGTGATGAATTGCGAAGTGTTGTTTTATGCGCTTCTCGTAGGTCTCCCATTCTTCGACGTCGTCGTTGAATGCTGGGAACGGAGGCGGGGCCGTGGGTTGGCGGAGATTCCTGACTTCCGCAATCAGTTGTCTCTGAGATTCGAAGAACTGATGTAGAAGTCCTTGGAGGAACTGTTGCCATTCCGTAGGTGCTGCTGGCGTAGCCATGATGGTCGAGAGTTCTTATCCCAACCTTGTCGCCACTGAAGTGAACTACACTTAATGGTTCCTTGAGGTTTATTACTATGTACACAAAACACTGGTAAACAATAACAAATGTGGTACAGTTAGCGGATGACCGTCGAGAATTTAGCCTGGTCCTGATCCGGGGTAGAGAGAGACGGCTTCTACTTCTCGCGAACTTCCGGTGGTCTTCTGTAGTTGAAGCTGGTTCCGCGGTCAGGCCGGAACTGGCGGTGGAGCGGCCGGCTACGCTTATATAGGCGGCCTGGCGCAGGAATTCCGTTGTGTGGTAGTACGGCGACCTCTGTAAGAAATAGTCCCACTTAGCTTCTAGATGATTCTATTTGTTTTCCTGGTTTGTTTTGATGTCTCTGCGCCTGTTTGGAGTCGTATATGTATCCCGGCGTGCAGGCGCGTTGTGTGTGAGGTCTGCCTGGCAGGGGCCTTACTGGCAGACGAACAATAGGCTAGGCTTATCTATTGCTAAATCGCAGTGGAACATCGGTGTATACCCGCGGGGAAACTTTATTCTTTATTGAATTAGAAAAAGCCGCCACTCTTGTGGAACACTAATTTTTCTCGGATTTTCCCGAAATTTTACTATGTTATAGTTTAATTTCTTCCGAATCTTTTGGTTATGACAACGTTTCTCATAATTATTCTCGTTTAAGAGCTATTAATTTCTAACAGTCACACATGGTGATGCTATAAACATGTCACACTAAAACTTCGTTTTTCTTACTTTATACATCAAGTACCTCTGAACTGTTATATGTTTGTTATCAACTGAATTTTTTCCTCTTTCGTATAAGCATACTTTTATCTTTCTAGCTCATTTTTCTAAAAAGATCGAATTATTTTGATTTGAAATATCTCCTTATATAAAGTTTAGAAACACACAAAAACCGCCTTAATGTGATTGTCATTCTCTGCTTTCTTAGTGGAAATAAATGCAACAAAATTCATCATGACTGAAAAACAACCTTATTTGAATCTTATGTCTTTTGTGAAATCGGTTTAGAATCAATTTTAAAAGTGCTTTATTGTTAAGAAAATGGTTATGGAAGTTCTTTACAACATATGAGATTTACCCCCCTTATAATTGGTTTTAACCAGATAATGAACCATAAGAAGGTTATGTCCTGAGAAGAAAAGTGCTTTACCATTGAACGTGATTATAAAAGTTATTCGCTATGCATTATATGTAAGGACGCCTCTTGCTGAACTGTTTAGGTAAGATAATAGGTATATAACATACAGCTGCTACTTTACGGGGGAGGAAATACTTCGGAGACGTAAAGTAGGCTGGAACGTGAGGCTGAATCAGTCAAGGAGGGAAATACAATGCTATATCTCACACAAATAATATCTTGAAGCCCTCTACGCCTAATCGTGACATTATCTTTTACCTAGCTATAAGTAATTTTCAAATTTTTCCATGTTCCAGCTAGTAGAGATAACTCCCTGAAAATACTAGTTTCGGACTTGTTGTAGAAAGACTATTAGCTGACTAACTTTTTTTTATGACTGTTGATAAGCTTCGAACATTTCGGTTAGTTATGACCTTTTAATGTGCTATATAACAGTAGTAAAAAAGGTAATCAGTATCGTTGAGCTGAGATATGCTAAAAGGAAGTGAAAATAATCATCTACGAAGATTATGCATGTGTTTTCATTTATCAAATAGTGTTGCCTTTGCAATAATACACTTTCTCTAACAGGAAATCTAGAAGTAACGAAATAGATGTACTCCTTTTACTTTCATTCAGTCATGCCATATGACATAATTTTTAGGGAAACTCTTCATAGAGGTAAAAAAAAAAGTTTTCACAGAACAGCTATTAGGATTTTGTGTAGGGTAAAACCAAGAGCTTCTTGTAGATTACTTTTTAAAAATATCAATATTCTTACAATGACTTCTCAGTATACATATTCTCTCACACCAAATTCACAGTAACAATTTCAATACAAAATCAAAAGTAACTTGTACTAATCACAAACATCCCTGTCATTAGTACAAAAAGGGCTTAATTATTCTGGACACACATCGGGTTAATAAACTTCGTGAAAGTATATAACAGTTTGTAGATAATAAAATATATTTTAGGGAAAAAGTAAGGTCATCATATTGGAACCTTTCTACTGCGTTCAAGAAATTTGTACAAAAGAATTAATGTTTACATTTTGTAGGTAGTGCACGTTACTAGCAATTGAGCAATCGCTGAGTACAGTAGCGTTTTTTTTATTTTTTTTTTATTTTTATTTTTATTTTATCTTTAGTGGTGTGTAGATGTGATAGTGTTAACTCTGAGTTTTTACAGTTTGTAGGAAGTATGCTTAGTTGGAGTTTCTATTTTTTTTCTTTTTGCCTTTTTCAAAAGCAGCATGTCCAGGCACTGTAATTGCTATATATGGAAGCTGCCGTAAAAGGTTGCAGCAGATGTTATATTGGGGAACCTGATGTAACCATGCCGCTCACAGATTCTCCCATATACCGTTGTACCTGCAACCCCGGTGAAGAGCTGGAGGCCGTGCCACGGTCGCCTGTCGGTGACTAGCGTATGGCTTCTAGACTTCGAAGCCGCACACGGAGGCAGTCGAACAGGCTTAAAAGGTCAAGACGCTGAATTTGTTCGACTGTCCAACGGTTATGAGGTATAGTCGGAGGCTGACTCAGTCCTACAATTGTCATCCTGTGAGTTGACAACACCCCAGCCCGCTAGGTCTAAGCAACCACGGAAGGGATATGGTAGTTGGGAGCTCTAATGTAAGGCGGTTTATAGAGTCACTTAGGAAATGGCGGATTCCTCGGGGAAGAAATCCAACATCCGTTCGGTGCGCATTCCGGGGGCCTGATCCGAGATGTGGAACAGGCCATCCCGGATCCATAGAATGAAGGGGTGTAGCCAACTACAGATTATCGCTTATGTCGGCACCAATGATGCATGTCTCCTTGTGTCGGAGGTTATCCTCTCTTCCTTCCGGCGATTAGCTGCAAGGGTGAACTATGTGGCCGCAAGATATTGGCAGAGCTAACCATCTGTAGCATTGTAGACAGTGTTGATCGTGGACCTCTGGTTCAGAGCCGTATTGAGTGGCTGATCCAGAGACTATAACTTTTCTGTGATTAATTGGCTGAAGATTTCTCGATATTCGCCATAGGGTTGAGCATGTGGGTTTCCGTGAATAGGTGACAGGGGCCGTGTGGAATACACTGGTGTTTTTTTTCAGGCTGAGGGAGGAAGTTCTGGATCACGAAATACAGTTATGGCAACCCAATCAGATGCAATAACGGAATGTAGTAGGAACGTAAAAGAATCTCGACAGTTAAAAAGTTCTCGTAATTAACTGTAGAAGCGTTTTGTAACAAACAACCGGACTTGAAAGCATTATTTGTAGCACAGAAGCGCCTATCGTATCGATACAGAATGTTGGCTAAAATCGGAAATAAGTTCGCCGAAACTTTTAAAAATAGCATGAAAGTTTTCGTAAAGATAGATTATATACTCATGGAGGTTCTGTCTGATATTTCAGTAAATCCTTGGAAGAGAGAAAAGTACCTTCCGAGAGGAAAATCGCGCAAGTGACTACGATTTTCAAGAAAGGTGATCGAAGTAATCCTAGAAACTACCGTCCCATATACATAACATTGTTTGTAGTAGAGTTATGGTCATATATATGATCGAACATTATGAATTTTCTAGATGAAAATAATTTGCTTGTAACAAATCAACATGGATTTCAGAAGAAAATATCATGTGAAACACAGCTGGCCATATTACACATGACGTAATG
>JARYHS010013630.1:166198914-166262661 GCA_031002005.1 Vandiemenella viatica | reverse complement strand
AATTAATAAACAATTTGACTATTAATTCCTTATAACTGGTAAAATTTCGTGGCACACCTTTCATCTTGTCGCGGCACACCAGTGTGCCGCGGCACACCGGTTGCGGACCACTGCACTAGTTAGAGGCATGAGCCAAGTTTACGTACACGAACACAGAGTGTACTCCAGAGATGTGGCTTATTTGAGATACAGATACAAGATGCAAAATACGTATTTTCATCTTGTATCTGAAATACTTTTCTTAATCTTAATTTTGTATCTTGTATTTAGATACTTTTTTTCGTTATCTTTGTATTTTGGAAATATTATTTACGCACTTTATTTTCCTTTTTCTTCTTTACGAAATCAGAAAGACAAAGACAACAGTGGAACGCATTCGTAAAATTTATTAATCTAAATTAAAGGACAAAGTTGTATGGTCTAGTTGCCTTTGTCTGCCTTTATTGTGGAGAACTATGAAAACTGTAAACAAACACCCACCCGTCTGCCTATTGTCTCTTTAATTTTTTAATTTAATTTAATTTAATTGTAATGGAGCACATGCTCCGGTGGCAATTTCCCTACACACCCATCTACACACCTACCTACATTTGCACTCTACAAATTTTAACTTTAAATTCTTTTAACGTTTTCGGTAAGTTATTAATCATTCCCTTCGGTAACTCATTCCAATCCCTGACACCCTTACCTTGTGCCTGAAATCGAGTGTCAGCTTGTGGTCATGGTCATCTTTTCCCCTCCATGCACTACTTTTCATACCTACTGCAATATCTTTCCATGCCTCATCGCCAGTATACGCCCTGTACACTCCCATTACCCTCCTCAACCTCCTCCTGTCTTGCAATGAATCCCATTCCAGCTCCTTTATCATGTCTGTCACTGATTGTATTCTGCGAAAATTTCCAGAAACAAATCTAGCAGCCCTTCTTTGCACCTTCTCCAACTCCTGTATTTGATACTCAAAATGTGGGTCCATACAACACTACCATATTCGAGCAATGGTCTGACCAAAATTTCGTAACCCAATTCATTTACTTCTCTCGTGCATCCCCTCATCACTCTCTCCAACAAATGCAGGATTTTGAAACCTTTTCCTACCACCTGTCCAATGTGTCCTGCTCAGTTAAGTTTGTTATCAAATGTAATGCCAAGATATTTCCATTTCAAGTATTCAGCAAGCAATTCTTTCCCCACCTTATATTCATAATTGACCTTTTGTTTTTTATTTGTGTATCTAATAAGCTGACTCTTCTTTGCATTTATCTTCATTTCATGTTTACCAACCCAATTAGATATCCTGTCCAGATCACCCTGCAACTGTTTACAATCATCTATCGTTTTGATTCTTTTATACAGCATTATGTCATCTGCAAACAATCTAATTTCAGATAGTAAACAATCAACACAATTATTCATTAGAATAATGAATAGCAATGGTCCCAACACGCTACCCTGTGGCACACCCATTTTTACTTCCACTTCTTTTGATACTACATTCCCTACCCTAACTTTCTGTTTTCTACCTTTTAAAAATTCTTCTACCCAGAAAATCACTTTCTCATCCGCTCCAATAATTTTTACCTTATTTACTACCATTTTGTGGCTTACTCTGTCAAACGAGTTTGAAATATCTAGTGCTACACTATCAATCTGGCGTCCCTTGTCCATTTCATCTGAAATATCTTGCATATATTCCACCAACTGAGATTCACATGAATATCAATGCCTGGACCCATGTTGCCTGCTTGAAAACCTCTTACGTTCCTCACATATATTTCTCATGTGGTTGCATATCAATCTTTCCATTAATTTACCTACCACTGATGTCAAACTGATTGGCCTGTAATTCTCAACTCTGTTTCTCACCCCTCCTTTATGTACCGGTACCACTATTGCACTTTTCCAGTCCTGTGGTAAGCAGTAAGTATCCAGACTCAATTTAAATAATATTTCAAGATAAGGTACAATGTCACATCCGGCTATCTTTAAGATATCTGTAGTAATATTATCTTCACCAGCCCCTTTATGATTTTTCAGCTTCTTATTCCTTCATGATTTCCTCAGGATGACTTTCAAATTTTTTACTATCGTCATTTCTAATTGTGTTGTTAAGCGCGTTCTCCGAATTTGACCCTCCTATTTCTGATTCATTGTACGTAATGCTTCCACTGAACCAGTTACTTAAAATCTCTGCCTTCTTCAAATCGTCAGTAACTTCTTCTCCAACCTTTTCTATAAGTGTCTCTACACCCTCGCTTCCCCTCAGTTTCCTGATATAGCCATAGAAATTTCTAGATGCATCAGTCAATGGTCCTCCTGCACTGACAATACTCTTCATAAACCCATCTTTAGCCATTTTCTTTACTGTTATTAAGTCCTTGTTTAGTTGTTTTAAATATTCCCTACTACCCTGCTGTCTCTTAACTCTGTTATGTTCTTTTCTTACCAACCTCTTTAACCTCCTCACTTCCCTATTATAGTACATAGGTTCTCTACTTCTCTTTATTTTCTGCCATAGAATAAATTTTTCTTCCCACTTTCTTATTATCTCCTTGAACTCTTCCCACCTTGACTCTACTGTACTTGAGCCTTCCTTCCATTTGCTGAATTGTTCTCTGAAATATCTCTTCAAATTTGAAACCTGTGCCTTTTTATAATTGTACCTATTTCCCCTTCAATTTTGGCTGCTGGTTTCCTGAATCCTCTAATATCCATCAGAACTGCTTCATGATCACTTATTGTCTTTACTCCTCGCCAATTTTTATCGTGTAAAATTATGTTTGGTGTTACGAAGTCGAATTATTATTATTGAATCATAATCAAGGACGACGGTATTGAAATGAAGTATATAAATAAACGAATAATGTTAATTTTTATTTTATTTAAGTAGGTGGGCTGGTTGGTAGTAGGATGCTCACGAAACTCCTATTTACTATATCACTAGCTAAATTTTTAGACTAAATTTCTTTCAAATTTTTAAATTGCCAACTAAATTGTTAGGATTTTTGTTAGCTAGAAGAATTATTTATATTAAAATATAAAAATAAAATCAAAATTTGCGTAATTGTTATAAAATATTTGTTTATCGCAAGTTTTATTGATTTACAGATAGCTGAAAGCTTGGTAGTTAGTTTAATAAGAATATTATAGTATACATTGTGTTATATGTTATGTTCTTATATATGATATCAAATTAAATGTATAGAAAAAATGTACAGTTTTTAACTCCTATTGTTGAGGTAGCTCTGTTACTACCTATAGTAGGACCTGTTCCGTTCAGAATATAACAGTTTTTTTATTTAATTAGTTCTGAAACATTAAAATAAATACTTACTAACTTGCCAGTAATAGTAATAATAATAATTTATAAATAAGTGTTAATGTTACTCTCGACAAAATTATACAATAAAAATGAGCGATCAGTTCTTTGAAGAACTGGTTTTAACTTACTTAAGTCGCATTTAAAGTTTTAAGGAACTTCTTGTACATTGTATACAAAGAAACATGTTTCAAAATAAAAATGTGTTCTGTAAAAAAGTATTTTATCTTGAAAAATATTTTTAAAATACATATTTTGTATCTTGTATTTCAAATATCATTTCCAAAAGTATCTTGTATCTAGGGTAGCCAGATACAGGATTAAAATTTCCGGGACATTTTTGGAGCTAAAACGTATTTTAGTGGTATATATTATATATACTTCTTTTACGATTAATAATTCAACTCTCGTTGAAAATCACTACGTCATAGTTAAGCAGTATATATTGTCTCTGGTCGTCGGTAAAGCCGCGTTCTCACGACTTCTCGTAACTAAGGCGGGACGGGGCGGATACTCAACAACACGCCATGGGAACAGGGCCGCCTCTACTAGCGGATATGAGACGCAGCTACCCACTCTATGTCGGTAAACATCACAGGCGTGTGTAGTGGACCGCTGTTGCTATCGGTATGCAACAGTGGTGCGCACCCCTTCTGTAGCTGTAAAGTGCTCTGTGCCAAACGACACCAGGCAACGTGGTGGGGAGGTGGCCACCCTTCCTCACAGCGGACGCGTACATCGTGTTTTAGTAGGTCCGTATACCGGCACATATTACCGCCTCGAGCGCAATGAAATTCCGGTCTTCAGTGCGGTCCTAAAAATGCGGTTACCGGTAATAGGTCCCGGTCGGAAAACTCCGGTAATCCATCGCGGTCCGCGCTTTTAGACCGGCGTATTACGGTATTCCTGTCCGCATTGGGGAAGGGTGGCCACCTCCCGCCGCTCCCGCCTGGGCAGGTTCACCCAAAATTTGTCTTTGATGAGCTGCTATTAACAAATGACTTTTGGCCAAACATTGCCAAGAGCTTAGTTCCAGCCACCAGCTATACTGATGGCACATTAAAAATCAAGTATGTGTGGGAAGCACTGAGGTGTATTGTAAAGACATGCTATCATCTGCCTATCATGTAACACCTCAGTGTGGAGCGTCGTGGTGTAGGGTCCCTTTCCTGCAGTTACTTGTATGTATGTGTTAACTTATGAAATTGTGGTATATGCATGGAATATGTGTGTGTGTACGTTTTCCTGTGGTGTAATTATGGTGGTAGGAGTCTACTTGAGATTTTTCCATCAGTGGCCACCTATGTAGATGTAATCATTGGGTATGATGAGCACCGAGGTTTTGTGGCAAAGAAATGAAATCATTTCGCCACATCCTGTAGCTATTCAGTCTGGACCTAGGGTGTTCAGTCTTTTCCTCCAGTTACGTGTATGGTGTGTGGTAGATGTATGGTAACTGTGTGAATGCATGGACAATGTGAGTGTGTGTCTTTCTATGTGGTTTGTGTGTCTGATACCGATAGGATTCTACTCGACTTTGAGATTTCACAATGACTGGCTACTATGTATTGATGTAATTAATTAGATAATGTGATAAGTACTGAGGTGTATGGCAAAAACATGTCATCCATTGCACACACTCTAACGTCTGTCTGATGGTTTTTTGGTCAGTTATGTTTTCTGTGTGAGACCTAGTATGAGTATGGGAGTTATGATATTTGTCTGATGACCATGTGCCTACCTGATACTCGTGGTACGTCGGACAAATATTACTGAACAGCAGAAAAGGCCTTGTGGCGTGGGATAGAGGTGGTGCTGATCATGTGAACAGCTTTGTACATATTACCAACGATACTGAATGGCAGAGAGGTCTGTAGTGTGAGTTAAATGATATGATTTGATGTGAGGAGTTTGTTACTTGGAACACATGTTAATGATGATTTTTTTTGTCAGTCTTGAGCCATGGGGTTCTGTCCCACTTTTTCTTTGCCATGATTGGGCTGGTTGTTGTGTTGAGCTCGCTGTAGGCATGGATATATGTGTCTGTGTGCGTCTTTCTCTGTGTCTGTATGCGTAAGTATGGTGATACCTTCCTTAAACTCATTTATCTGGACGTATGAATTGCTGTTCCTCCCATATGTTTGTGCTTGTGTGGAGACGTATGGATTGTGTGGGTGAGACCTAGTATGAATATGGAGGTTATGAATATCCGTCTGATAGACAAGTGTCTATTGTATACTCATGGTACCTGGGTCACATGTTACTAAATGACAGAAAGGGTTGCGGTGTGGGAGAGATGTGGCTGTGATTTCAAACTTCACACATCCTGTAACTCTTCAGTTTGGATCTAGCATTTCAGGTCTCTTTCCTCAGTTATGTGTGGTGATGAATGGAACTGTGTCAATGCATTGACATGTGAGTGTGTGTGTGTATGTGTGTGTGTGTGTGTGTGTGTGTGTGTGTGTGTATGTATGTCTTTCTATGATTTTTGGCCAGTCATGGGTGTTCTGTTACCACTTTTTCGTTGCCACGATTGGGCTAGTTGTTGAGTCGAGATCGCTGTAGGCATGGAAATGTACGTGTGTATGCGTCTCTATGTCTGTGTGTTTTTGTTTGCGTGAATGTGGTGATACCTTCCTTTATCTCGTTTGTCTGGATGTATGATGTGCTGTTCCTGCACTTATGCTTGTGTGAGGTGACATATGGATTTGTGGGTGAGACCTAGTATGAATATGGGAGTTATGATATCTGTCTGATGACCAAGTGTCTACTGCTACTCGTGGTACATGGGGGCACATGTTACTGAATGGCAGAAAAAGCTTAGGTGTGGGATAGACGTGTTGGTGCTGATGTGAACAGTTTTGTACCTAGCACACATGATACTGGATGGTAGGTGAGGTCTGTAGTGTGAAATAAATGAGATGATGTTGATGTGAAGAGTATGGTGCCTGGAACATATGTTACTGATGAATTTTTGGTCAGTTATGAGCCATGGGGGTTCTACCCCACTTTTTCGTGGCCATGATTGGGCTGGTTGTTGTGTCTAGCTCGCTGAAGGCATGGAAATGTGAGTGTTTGTGCGTCTCTCTCTGTATCTGTATGCGTAAATATGGTGATACCTTCTATAAACACGTCTGTCTGGACGAATGATTATTGCTGTCCCTCCACTTATGTTTGTTTGTGCTAGTGTATTGAGATGTATGGATTTGTGGGTGAGATCTGATAGTCAAGTGTCTATTGCAACTCATGGTACCTGCGTCACTTTTTTACTGAATGGTAGAAAGGCTTGCGGTGTGGGAGAGACGTGTTGATGTTAAATGTAATCAACTGGGGCGTGATGAACACTTAGGTTTATGGTGAAAACATGCCATCTTTGCACACCTTCTATCTCGCCAGGCTGATAGATATGTAAGGAGACTTCTGTTTTCAGTCAGTCATGATGCAAGAGAGTACTACACCACTTTTTTTGTTTCCATGATTGGTACCGTAGTTGTGTAGACTTGGACATGTGTATCTGCGTCTCTCTTTGTGCATGTAAGCGTAAGTAAACTCGTCTGTCTGATGATTTTTGTAACGATAGTTTCTGTCCAGTTAATCAGGTTGTAACGACAATTCTGCCCCCACTTCATCATTTCCGTGATGCTTGCTGTTAGTTCTGTCGACCTCGCTGTATGCATGTACAAGTGTGTGCGTGTGTCATTCCTCTGTGGATTTGAGTCTAAAATATCATGGTTATAGAATTATCAACGTGTGCTTTAAACCATTGTTTCAGGGCTTAGACAATCTACCATTTCGATGTGCTCTTTACAGTTTACTGCCGTTTGTGTTGGCATGTGAATTTTGATTCTCACTACATAAAAATCATTTAACAGAGAGGGGTGTTGTACCAGAGAAGCGAAGGACTTGGGTATAAACCCACAGTCAGACCATTGCTTGTGTGGTGTAGTATGGATGTCATTGGAAGATAGGGAAGAGTGTTGAGGGGCTGTAGGTGGCGTAATAATGCTGTTAGAATGGATTATTGGTGGAATAATTCTGAGTGGTGTATGGAGCCTAAGTTGACCATGACCATAATCTTCGCACTAGACTTTAGGTGATGAGGCCTGAGTGGATGAAAATATCTAGAAACACCCACTTTGAACTACATTAACAGTTCAAAGTGTGAGCACTATCTTAGGCGT
This sequence comes from Vandiemenella viatica, assembly GCA_031002005.1. Lineage (NCBI taxonomy): Eukaryota > Metazoa > Arthropoda > Insecta > Orthoptera > Morabidae > Vandiemenella > Vandiemenella viatica. The sequence goes on along the minus strand of JARYHS010013630.1, from coordinate 166,255,161 downwards.
AATAGAACTAGTGTTGACCTATGGATACTTGTCGATGTGTGGGGATCTTCTATGAAAATGTGGGTTATGATGTCTGTTTGATGACCAAGAAACTATCAATTAGCTAAGAGCATTATGGTAACTTTATCGTGGTTACTTGAACAAAGCATGCAATTACAAACAAATGTCAGACTTGGTCCTGAAACCGAAGGTTGGCGTTAGATGGGAACATTTTAAGCCGAATGGAGAACTCCCCTGGGTCCTGATTTATTGAAAAATAAATTCCTGGAAAAGGGGAGAATTTCCCTGGAAAACTGTAGTAGAACCACCTTAAATGAACATTTTGATACCTGGCTACTGATTAGCAGAATGCGAATTTGAATTTTTGGTTTACTATAACGCACGAACAGAAGGTAACCCTGTCTGTAACTGATCAGGGGTTGGATTGGGAATCATTGGAAAACAGAAAGTGGTTTGAGGAAGTGCTGTGGGTATGTTGGTGATGAGGCTAGGGGTGGATCTTGGTGAAAGAATTAGGAATAGAATATCAGTAGAAGCTGGCACTGGATTTCTTCTATAAGGGAGTATCTCCACCTTGGTCACAGGCGATGGTCTCAGGCATGTTCAGTGCTTAGCACTGCCTTAGCGTGACTCGATTTTTATCACATAGGACTGGCGTACTTCGATTCGACAGGGGTGAAATTAGTAAGATTAACAGACGTATTTCGTTCCTGGAACATAAGTGCTGTGCTGTAAAATACAGTTAAAGGTGTCAATCACCACTGATGTGTTACAAGGGAATTGATTGGAATTTTAGACAAAGTGACTGCTAAGGACACTCAATTTGTGATTGCTTACGAAAGGAATAACAGAATTGATACATTAGATTGGTCTGGATAGACAGACGACAAAGATTTAACCTTGATGGCAACAATTACGAGTGTGATTAAATATTTTATACATAATGGCAGCAGAGATAAGTTAGAGAAATAAGGCGTCCGTACTGATGCTTCCACTCCTTGAGTTTTGCCATGGTCAAACTGGAAACTTTGATTTTTATAGCATTTGTGTGGGAAAGGCTTTGTCATAAATATTTTCAAGTGGGGCTCTTGTCCAAAGACATGTTGAGAAATAGACATGAAAATATTACAGGCTGATTGGTTTATATCAGTGGAGAGATCATGTATTCACTTCAGAAATGTCTGTAGGAAAGAAACTGGTTTTCAAATCGACAACTTTGCTTTATTTAGAGGATCTCAATCATCGAGGTTATACTTACATCCATCAGTATAACCTCTTCAATGCCTCTTTGAGTTCAAAAAGTGTCTGTGTTTCATTACACATAATTTAATACATCCTTTAAAATACACGGAATGTAGGTGACACTCGTGAGCTATATTATATTGTTCATAACGAATCCAACATGATGTGAAAAAGTGAGTTTGTTTCCCGTCTCTTCGTCGGTGAATTAATTTTTAATGTCTGCCTGCTTCGATGAACGGAATTTATGGTTTTTCCTACCTTCGTCGGTGAATATCTGTCGGTTTCAATGAAAGGATTTCACCATTGATGGGTTTTTGAGGCTACGAATTTTGAAAGGAATAACATATGGTAGGTTTGAGAAATAGGCTTGAAAAAATTACATGCTGATTGGTTTGACATCATGTATTCACTTCAGAAATGTCTGTAGGGAAAGAAACTGGTTTTCAAATCGACAACTTTGCTTTAGATTCATCGAGGTCATACTTACATACATCAGTAAACCCAATTCAATGCCTCTTTGAGTTTTAAAAGTGTCTGTGTTTCATTACCCCTAATTTAATACATCCTTTAAAATACACGGACTGTAGGTGACACTCGTGAGTTATATTATATTGTTCATAATGAATCCATCATGATGTGAAAAAGTGAGTTTGTTTCCAGTCTCTTCGTCGGTGAATTAATTTTTAATGTCTGCCTGCTTCGATGAACGGAATTTATGTTAACAGCGAGGTCTTAGAGACGGGAAAGGATGGGGGGCAAGGAATGGGAAGGAATTCGGCCATGGTCTTTTAAAGGAAGCATCCCGGCATTTGCCTAGAGTGATTTGGGAAACCATGGAAAACCAAATCTGGATGCTCGGAACCGGTGTCCTCCCGAATGCAAGGCCAGAACGCTAAATTAATTTCATGAAAACAGGTACACATAGAATTTATATCTTTCCAATTTATGCCGGTTTTTTTCCCATATCGAACGTTAATGTATTTTAAAGGAAACATTTATTCAATTATAACAAGGCAAGCTGGCGCCATACTCTCTAGGTGTGGAAACTAAAATTTTGATTTTCGTTTTGAAATTTCGTAAAGTTGGCGGAACGGCTTTTTCAATAATATCACAAAACACTCATTCCCACGGCCGGACTCGAAGCGGTGACCTTCGGCACTCTAGTCCCAACGCTACCGAGTTGGGTTTAATATCCACTAATGTAGCCTTTTTTGTTTTTAGTAAAAAATAGCAATGGTTCACGCTTAATCAAATGCAAGTATAGTTCACAAAATTACGACACAGAACCGAAGAAAATATTTTACTGTGCTGAAATATTTGCACCTTGCTGTGTACAGAGCTTTCGCTTGTCGCTGAGTAAACGGAACTAACTCCATGGTTTCGAAATACTTGTCACATAGATATAGCAGACAGACACGAGGCAGGAATACCTGAAATATTTCTCTTAAAAGCTTGAGAAATGAAGTATGCCGCGCCATCTATCGGGAAACGGGATACTATGCACCTATGCCTGGAAATATTTCCACAACCGCGTATCGAGCCATACCCCGCCATCTATCGGAAACCGGGATACTATGTTATGCAAGGCCAAAACGCCCGATGCCTTGGCTGAGCAAGTCGAAACCTGTCGCAACGAGAGCTCACCTGTGTAAACACGCCCCGGGTGGCGGAATTTCCCCGCTAGCTGGGGGAGTGGAATATCTGCGCCCAAAGAAATTAAGGAGATGCTGCCATCTAGCCGCCGATCGAGGAACTAACGGTCCAGCGCAGCCCGCCCGGTGCTGCTCCCTAGCGGCCGGCCAAAGAACTAACGGCCCGCCATCTTGTGACGTCATACGACCTTGGCCGCCATTGGTCCATTAGAATTTCCCGCCATGCAACTGTGACGTCACGCGGACGAGTGGAGTCTTTACAGTTGTCCAAAGAGCTTATCAGGCTTGCTCTCTTATTACAACACTACTAACGCGGTTTACGGTGGAGCGCTCCTCTGCCTCCGGCGGCGAGCGTGGCATGGTCTCCATGGTATCTTGATAAAAGCTGGTATACGGGAATCCCGGGACAGTAACGCTTAATTCTTGGACACGGGACAAGACACAAAATTCCGGAACACTTCCGGATTTCCCGGTCATCTGGCAACTCTACTTGTATCTGATATCTGAGAACCATTACTTAAGAGTATCTTGTATTCCAAATACTTTTTATGAGGGATCTTGCACATCTCTGGTGTACTCCACCTCAACAAATATTTCTTTTAAAAGAAGGAAGTTTTGATTGTCAGTGCAAGATACTAACACATGTAGCTCATCGATGATAAGTGACATGTTGTCAATTCAGCTAAGATCCTGAAGGAATAAAAATTGCCCTAAGTTAATAAGACTGTAACTATTAGGTGCATATATATTATATACTAGTCTAAATTACAATATTTCGAAAAATATAAGAGTGAAACAAATTGATAAAGTTTGCTTTAATTCGATAATATTATAGGCAACCATCCATTACATTTATTATTATTATTATTATTATTTTTTTTTGTAACTGCTTTACGTCTCTTTTAAAATCGAGGTCTTTAGAGACGGGAAAGGATGGGGGGCAAGGATGGGGGCAAGGAATGGGAAGGAATTCGGCCATGGCCTTTTGAAGGAAGCATCCCGGAATTTGCCTGGAGTGATTGGGGAAACCATGGAAAACACAAATCTGGATGCCCGGACGGGGATTCGAACCGCCATCCTCCCGAATGCGAGGCGAGAACGCTAACCGTTACACCGCCCTGCTCGGTCACACATTTATTACTGACCAATATCCAATATATTATTATGCATGTAACTATCGGATATAAGCGTCATAAACATTGATGTGACATTATAAAAATCATAAATGCATTTCGACTCTGAAATTCAAGAATTCGTTAAGTCCAGTGAAAGATACTAAGGGAAAAATGTTCCTTCCTCAACGACAGTCGTCTTCTGGCTTGACCTTAGAGGTCTTGAAAAGACTAAATAAGCGAGTTATTGTTTAGCGTATGATGTTCGAATGAATAGTTTGAAAAAGGCTATGCAAGCTTATTATGATAATTAATATTTATGCAGTGCTGTAAGATAATTATGTAATTGCTGGTGGGTTATTACCTTTTTTTAGCTAGCCAATTAATTAATTTAAACAGTTTGTTAGTGCCGGGGTCGCCAGAGGTGTCAGAATAAATCGAAATTTACAGCTCCAAATACTTCACCCGTTTCCTTTCGGAGTGCAAATAGTAAAAATGGTAATTTAGACTATACAGATACAGATATTAAACCGCTAAGGATAATGGTTCTTAATTGTCGGAGTATTAGAGGGAAAGTAGCCGATTTCCACGCTGCAGTTGCAACTAACGATGTTGATATAATACTAGGAACCGAGAGCTGGTTGACGCCAGAGGTAGAATCTAGCGAAGTATTTGCTCCTCAATTCAATGTTTTTCGGAAAGACAGAACTACCTCAATGGGCGGAGGTGTGTTCGTGGCTGTTAATAAAACCATCAATTGCTCCGTAGTAAATGAAACGGAGAATTGTTGCGATTTAATATGGGTGAAGGTAAAAATTGGCAGAAGTTTAAAGTTCATAATAGGATCATTTTACCGACCTCCGGACTCTGGATTAGATAACGCGGAATATTTTAGACAGTCACTTAGCAGTATTTCTCAGAAGTTTCAGGGACATACATTGATCATGGGAGGTGATTTTAATATACCCTCTGTTAACTGGGACACATTTACGTTCAGGTCAGGCGGAAGAGATAGATTAATAACCGAAACGTTCCTGGAATCATTCGCGGAAAATTCTCTTGAACAGATGGTCGAAGAGCCAACGCGGAGCGTCAAAGATTCCTCGTCCATTTTGGATCTTTTTCTTACTAACAATCCGGATATTTTAGATAAAGTTTGTATAGAAGACGGTATAAGTGACCACAAGGCGATTGTGGTAACTTTAAAATCTAGGCTGAATTTGAAGCATGATAAAGACAAACTCGTATATTGTTTCGATAAAGCAAATGATGCGTTTATGGTCGATCATTTGGCGAAAAATTTTGAAATGTACACGCATAATACAAATGTTGAGGAACTTTGGTTTAATTTAAAAGAAATAATATGGACCGGCTTAAATCAGTTTGTTCCCAAGAAGTTTATTAAGGTTAGTAAGAACTTCCCGTGGTTCAACAGGGAAGTGAAACGTTTGCTCAGGAAGCAAAGGCGTTTACATGCGACGGTAAAGAAATCGGGGGACTCATCTGATCGCGCTAAATTAGTCCACTTGCGAGCGGACGTGCGTAAGGCAATGCGTGATGCGTTTAAAGAATTCCAAACCAGAAATTTATCCGAAGATCTGATTACTAATCCAAAAAAGTTCTGATCATATGTTAAATTAATAAGAGGCTCTCGTAAGGTCATGCCGTCGTTGATTAATGAAAATGGGGAATTATCAGAAACTAGCGTCGAGAAAGCAGAAATTTTGAATAATGTATTTAAAAAAGCTTTCACAACAGAAAACTCGGAGAAGATTCCGATATTTAACAATCGAACCAACAAAATTATGAATGATCTCGTTCTAGATGTCGAGGGAATAACTAAACTGCTTATGAATATAAATCCCAATAAGGCTCCAGGACCAGACGGTATTCCTACAAGATTCTACTCTAGGTACGCAAAGGAAATTGCGCCGTATTTGATGAAATTATATACTGCCTCCTTGGATCAAGGAAAAATACCAACCGAATGGAAGACCGCCATCGTAAGTCCAGTGTTCAAAGTGGGAATGTTAATGATCCTCAAAATTATAGGCCGATCTCGTTAACCTCAATATTTTGCAGGATTTTAGAACACATCATATATTCAAATGTCGTGCGGTTTTTGGATGAAGATGAGCTTTTAAACCCAAATCAACATGGATTCAGAAAAAACTGATGCTGCGAAACACAACTTGCCCTCTTAATTCACGACTTGAGCCGTATTATAGATGAGCAATCCCAGGTTGATTTAGTTTTATTAGACTTCAAAAAAGCTTTCGACACTGTGCCTCACAGTAGGTTACTTAGGAAACTTCGCGGTTACGGTATATCTAGACAAATATGTGATTGGGTTGCAGACTTTTTGAAGGACAGAACACAGTGTGTAGTTCTCGACGGTGAGCGTTCATCACTTGCCGAAGTGAGGTCCGGGGTTCCCCAAGGAAGCGTGATAGGGCCTCTGTTGTTTCTCATATACATTAATGATTTGTGCGACATAATAAGGGGAATGAAAAGATTATTTGCCGATGATGCTATTATTTATCGTGAAATCACAACCCAGGACGACTGCGCTTTGTTACAACATGATATTATGAAAATAATTGCGTGGTGTAAAGATTGGCAGTTGGAGTTAAACGCTAAAAAGTGCCAAGTCATGCGTGTAAGTAAAAAGGTGACACCATTTAGCTTTGAATATACAATTAATGGCACTGTCCTTAGAACGGTAGATTCCGCTAAATACCTAGGGGTAACAATTCGTAATAATTTGTCATGGAATGAGCATATCGAGAATGTAATTGGGAAAGCAAATCGTATGCTTCGATTTCTAGGTCGTAATTTAAAACAATGCACTCCGGAAGTTAAATCGATTGCGTACAAGTCACTAGTGAGGCCTCACTTGGAATATTGTTGCTCTGTATGGGGTCCCCATCAAAAGGGATTAATGGAGGCATTAGAGATGGTCCAAAGAAGAGCCGCCCGATTCGTGACAGGTATATATAGTTGGAGTGAAAGCGTAAGTGCCATGTTGAAGGAGTTAGGTTGGGAAGACCTGGTGCACCGAAGGCGTTGCTCTCGACGGAAGCTAATTGAAAAATTCTCGACTGACGTATTTCGGAATGACAGCAAACAAATATTGCTACCAGCAACATTCATATCTCGGAATGACCGCGAAAATAAGATAAGAGAAATCAGGGCCAGAACTGATTCATTTCTCTACTCATTTTTTCCACGAGCGATTAGGGAATGGAATAGAATGGATTTACCGGGCGAGTAAACACAAAATCGGACAGGAGCAGCTTCCGATAAAGCATTCCGGCCATCCTGATCTGGGTTTTCCATGGTTTCCCTAGATCGCTCCAGGCGAATGCTGGGATGGTTCCTCACAATAGCCCATGGGCGCCACCTGCCATATCCCGTATATCCCTTCCAAACCATTACCTTTCCTGATAGGTGCAATGCACCCTCCGCCAAACACTTTTAGTGAATCGCGGAGTAATAGTAATAGTAGTAATAGTAGAAAACCAGCCAATAGTGGGTATGGGAAAATTATTACTAAGAAATGATTTAAGTTCATCAAAACATAATCCTATTCACTATAAGTTAATTTATAATCACACTGAAGCACTTGAACTGGTTGACAACCACCAAAATGTCATAACTAAGGCTAATCGAAACTTCGCGATCCAAAGATTGCAGAATTCTTAAGGAAAAATTAGTATTGAGTTCACTTCTGGCAAGGGATTTCTGATTACGACCTAATGTTCTCAGTTCATCTCTGTACTGCACAAACTTCACTCTGTCACACTCACTGTTCAGTCTGATTCTATTGATCACTGGTAACATTACAAGTCCACGATCTTAAATAAAGTTCACACTATTTTAAACAAATGTGTGCTATAGCTGCTACCTGGCACGCTACTGCGTTGCCCTCCGTGACACTCCGAGCACGACTGACTAAAAAAAAATGTACCACACCGCTGCAGCTGCCGCACTGCTTGAGTTCGGTGGAAGGTAACCGTTACATCACACTCCCTGTCTACCAACCGTGATAATTTAAAAAAAAAATTAAAAAATGAATAAATAAAATGAATAAAAAAATGAAAAATTATTATAGAAAACAATACAAAAAACAGAAAATTACATACCCTAACTCAGTAGTAGATTACATAATTGTAAAGCTCCGGGTGGCCGACAATTTAAAACAAATACCAATAGGCCAACTGAACATACAACTAAACAAAAAAACAATTAAAAAACATACAAAGGAGAAAAAAGAAAAGTTGTTCTGTCTTGTGATCACATAAAAAAAAGGATGACTTAGTCCTCTCGCACACAACTGACAGTATAAATAAAATAATTGTTTAAAAAAAAAACATAAACCCGCCTTAAAAAAAAGCACTAAAAATTTTAAAATAACTTTATTCGTTGCATAGGAGAAAGTAAATCTAAATGGACAATATTTTACATTACTGTCATTGAAATTTTTACATTAATTAGTTATTTTTGTGCCGGTGCCAGCTGCCACATCACGAAGATCGAATTACTTAACTTCTTTTGGTGTCAGAGGCGAAACTGGGAGTACGAACAAAAATTCCCAATATTTTACAGCATGTCGTGAGGCAGATAGTGTTATTGCGGGAGACAGCTTAGGGAAACAAATTAACAGTATTTTAATCTGTGGCTCGGCCTTATTGGTCATCCAGGCAAATGTCTGGCGCTACAGTGTCAGTTGGTAGGCTACATCATGCAGTAAACGATTTACAGTTAGTATAATATCGGCGTATCATCTGTATGTTTCAGTTTTGTTGAAACATGTTTCTAGCATTAATTGTAGGTAAGCAGTAACATGATTTTTTATATATTATTGTTATTCCTTATTGTTTTTATCTTTTGGTTTTTCTTGCTTTCGCTGGCACCGACTCCAAAAATAACTAATTAATGTAAAAATTTCAATGAATGTAATGTAAAATATTGTCCATTTAGATTTACTTTCTCCTATGCAAGGAATAAAGTTATTTTAAAATTTTTAGTGCTTTTTTTTTTTGAAGGCGGTTTTAATGTTTTTTTTTTTTAAACAATTATTTTATTTTTATATTTTTAGTGGTATTAAAGTTTGTTTTGTATTTTAAATATGCCGCAGCAGTTTGTAACAGCCCTCATACCTGAATTTTGAATAGCATTGTACTGTATGAAGTATTTGTAATGAGCTAATGTTTGTTTGAAAGTGATTTGATATGTTTGTTTTGTAATTTCTTGTAAATCAGTGTATATAGACTTTGTTTTATGTAAGAAAATTATTTAAAGTCCATTTAATATGTTTAAGAACCGAATGATGCAAGAGATTTTCTTAAATGTTTGTAATTCCGTGTATTACTGTAAGTTACGATGTCGGCAGGACAATTTTCTACCGTTTGAAAGAATTTTTGTAAATAATTTTGTATTTAAGTATCTCTAATTACCATTTCTGATCATTTTGTAATGTTGTTAAGTAATTTTGTATTAATTTCAATTGTTTTTTGTATGTTTGATTGTTTGAGTGATTGTTAATGATCGAGAAATATCGGGCGGATGCCTTTGAAGAATTCTCGTAATTTCGATAGAGACTATATAAACAGATCGCCTGGACAGAGAAGTAAGTAAGGAAGTTAGTTAGTTAGTTGACATTATTCAGTGTTACAGAGAGTTTCATTCAGTCTGTTGAGTTCAAAGAGATTATCTTTGCGACTATTCAGAAGTGCATCTCTGTATTGTACCTATGCTTGTGAATATCGCTGACTTGTTGATATGAAAGAAATAAACTAACATCTTGAACATAATTTTTTTTTGGTGGACTTTTTAATTAATTAATCAGTAATTAAACCACCGAAGAACCTTAATAAGTTCGCATTTTGCGAACTTCCTGGTAGCTCAGGGATTAAAGCACCTGCTTTCAAAAAAGAATTCTGTCTTTATATACCACAACAACTTCCAGAACGGGGTGAATTTGGTGTTGTGCTAAGGAATGTCAGTTTACATTTTGGTCCATGCTATGTTTCGATCGTATCATAACATCTGTTAAATCTGCTGGTCGATAACCGAAACGTGTAACATCTGGGCATTAATACATACCACATACAGAAATCTGTCTCTGGAATATATTTGTTTGCTCCGGCATCACACAGAAAATATAGATTTTTAATTGGTTTTCACGACGTGAAAGCTTGGGATACAAGTTGAAATCTGGAGTACATGTTGAGACATTATGACACATTTATTATAAATATTATGCCATTACTTAAAAATAGGTTAGTTAATTTTGACGGGATTTAAAACTGTGGATTTATGTAAAGAACATAGGAAATTAAAAGGGGTGAGGGTAAAGAGAAAAGAGTGATTGGAAAGAGGGATTCAGCTTTTGTATACCAAATGTAGAATGCCTTTTCTGATTGATTTAAAGTATACGTGTGTAAATTTCTGTTGATATCAGATAAAACTATAGGTATGTATAAAAAAAAACAATTAAGGGGTGTGGAGACGAAATGTAGTTTTTGGTTTTTGTAAAGCTATTGTGGACAGTATTTTTCTCTTTGTTTTAATGTATACATGTGCAAATTTCCATCGAAACCAGATAAAAACTGTAGCTTTGAGTAAAGAACATTTGCAAAAATTAAATGGGGTAAGGGAGTGAGTGGTACGGTTTTGTAAACAGAATATAGACACTATGTTTCTCTTTGTTTTTAAGTATACATGTGCAGTGTTCAATGGAAATCTGATAAAACTGTTCGGTATCTATAAAGAATATTGGAAATTAGGAGGCGTGGGGGTAGAAGGGAAGAGGGGTTGCGCTTCTGCAACCTAATATAAACACAATTGTTCTGTATGTTTTAAAGTATACAAGTGCAAATTTCCTTCAGAATCGGATAGAAACTGTAGATAAAAGGATGGAAAGGAAGGAGCGGAGTTTGGACTCTCGAAACCAAATGTAGACAGTATTTTTCTATTTGTTTTGCAGTATACATGTGCATACTACCTTCAAATTCAGAAAGAAATGATAGCTTTGTGTAAAGAATATTGACAGTAATTAATGGGGTAGAAAGAGGGATAGGGTTTGCGTTTTTGTGAAAGTTATGTGGACAGTATTTTTCTTATTCTATTTGTTTTAAAGTATACGCGTGCGAAGTTCCACCGAATCGGATTAAAATGTGGGTTTTATACAAATATTAATGGAAGGGGAGCTAGGGTTGTTTTATTGATTTTTTTGGTCAGAAATCTTATCCATAAAAAAATAAAAATATGTGCCAACTTTCATAAAGATCGGTCAAATTGTGTCGACTGTAGCTTTCTAAAAAGAAATTGACTAAAATCAAGGGGGTAGAAAATGGGAGAGGAGTTCAGATTTTGCAAACTCTCTTTGTTTTATGGTAAAAATTTGCTCAGTTCTGTCTAAACCGGATAAATACTGTGGTAGTGTATAAAAATTAAGCGGTTTAATGGAGAGAGGGGGTGGTTTTTAGATCTTTTGGTCAGACACCAACTTCGTGAAAAAATACATATAAGCACCAACTTTCATGGTATTTGGTCAAACGATCGCACTGTAGCTCTTTATAAAGAACATTGACAAAAGTTAATGGGGTTGAATTAGGGAAAGGGGTTGAGATTTGGCAAACCAAATGTTGACAGGATTTTTCTCTTTGTTTTAAAGTATACATAGGCAAAGTTCAATAAAAATCAAATAAGAAATTTAGGTTTCTATAAATTTAAGGGGTGTAAAGAGGTGAGGGGTGGTTTTTATTTTTTTGGTCAGAAACCTTCTCCATGAAAGACTACATGTAAGTGCCAACTTTAATGGAGATCAGTTAAATGGTGTCGACTAAGGCTTTGAATAAAGAAAATTGGCAAAAATTAAGGGGGTGTATAGGGGGAGAATGGCTCAGTTTTTTTAAACCAAAAATTTACAGTATTTTTCTCTTTATTTTTGGCTATATATGTCCAAAGTTTCATCGAAATCGAATAAAAACTGTGGATTTGTATAAAAACTAGCTGGTACCCACGACTTCGTTCGTGATTGTAAAGAATTCATATTGACAGCTATAGACATCTAACCACCCTAGTGCACGATGGGAGACTCGATACTATTACCACACACAAGTACCAGTCTTCTGCGCTATGTAGTTCCGGCAGCAAGTCTTTGGATGAAACACGAATATATTCATGATCGACCAATTTCAAACACCATATCTCACACACTCCCACAGTTACCGACACAGGTCGACCATTTTCATCCCCCATATCTTCCACACCCCCATTGCTACAGACATCTAACAACCATAGTGCTCGACAACAGACACGATGCTACTACCACACATAAACACCAATGCTCTACGCTATGTAGTCGTGGTAGAAAAGTGAAATCTGCGGAGACACATGCCTTTCGTCGAAATACGAAAATATCCTTGGTCGGCCACTTACAACCATCATCAGTACCACAGTTTCTGAAATTCGGCCGCTGTTGTGATAGAAAGATGACACTGTGCTACTACTACACACAAACGCCAGTTATCTGTGATCTATAGTTTTCGCTGAAAAGTTATACACCATGACACTTTTGTCTTTGGCAGAAGTATGAAATTGCCACAGGTCGACCACTTTCAACCCCCATTTCTCCCACACCCCCATAGCTACCGACATCTAACAACCATAGTGCACTACATGAGATACGATTCTACTACCAAACACAAACACCAATGCTCTATGCTATGTAGTTGTGGCAGAAAAGTGACATATGCGGAGACAGTCGAAATACGAAAATATCCTTGGTCGGCCACTTACAACCACCATATCTACCACAGTATAACAGTTTCTGAAATTCGGCCGCTGTTGTGATCGAAAGGTGACTCTGTGCTACTACTACACACAAACGCCAGTTATCTGTGATCTATAGTTTTCGCGGAAAAGTGATACACAATGACACTTTTGTCTTTGGCAGAAGTATGAAATTGCCACAGGTCGACCACTTTCAACCCCCATTTCTCCCACACCCCCATAGTTACCGACATCTAACAACCATAGTGCACTACATGAGATACGATTCTACTACCAAACACAAATACCAATGCTCTATGCTATGTAGTTGTGGCAGGAAAGTGACATATGCGGAGACAGTCGAAATACGAAAATACCTTGGTCGGCCACTTCGAACCACCATATCTACCACAGTACCACAGTTTCTGAAATTCGGCCGCTGTTGTGATCGAAAGGTGACTCTGTGCTACTACTACACACAAACGCCAGTTATCTGTGATCTATAGTTTTCGCTGAAAAGTGATACACCATGACACTTTTGTCTTTGGCAGAAGTATGAAACTGCCACAGGTCGACCACTTTCAACCCCCATTTCTCCCACACCCCCATAGTTACCGACATCTAACAACCATAGTGCACTACATGAGATACGATTCTACTACCAAACACAAACACCAATGCTCTATGCTATGTAGTTGTGGCAGGAAAGTGACATATGCGGAGACAGTCGAAATACGAAAATATACTTGGTCGGCCACTAACAACCACCATATCTACCACAGTACCACAGTTTCTGAAATTCGGCCGCTGTTGTGATCGAAAGGTGACTCTGTGCTACTACTACACACAAACGCCAGTTATCTGTGATCTATAGTTTTCGCTGAAAAAGTTATACACCATGACACTTTTGTCTTTGGCAGAAGTATGAAATTGCCACAGGTCGACCACTTTCAACCCCCATTTCTCCTACACCCCCATAGTTACCGACATCTAACAACCATAGTGCACTACATGAGATACGATTCTACTACCAAACACAAACACCAATGCTCTATGCTATGTAGTTGTGGCAGAAAAGTGACATATGCGGAGACAGTCGAAATACTAAAATATCCTTGGTCGGCCACTTACAACTACCATATCTACCACAGTTAAACAGTTTCTGAAATTCGGCCGCTGTTGTGATCGAAAGGTGACTCTGTGCTACTACTACACACAAACGCCAGTTATCTGTGATCTATAGTTTTCGCTGAAAAGTGATACACCATGATACTTTTGTCTTTGGCAGAAGTATGAAATTGCCACAGGTCGACCACTTTCAACCCCCATTTCTCCCACACCCCCACAGTTACCGACATCTAACAACCATAGTGCACTACATGAGATCCGATTCTACTACCAAACACAAACACCAATGCTCTATGCTATGTAGTTGTGGCAGGAAAGTGACATATGCGGAGACAGTCGAAATACGAAAATATCGTTGGTCGGCCACTTACAACCACCATATCTACCACAGTAACACAGTTTCTTAAATTCGGCCGCTGTTGTGATCGAAAGGTGACTCTGTGCTACTACTACACACAAACGCCAGTTATCTGTGATCTATAGTTTTCGCTGAAAAGTGATACACCATGACACTTTTGTCTTTGGCAGAATTATGAAACTGCCACAGGTCGACCACTTTCAACCCCCATTTCTCCCACACCCCCATAGTTACCGACAACTAACAACCATAGTGCACTACATGAGATACGATTCTACTACCAAACACAAACACCAATGCTCTATGCTATGTAGTTGTGGCAGAAAAGTGACATATGCAGAGACAGTCGAAATACGAAAATATCCTTGGTCGGCCACTTACAACCACCATATCTACCACAGTTTCAGAAATTCGGCCGCTGTTGTGATCGAAAGGTGACTCTGTGCTACTACTACACACAAACGCCAGTTATCTGTGATCTATAGTTTTCGCTGAAAAGTGATACACCATGACACTTTTGTCTTTGGCAGAATTATGAAACTGCCACAGGTCGACCACTTTCAACCCCCATTTCTCCCACACCCCCATAGTTACCGACATCTAACAACCATAGTGCACTACATGAGATACGATTCTACTACCAAACACAAACACCAATGCTCTATGCTATGTAGTTGTGGCAGAAAAGTGACATATGCGGAGACAGTCGAAATACGAAAATGTCCTTGGTCGGCCACTTACAACTACCACATCTACCACAGTTAAACAGTTTCTGAAATTCGGCCGATGTTGTGATCGAAAGGTGACTCTGTGCTACTACTACACACAAACGCCAGTTATCTGTGATCTATAGTTTTCGCAGAAAAGTGATACACCATGACACTTTTGTCTTTGGCAGAAGTATGAAACTGCCACAGGTCGACCACTTTCAACCCCCATTTCTCCCACACCCCCATAGTTACCGACATCTAACAACCATAGTGCACTACATGAGATACGATTCTACTACCAAACACAAACACCAATGCTCTATGCTATGTAGTTGTGGCAGGAAAGTGACATATGCGGAGACAGTCGAAATACGAAAATATCGTTGGTCGGCCACTTACAACCACCATATCTACCACAGTAACACAGTTTCTTAAATTCGGCCGCTGTTGTGATCGAAAGGTGACTCTGTGCTACTACTACACACAAACGCCAGTTATCTGTGATCTATAGTTTTCGCTGAAAAGTGATACACCATGACACTTTTGTCTTTGGCAGAATTATGAAACTGCCACAGGTCGACCACTTTCAACCCCCATTTCTCCCACACCCCCATAGTTACCGACATCTAACAACCATAGTGCACTACATGAGATACGATTCTACTACCAAACACAAACACCAATGCTCTATGCTATGTAGTTGTGGCAGAAAAGTGACATATGCGGAGACAGTCGAAATACGAAAATATACTTGGTCGGCCACTAACAACCACCATATCTACCACAGTACCACAGTTTCTGAAATTCGGCCGCTGTTGTGATCGAAAGGTGACTCTGTGCTACCACTACACACAAACGCCAGTTATCTGTGATCTATAGTTTTGGCTGAAAAGTGATACACCATGACACTTTTGTCTTTGGCAGAAGTATGAAATTGCCACAGGTCGACCACTTTCAACCCCCATATCTCCCAAATCCCCCATAGCTACCGACATCTAACAACCATAGTGCACGACAGGAAAGACGATTCTACTACCACACACAAACACCAAAAGTCTATGTTATGTAGTTGTGGCAGGAAAGAGAAGTATACGGAGATACGAATTTTTGGTCAAAATATGAAAGCGTCCTGCACTGACCAACTTTAATCATTATATCTCCCACATCCCCACAGCTATCGGAATTCGGCCAACGTTGTACACGACAGGAAACTGTTCAGTCTGCCAGTAAGGCCCCTGCCAGGCAGACCTCACACACAACGCGCCTGCACGCCGGGATACATATACGACTCCAAACAGGCGCAGAGGCATCAAAACAAACCAGGAAAATAAATAGAATCATCTAGACGCTAAGTGGGACCTTTTCTTACGGAGGTCGCCGTACTACCACACAACGGTATTCCTGCGCCAGGCCGCCTATATAAGCGTAGCCGACAGCTCCACCGGCAGTTCCAGCCTGACCGCGGAACCAGCGTCAACTACAGAAGACCACCGGAAGTTCGCGAGAAGTAGAAGCCGTCTCTCTCTACCCCGGATCAGGACCAGGCTAAATTTCTCGACGGTCATCCGATAACTGTACCCACATTTGTTTACCAGTTGTTTTGTGTACATAGTAATAAACCTCAAGGAACCATTAAGTGTAGTTCACTTCAGTGGCGACAAGGTTGGGATAAGAACTCTCGACCATCATGGCTACGCCAGCAGCACCTACGGAATGGCAACAGTTCCTCCAAGGACTTCTACATCAGTTCACAGCAATGCAGCAGCAATTCGCAGAATCTCAGACAGCAATGCAGCAGCAATTCGCAGAATCTCAGAGACAACTGATTGCGGAAGTCAGGAATTTCCGCCACCCCACGGCCCCGCCTCCATTCCCAGCATTCAACGACGACGTCGAGGAATGGGAGACCTACGAGAAGCGCATAAAACAACACTTCTCAATTCATCACATATCCAAAGAAGAAGACCAGCGTGCATATTTCCTTTCCTGGAACCAATCGAAGATGTATGTCTTGCTCACCAAACTTCAGCCACAAGACCCCGACACCCTCACCTTCACGACCATCGGTACGACACTGAATGCATACTATAGACGCCGGTACCATGTCGTCGCGGCCCGCGTCGAATTCTATCAATGCCGGAAGAAGCCCGATCAGACGTATCGCCAGTGGGCGGCCGAACTCCAAGGCCTTAGCAGAAAATGTAAGTTTCAAACTCGTCGTTCCCACGAATCCTACGCCGACGACATGGTGCGTGATCACATCATACAGGCTGCACCAGATGCCGCATTCCGGCATGACGCCCTCAAGTTAGAGGACCCATCCCTGGAGCAGGTCATCGAACTTACCTACAAATTCGAAATATCTACGGCCGCAGATCGCCGCCTGGAGTCCTGGGCGGATGTGGCCGCAATCCGAACCGACATAGAGGACACGGAAGACGTCGCCGCCATCCAGAGCTCCCAGTCGCGCTCTTCCCGATACCACAACCGGGGACCGCTTCCTCAGAAGAACATCGAACCGACCCGTTCCGGCCGGGGCACCAAGTCTCGGCAGCAGCAGCGGATCCCGCAGCGCCGACGCCGCAGCCCGCTCCGCCTGCCCTCCTGCCCCGCCTGTTATTCAGCACATGAGAGGGAAAATTGTCCGGATCGTTGGGCTGAATGCTCACGTTGCGGCAAGGAGGGACACCTGGCGTCCGTCTGCCGCACCAACACCACCAATGCCAATCCCGGCTCTCGCCGCCCAGGGTCTTACCAAGACGGGTTGAGCGGCGCACCTATGGATATCAATCAGGTAGACACTTCCACAGCATCCAAACTTTTTATCGGCGTTACGGTCAATGGCAAGCCTCTGTGCCTAGAAGTCGACACAGGAGCAGCAGTCTTATTGCTTAATTATACTACTTATGTGCAAATAGGCTAGCCCCCCCTCTCGCTGGCCCCCAAGCGCCTCCTGACATACAACAAACAGGAAATAGCACTCCTGGGACAATTCACAGCAAACGTCATGTATAAGTCTGTACATCGTTCAGTCCCCTTTTTAGTAGTTAACAGTTCTCTCACAGCAGACTTATTTGGACTGGACGCTTTCCGCTTATTCGGATTTTCAATTGAGGATAACATACACCTCGTATCTCAGCATGTTCCTTTTCCTGAAGTGGACGCCCTTTGCACCGAGTTTCAGGACCTGTTCTCACCAGGCGTCGGCTGTGCAAAGGACTTAGAAGCATCACTCCAACTCCGGCCGGACGTACGGCCTCGATACTTCCGGGCACGCCAGGTACCCGTAGCGCTTCAACAACCACTTCAGGAAGAACTTCAACGTCTCCAAGACGAAGGGATCCTCCAGCCGGTGCGGTTCAGCCCCTGGGCCACGCCGTTGGTCATAGTTCAGAAGCCAGGACACCGCTTACGTCTCTGTGGTGACTTTAAAACCACAGTCAACCCGCATCTGCTGGTAGACGACTATCCACTTCCGAGACCGGACGACCTCTTCCGTAAACTAGCAGGAGGTACCTACTTTACAAAAATTGACCTGGCAGAAGCATACCTTCAAATCCCTTTGGATATCCAGTCCCGACAATACACAGTCATCAACACGCCCTCTGGCCTCTTCCAACTCAACCGGCTCATGTTCGGCTTGGCCAGTGCTCCAGCGATTTTTCAACGGTATCTCGAACAACTTCTCCAGGATATTCCGGGATGCATCAATTATCTCGACGACATAGTCGTCACGGGACCCTCCGCTGCCGAACACATGACCAACCTCCGCCTACTCTTCCTCCGCCTCCGTGCAGCAGGTCTGAAATGCAACCTTTCCAAGTGTCAATTTTTTCAACACTCCATTTCCTACTTGGGTCACATCATCGCTCAGGAAGGCATTTCCCCAGCATTTTCCTATGTGGACGCTATTTCCAAATTACCTCGGCCTCAGGATCTACATCAGTTGAAATCTTTTTTAGGCAAGATTTCATACTACAGAAAATTTATACCCTCGGCAGCACTAGTCGCAGTACCCCTGTACCACCTCTGTCGCAAGAATATTCCGTTCCGTTGGACCCCAGCTTGCGAGACCGCATTCCACACCCTTAAACAGCAGCTCAAGTCCGCAGCATGCCTCATGCCATATACTCCAAACCTCCCCTTGATACTTGCCACAGATGCATCCGATTACGGTGTGGGGGCAGTTCTGTCTCATAAATTACCAGATGGCACATCTCCAAAGCCCTATCGGCTGCCCAGCTTAAATATTCTCAAATCGAGAAAGAGGCGCTAGCTATTGTTTTCGCCTGCTCCAAATTCTATTCCCTTTTATGTGGGATTTCTTTTCACCTCATTACCGACCACAAGCCACTCCTATCACTATTTGATCCGTCCACACGTCTGCCTACCAAAACATCCCACCGCATCCAGCGTTGGGCACTATTCCTGTCCCAGTTCAGATATACCATGCATTTCCGTACCACCTCCAGGCATGCCAATGCAGACGCCTTATCCAGACTACCGCAGGGACCAGACCTTGCCTTCGACAATTCGGAACTTCTTGTGTTCCAGATCGACGATGACATACAAGAAGCACTGAAGACATTTCCAGTCACGGCCTCAAAAGTCGCTGCAGCCACAGCGGAGGACCCCCCTCCTCCGTGTCATCAGACACCACATCCAACACGGTTGGCAAACACGTTCCCCTCCACGCCATCATCAAGACCTCCACTTCTACTACTCCATCCGCCACCAGCTCTCAGTAGTAGAGGGAGTGCTTCTCCGCACAGAACCAAATTCCACCCCGAGGGTCGTCGTTCCGAGATCCCTACAGCCGACAATCCTCCAAACTCTCCACCAAGGACACTGGGGAATTGCCCGCACTAAATCCCTTGCCAGACGCCATGTATTCTGGATCGGCCTTACCACGGATGTCACGAAGATGGTGCGGCGCTGTACCATCTGTGCCCGACAACTGCCCCGCCCCCCTCAAAAGTTCCTTTCCTGGCCGGCACCGTCCGGACCCTGGGAACGCATTCACCTCGACTTCGCTGGCCCATTCCTAGGCCACCAGTGGCTCTTAGTGACGGATGCCTTTTCCCACTTCCCATATGTCGTCCGTTGCTCCACAATCACCACAGAGGTCACCATTTCAGCCCTCACGAAAATCTTTTCCATCGAAGGATTACCATACGCCATCGTCACAGATAACGGACCGCAATTTCGAAGTCGGGAATTCCTATCCTTCTGTACCGCCAACAATATCCAACACCTCCTCACCCCGCCCTTCCACCCCCAATCTAACGGGGAGGCGGAACGGCTAGTCAGAACATTCAAAACCCAAATGACCAAATACACCACAAG
Source organism: Vandiemenella viatica (assembly GCA_031002005.1). Taxonomy (NCBI): domain Eukaryota; kingdom Metazoa; phylum Arthropoda; class Insecta; order Orthoptera; family Morabidae; genus Vandiemenella; species Vandiemenella viatica. Next base: position 166,234,832 of record JARYHS010013630.1, on the reverse strand, counting down.
TCACAAACTCGAAGAGGCATTGACACTCTTCCTCAGTTCCTATCGAACCACTCCAGTGGGGGCTAAAAGCCCGGCGGAATTGCTGCATGGCCGCCAACCTCGCACTCTCCTTCATCTCCTCTTACCCCCTCCCAAAGTACAGGTACCTTCGGGCCCATTCCGTTTCACCCCGGGCTCCCTAGTCTGGGCCCGCGGGTTTGGCTCCCGGGCCGGTTGGCTTCCGGGGGTCATCCAGCGGCCCCGGGGCCGCCAACTGTTCGACGTCAGCCTAGATGGCCGGGTAGTGCGACGCCATCGAAACCAACTACGTCCCCGCTACCCCACGGCACCGTCCTCTTCCACCACGGCACGGCCATCCACTTCTTCCTCTCCTTCCCCGCCCCCTCCACCACTCCTGCCGTCTAACCGTTGCTCAGAGACAGTTACAGCGCCACCACCACCGACGCCACAACCTGTTGGTCGCTCCGACACCCTTCAGCCGCAGCCTCTCGACCACCTGCGGGGACCATCTTCAGCGCCCCCCCGTACAGCCCCCGGCCATCGACGCCGACGAACCGATGCCGTTAGCTCCACAGGTACCTCCATCACAACCTGCACCACGACGCAGGTCGGCACGCATCGCCAGGGGAACAGCTCCGTACTCCCCCGGAGGTAGCCTTCATAGTCTGCTCCAGGGCGCCGCGGCAGACGACCTCGCAGACGTCGCAGACATCGCCCCCCCCCCCCCCGGAGGGAGGTATGTTCAGTCTGCCAGTAAGGCCCCTGCCAGGCAGACCTCACACACAACGCGCCTGCACGCCGGGATACATATACGACTCCAAACAGGCGCAGAGGCATCAAAACAAACCAGGAAAATAAATAGAATCATCTAGACGCTAAGTGGGACCTTTTCTTACAGAGGTCGCCGTACTACCACACAACGGTATTCCTGCGCCAGGCCGCCTATATAAGCGTAGCCGACAGCTCCACCGGCAGTTCCAGCCTGACCGCGGAACCAGCGTCAACTACAGAAGACCACCGGAAGTTCGCGAGAAGTAGAAGCCGTCTCTCTCTACCCCGGATCAGGACCAGGCTAAATTTCTCGACGGTCATCCGATAACTGTACCCACATTTGTTTATTGTTTACCAGTTGTTTTGTGTACTTAGTAATAAACCTCAAGGAACCATTAAGTGTAGTTCACTTCAGAAACTCCATGCTTCTTCCACCCACAAACATCAGTGATCTGTGCTAGGTAGTAGTGGCTGAAAAGTGAAATATAGGAAAAAACACGTCTATTTTTATATATATATAAGATTAAGGGGTGGTTTCTCAATGAAATTCATATGGGACCACTTTGGAGGTATACCCTATCCACTAAAAAAAAGTTCATTTAAATCGGTTCAAAATTGGCGAAGATATCGCTGAACATACATACAAAAAAAAAAAAAAAAAAAAAAATACCAACGAATTGAGAACCTCCTCCTTTTTTTGAAGTCGGTTAAAAACAATCACTGAAAAAAAGAAAAAAATATATTCAACATGTAAATATTATTATTGCCGGCTCTGTGGTTGGAGTCTGTGGAATTTAAATAGGGTCTAAGGCTCTTTATTGGTTTTATTGAGTTTATTACAGGTAAAATTTAGTTTAAGACATTGTTTTGCCACTGTTTTTAGTGTATCTTTGGAACTAATAACTCCAACATCTACAACTAGAACTTGTATCGGACTTCCTGTTTATATGAAGGTTGCAGGATTGTTTTTTCAAGGCTACTCTTACGAAAAACCCGAGGACCGAATGCACTCGTGAGCTAAAAGCATCCGTTCTCACTCGTACTTAATTTTTAACCACCTAACTTTCAACTTTCTTCTTTTTTTACCGTTCATTTTTTTCTCTCTTCTTTTTTTCCAATGAGTTTCCAAAACTTTTTTCTCAATCCTCCACTAACTAATCTTTTTTATTTATTTTATTTGATGCAAAATTATACAACATAAACCTATAAACCCACAAGCTCAAACTACGACCGTCACAAGTCCTAGGCTAAACTTCACCACTGTAGTCAGTTACCTATAGGCTTCGGCTACCTGAGGAGTCACTTCAAACACTTTACACTACACTTCACGCAGTCTACTGTTGCTGCTTGGCTACGGCATTTCTCGGGTGAAGGGAAACGCACGGGAAATGTGCATTTATTTACTGGCATTAGCCGGAAAATGTCAAGGGTTATCTCGCCGTAGCTATTAAGTAAATGGTATATGCCATAAATTTAAATGATAAATAAGGATAAAAGGGTGTCCCCTATTTTCGGCCACTGTGTTAGTAGGTAGATTTCCTCATCCTCCATAGTGTGATGTCGGGCTCATATTTCCCCCCAGCCCATTATCTTACCGCTTCCGTTTTATCGTTTTCCGATCAATCTTCTTCTTTTCCTGCCGTATCTGTGGCTCCTTTTCTCGCTCCTCTCTCAGCTTCAATATCCATTTCATTGACTTCCTGTCGATCTTCTTTTCTTCTTCAATCAATTGGGATTGTTTTATCTGTCCATCACCTTCTCTGTATGTCCCGCCGTCGAAAGGTATTGATTCTACATCTTTATAGTTCTCCTACATTGAGTGGTCAGCCTTGCAGCCTCGGTGCGTAGCACCCACCGCTGTCGCAAAGGTCAAATTATTTCTGGCCCAGGTACCAACACTGCCATTCCACCAACTTATGCACGCTGGATGGCTGCCTCCGCGCTCGCTTTCTCCGCTATACGGCACCTACACAACTTCAACCCGATCCAGACTTTACACTCCCGTCCTTGTTGCCACGAATCCTTCGATTTCTATCTTTGCATAAAACTAAACAAGTTCCTTTCAAAATAATTTCATTTGGTAATATCAATCGGGTGAGAAGTATGTACGCCACGTTTAAGATTTATCGTGTGGTAAGGCCGAGCGAAAATTACCTTCGACTTACCCCGTTTGTGCACGTGAATGCGTCACGCCTTCTCGCCGTCAACTCCTTGTTCTTCCAGTTGGCATCTGCGAGTACTGGCTGCTAAAACACTTAATAACACTCTAACTAATGACGTTGAGGGGTTTGGAAATGAACTCCAGAGATGATATTGACAGGCATTTATTCTTGATCTCGACAAAAGAACACGTGGAATGATACTATAGCCAAATGGCTGAATTAAACAATGGGAGGTTCGGTACGAGCCTCGCCCTTGAGCATACGAAGGGATGGGTATGGTGGTGAAGTATTTCCTAATACTGCCTGAATCATTGGCCTAAGGAGTGGAAAGCTTACAGGTCACAGCAACGGAAAAGTGACCATAAGTGATGCGCTTGATTAAAGTCATATCCTTGAGCACATAAGTCTATGTAGTCAGTGACATGAGTAAAGTAATAGCAAAAATCTCTCCAAGTAAAAAGTTGATATCCAAGAGACGTGTTATGGGAAGAAAGTTATTACTATTCAAAGCTTCAGCGAGCCTATATAAGATTATGTCGTCTAATAGCAGTAACCATCTACCTAAGTAATTAACTGATTGTATACCTACTGAAATAATTATAAAAAAAAGAGAAACATAAAATTCAGAAAAAATCCTTAAACAAGTAAATAGAAGTAACAAATAAGGTCATTGGACGAAGCCTGTGTGTACACTAGATATATGACTATAGAAACCATTAAAAATTATCCTAGTGTTCATTCTAATAGGATTAGGTTCAATTTAATAGAATTCTACTTGAGTAGGTTGTGTGCATACAATGTTACAAGCTTATTCTTGAGAAAGCGATAACGGTTGCTCGGTAGCCTAAATGGAAATTATCACGGAGTGTGCAACTAACTGCTTAAGAATTCATTGATTCACGACTTATTAAAAGCCATTAGAAAAGATACTATGTAATCATAAGGAGTAAATAGAATCATCTAAGCAGGATATTATAGGCTAAGTAATTAGTTACCTATGAGTTAATATGAAGGAGATTAATAATAGTAGAAACATAGACTAGAACTAATGGAAGTGACCAAGAATCTAATTGATTTAGTCGAGAAAGAGTATATAGTGTAGAATTTGTTAAAAATGGTGTATTCACTTTCTTTAATTTCTTTAATATCAAAAGAGATCTTGGACTAAAACTCTGATAGTCTGTAATGAAATGTTATCATAATTAAGCATCATGTTATCTTACCATTTAACAGTGTTTACCTCACGGAAATAGCTATACAGTAGGCGAAAATCTTAATGAATGCCTAACTGTTTTCTTTGGCGTGATTATATACCAAAGTCATGGATCTATGCGAGACATATAGGCAACGACACTAACTAAAGAAGTGTTGATCTATCAGCGAATGATGCTGAGTTCATTTATCTTACTAAATTAAATTGTTTTCTATGATCTTCTTAGTATTGAACATTTCTGATGGACAGGCTGATTTTTTTTTTTTTCGTTCATCCTCACCTGAGAGGAACATTTATGTGTGAGTGCAACCTCTCATGTGAGCAGTAGATCAAGTCAATAATACTCCAGGGGTTAAGTACAATATTTATATTTATTCAAGTAAGTACATAATAACCATTTTAACAACCTATTAGCCCTTCCATTCCCTCATTCCAACCAGATCAGTTATCCTTTTGACTATGCCAGAGCCTAACATTTCTTCCTTAACTTCCCATTAGTCTATACCATTCCCAAATGGCTATCGGCGTCTAAGCAGGATCATTCCCACCTGTATCTATGTTGACGCCGTGCTGCGGGTGACGCCCCAGGCCCGGCCAGCCACAGTTTCGTTTTCGACCCATGGTCTCGGGGTTATGTTCATCTCTCCTCATTACATTTTACTAGGAGGGGATGACAACTATCCAAATCCATGCCGTCATTCTGGCCGACATACGCCCTCGATTACGTGAACTCGCTGACTGCCCTAACCTATTAAGCAGGCCGTTCGTCCCGCGAGTGTATACGTTCTTTCTGGCTCGCTTGTTTACAGTATTTGTCGCAACTGACCTAGTTTCTATAGCACTTTGTAATAGTCGCTATAATTCCCTGTAAATCCCTAACACAATCTAATATTCCATTCAGTTCTAATGATATTTATGTAAAAATATTTTAATTTGCCACGCTGTGATTGTTTTCAGATTCACGCTTTGTGTATAAGAATTTTGTGGAAATCGTTTCTTGCGCAAGAAGTAATTGTTCTAGTTAAACGAAGGACGCACGAATTGGCAAGACGACATTGACTCCTGCATCAGCAGAAACGTCATCGGCTCTTTACCCGTCACTACCAGACGCCACGACGAAGTGAATGAACTTTAAGTACAAGAGAAACTTTAAAGCTTTACTAAATGTGAACCTTATTAATTCTCACTTTGTTAATAAACGTTATTTCTTTATGATCTAAATAACAGTAGAAACTAGGTGGTATACGACTTATCTGCTGATCTACAAACTGAATGCGTTCGTGAATGGCCAAGACCATTTTTCAATAGAGCAGTTAAGTGAATATTCAATTCAAAATAATTTTCAATTACATTTTATTAATCGTTCACTTGATAGTGTGTTATGGTATAAAAGTTTTTGTCACAGAGTACTACCAGCAGAAAAATTTCTCCTTTAAGGTTGAAAATATGGTCAACTGTTTCTTTGGCTTTTATTCTTCAAAGAAATGTACCTCAAAGCCGAGACATAGGTAACAAAGGTGTAGCGCCCGCCGAAACACACGGTTATATACATTATTCACTTAGCGGCAGTAGACGTCTTGAGCAGATTGATGTCATTATAGTCAGAACTCGGCATGACAGCCACCTTCTGCACTCCAAATCCACTATGCACCATGGAATATTAGTAATCATTCTGGTTCAGGCTGTGTTTCAACCTTACCACAACTTTCGTTGATATAGCTCCTCGGAAATCAGCACTATTTTTTAAATTTTAATTTTTCACATACATTGTGACACGTATATTACAATTACGGTGTGATACCTGAGATGTCGCACTGTTTTATGTCCTCAAATGAAGACATCTTCTTTTGAACTTACCGACAGTATGACTGTAAGTACAGATTTATGTTTCCTGGTCTGGAACTATTATTATTGATCTTTTGACATAATTTAAGTACAACGCGATATATGTCACTAAATTGGTGCTCATGAAAGTAGCTTAAATTACTAGTAAAGTTTTAGTTTTCATTCTGGTTCAAGCTGTATTTCAACCAAGCCTCAAACACCGTCAATAATTGTCACTAGAAAATAAAGGGTTCTATCACCCGCGCATTAATACATTCACTATGTTGCATGTTAGTGACGTCATGAACTGCGGTATAAACTTGACCCACAATTTCAAATCGTGATATCAAAGCAACAACTAAAAAAACTGGCTGAAAAATGACTTTTGCAATTTGGCGGTCGTAAAAGCGAAGTACAACTACAACTACGTACAGTCACATGAAATATGGCATCAGCATCATGACAATTATTAAAGTAACGTAATTTAAAAATGTATACTAAAATGCTCGTAACTCACGTTGAACAATAGAAAGTCCAGAATTCATTGCTACTCTTAACGCAGCTTACGTAAGTATTGCAGGTCAAGTTTACATCACAATACAGTGATTGTGTTAGTGTGCGCACTTTAGTCCAGCTGTAAATTCATACTGAAGGTGTATAATAAATTTTAAATTGTGATAATTAATGCTAAGTTAATAATGAATCCTGATATAGGAAATGTTGCTTCTACTCGAAATTAGTTCCGATGCGTTTAATGTGTTAAGGAGTGTCTGTAACGTCTGATTTTGTAGTGGTAATATTAGCGGAGATAGTGGCTAGGTTGAAATACTGCCTGGATCAAATTGTTCTTCTTAAAGCATGAGGCAGCAGGAGTTTATTTATTCATCATCATCATCATCATCCTCAACAGTTTCCGGTCTCTGGCCGGGTCTGCACAAGTCTCTCCATTTCCTTCTTTCTTCCCACCACCTCTCTGTCACCACTTTGATCCAGTTCTCTCCTCTCTTCCGTACACCCTCCTCCACTCCTTTCAGCCATCCATCTCTTGGTCTTCCTCTGGGTCGTTTAATTTGCATCTTAATTTCATGGATCTTTCTCGGGATTCTCTGAGTCCCCATTCTCTTGACATGTCCATACCATCTCAGTCTGGTCCTCTCTACCCTTTCCTTTAGGGGTTCCTCTTTCATGGTGCGTCTAATCACTTCATTCTTTATTCTGTCCATTTTAGTGACTCCCATCCTACCTCTTAAAAACTTCATTTCACTTGCTTGTACTCTGCTGATGTCCCGATTTTTCATTGTCCACGTTTCAGCAGCATAAGTTAAGATAGGCACATAGTATGTATGATAGATTACTCTCTTGCTTCTCTGTGGCACCTCTTTATTCCATATCAAGCTTCTAATGCTCCTTAGGAACGCCTCTGCTTGTCTTCCTCTTTCACTTATCTCGCCATCATTTCCTCCACATTCCTCTAATACACTCCCCAAGTATTTGAACCTGTTTACCTTCTTTAGTTGTTCCCCTACCATCACAATTCCTTGGGCTACTCTATTCTTTTTCCTGGTTGTTACCATGTACTCACATTTCTTTACATTAAATTTCAGGCCATATTCCTCCACACTGTCTGTCCATACATCCAACTGCCGCTGCACTTCCTCTTCTTCACCTCCCCAGATCATCAGATCATCCGCAAAAGCTATCACCTTCATGTTTTCCTCTCCCATCCTCGCTGCCACCTTCTGCATTATTTCATCCATGATTACAATGAAGAGTAGTGGTGATAGGGCACTTCCTTGTTTTAGTTTATTCCTTTGTTCCAGCCAATCTGATCTTCCTTCCCCTATTTTCATATAGCACACACTTCCTTGGTACAGTTCCGTCATTCTCTTGATGGTTTCTTTGGGAACTCCTCTCTTCTCCAAGGCCTTCCATACCTTACTCCTGTGTACACAATCATATGCTTTCTCGATATCGAGGAATACCAACAGTAGATCCTTTCCATACTCATAATGTTTTTCCTGCAGCTGTCTCATGGCAAATATCAAATCTACCGTCGATCTCCCTGATCTGAAGCCATACTGCTCTTCCCTTAGCCCTTTATCCACCCTGTCACGTATTTTTTTTCTATTATCTTCTCATACACTTTGGCACAGTGGCACATCAGTGTAATACCTCTATAGTTTTTAAACTCCTTCTTGCTCCCTTTTTTGAATATAGGTACAATTATTTCTTTTTTCCAGTCTTCAGGAGTTGTGCCCTGATTCCATACCTTTCTCATCACACGGTATAGCCACTGCTTTCCTACTACTCCCGCTGCCCTTATCATTTCCACGCTCACTTCATCGATGCCTGGTGCCTTTCCACCCTTCATCTTACCCAGAGCTGTTTCCACTTCTTCCCAAGTTAGATCCTTCTCTTTCTCTCCTACAAGGTTGCTATTTTTCTTCTTCTCCTGAACAACTGTATCATCCTGTGACCAATTTGGGTTCAGTAAGGCTTCAAAATACTCCTTCCACATCCTTTTTAGTTTTTCTGAGTTGTTTATTTCGTTTCCATCTTCGTCCAGCATGTTGACATTTTCTATCCTCTCCTTCCTCTTCCTTTTTACCATTCCGTATAGTACGTTCTTATTTCCTTTGCTATCTTCTTCCATCATGTTGGTCCATTTCTCCAGCTACTTCCTCCTTACCTACGTTACTATTTTTTGGCCTCCTTCTTTTTCTTCATATAGTCATCCCTTGTCTCCTGTGTCCTCTGCTTGAACCATTCCCTAAAGGCCCTGTTCTTGAGTTCCACTGCTTGTTTAACTCTATCATTCAACCATGCTGTTTCTTTCCACCTTCCACACACTGTTTCTGCTGCTTGGACTAACGTTGTTTTAAAATATTCCCACTCCTCTTCCACTGTCCCCATTTCCGCTATTGGTATCTTACTCCTTATTATTCTCTGGTATTCCTCTTCATTGCTCTTCTCTTTCAACTTCCATATTCTTAATCTCCTATCCTGTCTTTCTGATTTTCTCCTCTCTGTCGCAATCCTCAGCTCCATTACTAATAGCCGGTGATCACTATCCAGTGCCTCTGATGGTATTACCTTCACATCTGACACACTCTGCTTTAATTCACCATTAAATATAAAGTAGTCCACAACTGACTTCCTCTGCCAATCGCTACTGTACCATGTTACCTTGTGGCTCTCTTGTTTTTTGTACCAAGAATTTCCTATTTTCAATCCATTTCTTTTGCAGAGATCCAACAGCCTTTCCCCTACTTCATTTCTGCCACCCCATCCTTCTGTTCCTATTACTTCTTCATACCCCTGCCTTTCTGTGCCTACATGGGCATTTAAGTTTCCCATAATTATAATATTTTGCCCATTTAACTTTCTTTGCAACTCCTGCTCAAATTCCTCCTTCTCTTGAATTTGACAGCCTACTTGTGGAACGTATACTTGAAGTACGTCTAGTTTTATCCCTTTGACTGCTCTCCTAACCTTCATCATTCTGTCACTAATCTCTTCCACTTCCTCTTTCAACCCCTCTCTTACAACTATCCCTACTCCATTTCTTCTCCCTTCCTCATTTCCATTCCAATACAGTTGGAAACCATTTCTCAGTTATTTTCTACCCTTTACTTTCCACTTTGTCTCACTCAACCCCAAAATATCCAACTTCCTTCTCTCCATCATGTCTACAATTTCCTCCACTTTCCCGGTTAATGTCCGTATATTCAAGGATCCAAATCTTAAACCGTTTCCATTGCCATGTCGTTTGTCCATTGTTCCGTCCTTTCCGAGGCTTGTTTTTGTTTTGAAAGCAGTTATTATTAGTAATAAATAAGCTGCTTCCATAAGCGCCGTATTAGTGACGACGTGTGTCGCGATGTAAACTACTCCTAATATGGCTTCTTGAAACAAAAAGTTTCTATCTTAGACCATTGAATACATTCGTTTTAAGTGAAGGATTTTAATAGTTATTTGCAGAATATTGAACAGTAAGCAAAAAACTGTTGTGTTTATCATAGGCTTCTATTTGAACCGATTTCTACAAAACTTTTGGGCAAAAGCAAAAAGGGTTAGTTATCTTTTGTTAAGATTTAAATTTAATAATTTGTAATGTTACAGAGAGTGTACAGTAAAAAAAAAAAGACAGGCAATAAATTGAACCGAGGTGGAATCGAAACCGTTACGTATTTGTCATAAACATACAAAAATACTTCGCACATCACCATTTTGTCACTTTTAGTGAACTGACTTTTGTAATACTCTTAGTATTGTGCATTTTTTCAAGCTTTTCCACGTATATTATGAAGCATATATTACGAATGGAATTACGGTTGATACCTGAGGTATTATACCATTTCATGTACACAACTGAATACGTCTCTTTGTGAACTTACCGATAGTACTATTTAAACAAAAAAAAGATTAAGTACAGATTTATATCTCCTGCTTCCTTACTATTATTTGTCAAGTGCATTAATTTTAGCCTTTTAAACTAAACAAAAACATGCATATTCAGAAGCTTCTTATTTTTATTTCTGAAAAGAAGTGTTTGTGATGTATGTAAAAAGCAAAAATTAAATGTGGCAGTGTCGAGTAAGATGTAGGAAACTCTTTGGAGTTTGTGAATTTGTAATGGCAATTTCTAAAGAAACTATTCCTTAAATTCGAAATAAAAACTATCGTATGCCACTTCGCACACAATTTACTAACTTCGAGCGAAATTTAATTTAGATATATTGAGCTATTACGGCGTGATTGAGGCCCACAGTACATCCAAACTTTCTCATTTATATAGATATCTCTGTAGTTCAATTCTACGCAATATTCATCAAAACTGATAACATTCTTTTTTGTTAAAACATGTAAAACTTGAAAGTAAAACAGATTTTATAACTCAACCTGAATTATCAACCATGATATTCAATTAACTTCAATAGAAGCATCTTCTATGCTAACATTCATGATAAGAAATGTGTCATGAACCAATTACACATGTTCTCAATACTACACCATTGAACTAATTTGGCAAAATTGTAATGTTTCAATAAGTTTACATTAGATTAAAACATTACGAAGCCTCTTTTCTAACTTAACACAAATAATTATTGATTTTGTTGAACTCTAAATGATTTGTTATTTTGATTTATTAGTTTTAAGTGACCTTTATATATCTTTAACTTTAAGGGGAGTTCTGACCAGCAATCTCGATTCTTCATTACCTGTTTATTTAAATAGTAAGACATGAGAGGACGCATCCAACCCGATCTTTCTGCTAAAATTGCAAAGACTGTCCATTCCTAAAATTTTAAAGTTGGGGGACGCAACATTCTTGGAAGGGGGGGGGGGAGTATTGTCAGTGTCATTTTGGAGCTGAAGGGTTTTATTAAAGAAAATTGTTATATTTGGTGAAAGTACATCTATCTTGGCCAACTGATCAATAGATAGATAGATAGATAGATAGATAGATAGATAGATAGATAGATAGATAGATAGATAGATAGATAGATTTTTTTTTGTTTTTTTTTTTTTTAATTGATAATGTTTCAGTACACTTCCATAATACAAAAAACCAATATTAAAGGCAAAAGAACATTACAAAAAAATCCGCTTTTTGTATGATATAGTCCAGCACATCTATACTCAGGTACAGGTATTCTTACAACCTAACTTATATACGAACTACATTACAAAAAATTACAGTTGTGCTTCAACAATAGTGGCTTAAAACTAACACTACAAGAAATGGAGATAGTTCAGAAATCATTTTTAAACAATATCATAAAAGGTAAATACCTTAAATTGCTATATACATATATATACATACTTATCTATTTATATATACATAAACACTACATCTAATCTGTTAAAACAACGTCTGGAGCTAATGAAATATTTATCAGTCAATGGCTAAGATAGCACGTAGAGCATCCTTTTGCATCCAGTAAGAATGAAAGTCCTTGATTTTATTCTTCCGTTTGACACGAATCATTTCCAGTTTCGTGCGCCAAGTCACACGTTGGATGAAGACATCGGTATAATTCGTATAGTACTGTTTATTTAGTAGGCAAGAGTAATAAGTTCTGTAAATGGTTGAAATGGCAAGAATTATTATGTATACACTTAAAGTTGTTGCAGCGTCCCGTTTGGTAGAACATAGCACGCTTAAAATGTTTTCACGTATCGTCAGTTCTAACAGTTTACTGCACAGCTGTTGCACTAAGGTCCATAAGCCGGTGGTTTTCCGGCATTTTAGAAACATATGTGCAGTATCGCCTACATCAGTGCACCACGGGCATTTGTCCTGCTCGCTCATGTTCCATTGATGTATTTTAAATGGTGTCATAACACTGTCGTGTAGAAAACGCCAACAGATATCAGAGTCTAGACTGTTATTTGGAGAACTGTAGATGGCAGACCAGTTGATTTCACCATCCACAAAATCACTGTGTCTGCTTGTTGATGTTGCAGGACGTAGAAAATTTAACTGTATTTGATAGATGTTGCATTTGGCAGTAGGAAACGGATTTTTTTTTCCTTGTAATACCACCGTAAAACTTGATTTCATTATTTGATTCGATGTTGTAATTGGAAAGAAATGGTCTCCAAAGTAACGCTTTACGGATAGATAATTGGAGCATAGTCTTCTGCGCGTGGGAACACTTAGATCGGCATTATTAAACAAGTCTGTGAGTTGTTTCCATGAGCCGTCGTCCGTCAGTAGTTGTCCCACAGTTTTTACATTGAGCAAACGCCAATCATCAATAAATAAATTACTGGGAAGATATGTAGTATTCCATAGCGGCAGGCATTTCAAATCTTCCGTTGTACTGAGTCTTCCAGATGGAAACGGTGACATGTCTTGCCATGCTCGAATTACTGATGCGTAAAATGGATCTAGTTGAACAGATTTTCTGACATCCCTTGATATGCTCAAAAACACTGACGGTTGCAGGTTATCGTAATAGACTAAAAAATTTGACCTTTGTAGCATGTGTGCAATATCATCAATATCTCTTCTATTTTCAACAAGATGCATAAATGTATGAAGGAATTTTATCCTATAAGTTCTTATTCTTGCCTCAAGATGTACCATTCCAATTCCTCCTCGATTTGTGGGAGCAAAAACAATGTCCTGATTCAGCCATTGTTTGCCTGTCCAAATGAAGTTTAAAAGAATTTTGTTAATCGCGTTTACAAATCCATTTGGGGTTTGTAAAACTGAGCATGCGTACACCATTTTGGCTCCTATGAGTTGGTTAATTATTATTTTCCTACCTCTTAGTGAAGTAATATGTCGAAAGCGTTTCCAGCGTTCACAGCAGGTTCTTACTTTGTTGATGAGTATGTCCCAATTTTGTTGCGAGTAGTTTTCCGTAATGCCAAAATGAACACCAAGATACTTTATTCCGTCTGTTTTCAATTCTAGGTTTAATGGTCTGTCTTTCCTCAATTTCCATTTGCCTAGAAAGAGACCAGTTGATTTTTTGTAATTTAGACATGACCCAGATGCTGAAGCATATATATTGTATGTTTGTTGGAATTCACGAAACCCTTCATTTTCTGTAATGAACACAGCCACATCGTCAGCGTAAGCCGATACAACAAGCGGTCTCATTGACATTTCGACCGGAAAGCCCCATTTACTCAAACGTCTTCTGCATAGATGTAATAATGGTTCTGTAGAAACTGTAAACAAGACTCCTGATAATGGGTCTCCTTGTCGCACTCCTCTTGTTAACTCGAACGGAGCTAGAATATAGTTTCCCGTTCGTACCAGACATTGTGCACCAAGGTACAATGTCTTAATGTGTTCAATGGTTTCCTGTGGAAAGCCAAAAATTCGTAGCGTGTAGAACAGATATTTATGTTCGACTCGGTCGAAGGCTCCTGTTTGATCAAGAGACAAAATTGCTAACGCTGTTTTGTCGCTGTTTGCTGCGTTGACAACATCACGAAATAGATGTAGGTTCGTGAATATTGATCGACCTGGTACACAATAGGTTTGATCAGGGTTAATTATTTCTTTTAAAACAGATGATATTCTTCTCGATATTGTCTTGGATATAATTTTATAATCAACATTAAGTAGAGAGATAGGTCTCCAGTTAGATAGATATGTTCATTTTGATCCCATATGAGAATAATCTCGGGGATGTGGAACAGTACATACACTTATTTTTAATGTCAATATTACAATATAATTGATAATGTTATTATATATTGACAAGTTAGCGACAACCCATTAGTATAACCAATATCTCCAGTAATTTACACATACAATTCCGAGTTAATTAATACTTATTATGTGGAACAGTGTATACACTTGTTACCAGGATCTAATAACCAGTTATTTTCTTACCAACCCGTTACCATGATAAGTTTCACTGTAATTTGCGACTACATATTATATCATGTTAGTTGCTATTTATGTGAATCAGTACACACACCTATTAACAATATCAATTATATTACCAACAACTCATAAGCTGTCAATTACTTAAAAACCTGTTAGTATGATAATTTTTCACAGCAGTTTTTAAGTGCATGTTAGTTACTATATATGAGTGAAATTTTGTAAACAGTGTAATTACTTCATTTGTCAAAAGTTTCAACAGAAAAAAAACATATATCATTTTAGTAATTGTGGACAACTTTGTCACCTTCCCCTTCCATACATCATATATACTATTTTATCAGTCATTCTTAGTTACCAAATTCCAAGAAGAAAATTCTTTCACAGAGTAAAATGGGTTCTGAAGCAGAAACTCTTTCAGTTTGGACTGAAAGTAGATGGGTTTTTGTAGATAACATTAAATTTCTGTTGGTAAGACATTGAATAAAGAAGCTCCAGTAAATGTTAACCCTTTCTGTACAATTGACAGTGATTTGTAATCCTTGTGAATATTATATTTATTCCTAGAATTATGGCTATGTATGTCAGCATTAAGATTGAAGTGTTCAGGATTTTCCACTACAAATGACAGTACGGAGTATACATACTGTGCTGGCATTGTTAGTACACCCAGGTTTTTAAACAGATTTCTGCATGACGTATGTGGGCTTGCTCCACAAATAGTTCTTATAGCACGCTTTTGCAATTTAAATACCCTCTGTGCTTGTGACGAGTTTCCCCAGAATGAGATGCCATAAGTGAGCAGGGAATGAAAATATGCAAAATATACTAACTTTCTGGTTTCTATATTAGCTATTCTAGATATTACCCTCAGTGAAAATGTTGCTGAATTCAGTTTTTAAGAAGTTGTTGAATATGTTGTTTCCAGTTCAATTTGTTATCTATATATACACCCAGGAATTTTGTGAAACTTCTTTCACTAATTGCTTTTCCTTCTGATATCACATTATAGCTGTCCTTTGTTTTATTTTTTGTAACAAACTGAAGTAACTGTGTCTTCTTGGTATTAAACCACCTGTTAATTTTCTTTATAGCATCATTTGCTGTGTTTTCGAGGTTTTGTGTTGATGGGTCTTTCAACGATATGCTAGTATCATCTGCAAAGAGCACCACGTATTCATTATCACCTAGTATATGTGGGAGATCATTTATATAAATTAAGAACAGCGGAGGGCCAAGAATTGAGCCCTGAGGCACACCACATTTAACTATACCCCATTCTGAGTTTATAACATCTCCTGTACTAGCATCTTTCAGTGATACACATTGCTTTCTATTTTCCAGGTATGATTTAAACCAAAGTCCTGGCTTACCACTAACTCCTATTTACTTAGTAGAATCTCATGATCAACACAGTCAAAAGCCTTAGCAAGATCACAGAATATACCTAGGAAATTTAATTTTTTATGCATTGATTCCAGTATGTTGTTTACAAAAGCAAAAATTGCTGAATCTGTTGAAACGCCTTGTCTAAAACCAAACTGTACTTTACTGAGTATGTCATTCTTTTGTAGATGTGCATACACCCTTCTCTACATTGCTTTTTCAAAGATTTTTGAAAAAGTGATATTGGTCTGTAATTCTCAATCTTTGAGGTGTCACCCTTTTTATAAAGTGGTTTGATTATTGACTTCTTCAGTGAGTCAGGGAAGATACCTTCTTCGAAAGAACTATTGCAAATATGACTAATAACTCTACTAATGCTGGTGTAACATTGTTTCACTACATGGGTTGAAACCTCATCATAACCAAATGACTTTTTATTTTTGAGGGATTTAATAATTTTTTCAATTTCATTTTGACTGGTGGGAAATAGAGACATAGATGCTGTTTTTTGTGACAAGGATTTAAGTATTGCTATAACATCCATATTCCCAATATATTTTCCTTTTATTTTTTCAGCAACTGTTAAGAAGTAGGGGATGATCCACCGTGGTACACATGCGAGTTAAAAGATTACTCAAAAAACAAAGGAGGATACACGCACGCTCAAGAAGGAAGGGGTGTCGCAGCGATTTAGAAACCTTAGCTGAGTTAAGAGGACGTATTAAGAATGTAATGAGCGAGGCCTTCAATGATTTTCATTCTAACTCTCTGTCTAAGAGTCTCACAGAAAATCCAAAGATTGGATCGTATGTACGAAAAGTCAATTGTACCAATAGCAATATTCCTGCACTAATTCGTGAAGGTTTCGAGGTTAATAAAAGCCGCGATAAAGCTAACGTAATAAATACTGTATTCAAAAATTCATTTACTGATGAAAATAAGGATAGTATTCCCGTTTTCCCACGCCGTGTCGAGTTGGTGATGGAATCATTACGAATAGATATTGCAGGTATCATAAAGCAATTAGAGCTCCTGAAGTGGGGGAAAGCACCGGGCCCGGATGGAATTCCAGTAAGAGTATTTTCAGAGTATGCGGCGGAAATCGGGCCATTTCTGTCTGATATATTCAGTAAATCATTAGAAGAGCGAAAAGTACCTTCAGACTGGAAAATCGCGCAAGTAACTCCAATTTTCAAGAAAGGTGATCGAAGTGATCCTGGAAACTATCGTCCCATATCTATAACATCTGTTTGTAATAGAGTTATGGAACATATTTTATGCTCGAACATTATGAAATTTCTAGACGATAATAATTTGCTTACAACAAATCAACACGGATTTCGGAAGAAAAGATCATGTGAAACACAGCTGGCCCTATTTACACACGACGTAATGAAAGTTATTGATGCATGTTCACAAGTAGATGCAATTTTTTTGGATTTTCAGATAGCCTTTGACTCTGTGCCACACAACCGCCTTTTAGCGAAGCTTCGAGCGTACGGTATATCGGATCGGCTTTGTGAATGGATCAAGGATTTTCTAACTGGTCGGTCGCAGTATGTCATCGTTGAAGGAGAAAGTTCTTCTAATCTAGATGTTACATCGGGGGTACCTCAAGGAAGTGTAATAGTACCACTTCTTTTCTTAATTTTTATACACGATGTCGGAGACAATGTGAAAAGCCTTTTTAGATTGTTTGCTGATGATGCGGTTATTTATAGGGAAGTAAGGAATTTGGCCGATTGCTTAGAAATTCAGCGTGATCTGGATATTATTTTGGCATGGGTGCGCTGAGTGTGTAACGATAAAGTGGCGTCTGCTAGGGGTTATAATGCACTAGCAGCTTGGTGTGGGGTAATTGTTGTTCGTCTAGGTATCAATGGATTGCAGGTTCTTCTACTAATAATTCACAAAGTCGCCATATAGATAATCATTCAATTTATTCACCGAACGTACAATTACTAAGCCACCACCACCAACGATTATAATTTGACCGTATGTAAAGGCTATTCAGGACTTCTTCTCCTACAAACTGCAAGTTCTGAGCTACACTATTATCACTTGGTTTGGATGCTTTAGTTCGACGCCCACAAGTTCACTGCTATTTACGAAACACTGCAGTTTATCTGCATGACGGCGGCGTAGTTATAATGTTTCATCAGGTCCACACGATAGTGCTAGAACGCACCGCCAAACAATCACTGCCGCGCGCAATCAACCGTGACCGACCTCCAAGACAGTGAGTCCCAGACTGCCTACAACAATCCAACTCGCATCTCACGTCACACTTTCAACAATCGGATCGTCCTCATTCTACCGCTCAACACGAACACACACATGGTTTTTTATACCGTCTCGCCACAAGTGGCAAGTTACGCTAAATTGTAAAAAGTGCAAGACAATGAGCATAACTAACAAAAAGAATACAATTGTTCAAAAATACGAGTTAAACAATTGAGTTATTAATATGGTTGATTCTATGAAATATTTGGAAGTAACAGTACAAATGAATATGAAATGGGACTTATACATTAATTCGTTAGTAGGTAGAGCTAATTCTAGGCTGCGATTCATAGGTCGAATCTTGAAAAATTGCAATAAACAAATAAAGGAGATAGCGTACAAATCTCTTGTGCGTCCACATTTGGACTGTTGTTGTGCCATTTGGGATCCGTTTCGTAAGGGGTTGATCGAAAGTATAGAGAAAGTACAGAGAAGAGCCGCTCGATTCGTGACTGCTTGCTACAGTCCTTATGAAAGCCGTCACAGAACTGATTAGTAGACTAGGCTGGGAGACTCTGGTAGATAGACGATGCACGTTTCGTTTAAACTTATTGGTAAACATGCGTACTCCCACTTTCACTCACGAGTGTAGTGAAATACTTCGTCCACCAACCTATGTGAGTCGGAATGACAGGAAAGATAAGATTAGAGAAATAAGGTGCCGCAATGATTCTTATATGAA
Organism: Vandiemenella viatica; assembly: GCA_031002005.1. Taxonomy (NCBI): domain Eukaryota; kingdom Metazoa; phylum Arthropoda; class Insecta; order Orthoptera; family Morabidae; genus Vandiemenella; species Vandiemenella viatica. The sequence goes on along the minus strand of JARYHS010013630.1, from coordinate 166,216,155 downwards.
TTCTTTTTTCCATCGTACCATTAGGGATTGGAATGCACAAGAAAGAGATTAGCTTCATGTGCTGAGCCCCCTCTGCCACCCACAATTTTGTGAATTGCAGAGTATATATGTAGATGTAGATTGAAAGCACTTCCTACATAAGAGGGGTCATTTACAAGTATATCATTAATGCTTATATATATATTTTTATGTTCAAGGGATGATACAGTTGTTTCTCTTTTAATAATGTTCCAAACACTTTTTATCTTATTATCTGAACTATTAATCTCATCGTTTATGGCCAAACTTTTAGCTTCTTTTATTACTTTGGTTAAAATTCTACAGTAAGTTTTGTAATGTTGTCTGAGAAGCATATTATCAGTTTTCATAACTTTTACATACAATTCCCTTTTATGTCTGCTAGATGTTTTAATACCAACTGTAACCCAATGTTTGTTTACTCGTCTTTTACCAATTTTGTAGGGAGACACCTATCGTAAATTTCCAAAAACCTTTGGGGAAAGTAATTGAATTTATTGTTTACCCCTTTCAATTTATAAACAGTGCTCCAGTCCTCACTGAGAAGTTCATCATTTAATGTTTTTATTGAATTGTTCTTTAATGGCCTGACTCTGACAAATCCTTTCTTTTTGTTATTTTCATTTCCCACAACATCTAAAGTAATTCTTTTTGCATTATAGTCAGACAAACCATTTTCCATTGGAACTGTTCCATATATTTCTAATTTATTGTGCTCTACTATCTTTTTGTGTTCTAGTTGGGAAATCTACAGTTTGATAGAGATTGAATGATCTAAGCATTCCTAGAAGATAATCTATCTGGTTACATTCTAAAGCAAAATTTATGTTGAATTCTCCACAGAGGATAATTTCGCTTTTAGTTCGTGATAAATTTATTAGAACTGCTTCAAGTTTATTACAGAATTTACTGAAGTCTCCTGTGGGAGCCCTATAAACTGTCAGCACTATAAGATATTTGTTTTCTAATTCTAACTGTATTGCACAACATTCATAATCTTGTTCTATACAGTATTTACTTACATCTAATCATTTTGTCTCAGTATTTTCTCTAACATATATTGCTGCACAACCCATTCTCATCTCTGACCTGCAATAACATGAAGCTAATCTGTATCCAATAAAAGGGAGGAGACATATTTCAGAATTCTTGAGATGATGTTCTGTCAGACATACGATATTTATGTTAAGATTAAATTTTTTTGGTTTCTTCTATAGATATTATCAACTCATCAAGTTTGCTTGAGATACCCCTAATGTTCTGATGGAACAAAGCTATTTTAGACTGACATTCTTTATTTTTGACTCTAATATCATTATGAACATTTCTTAAATAACTCTTCCTACTCTTGACGTTTGGCCTAAAAAAGACTGAGTCCTACCACCAATTACCACTGGGATGGGGTTCACATCCAACCTGCCTTTCCTGATGCTACTGGCAATCATTTGCGTTAGCTTCTGCTTGACCCGAACATTCCGTGTTATGCAAGAAACATCTATCAGACCAATGTGTGTTCGGTCAGCCTGACACAATGCACGCTTCAAATCTGCCTGTGTACGCTGTACATGACCACGCATCCAGGGTTGATCATAACGCTTGAAGAGGTCAACAAAACCAACATTGGTGTGAGTGGTGTTTTTAGCAATGTTGTCAATGTCTGTTTCAACACAATAATTGAGATTTCTGGACAGACTATTTCCAGGACCCCCAACTATAATTAAACGATCCTCTTTAGTAAGATCTTTCCCCAGGTTTGAAATTTCATCCACAACATTGCCAAATTCTGCATTAGGCTTAAATATACTACACACCTCAACATCAGAGCCCAGGCTTGACTGTAACATTGCACTTAATCCTCTACCGTGACTACTTCCAAGCAATAACACCTTCTTGGATTTCTTTTTACGAGCTTGCACAATGTGTGCTTTTTTACAGCTTTGTTGCAATGAGACAGCCCTGCTGTGGTATCTGATACATCCTCAGTTAGATTCTCCAACACTGGCGACTCAAAGCCTGAGATCTACAGACGGATAAAGCTGGGCTGGAGAGCATACGGAAGAAATTCCATAGTTTTTAAATCTAACATTCCAGTATTTCTTAAAAAAACAGGTATTTGAACAATGTGTATTACCGGTCCTCACATATGCCTGCCAGACTTGGACCCTAAATAGTCACACGAAGCAAAAACTGAGAACTGCCCAGCGAAGTATGGAAAGAGCAATGCTAGGGTTTACAAGAAGAGACAGGAAAAGGGCCGTGCACATTCGTTCAATAACTAAAGTAACAGACATCTTAAAAAGATTACTTCTCATCTTAAAAAGAGTCATGACACAAAAATGGCAATGGACCGGTCATATTGCTCGCAAAAGAGATGAAAGATGGACTATGGTAGTGCTGGTTGGATACCGAGAAACCTGAAAAGAGCAAGAGGAAGACCCCCGGATCGCTGGGATAAGGATATACGTCGAGTTACAGGCTCAAGATCGATCAGCCTGGAAAGAACTACAACAAAACTATGTACAATTAAATTCTAATATATAGCTCATTAGACTTAAAGAGGCTACATCCTGAAAAAAGGATCGATATAGCTGCAATAATAATAGTAACAATAATATTTTGTGCAATTAGCTAGCCACGAGTTTAACACTGCTTGCTGACACGAACTCAGCAGGAAGGTGTTTGCCCTCGACAGACTACTTATTCGCTAACAGCGGTCACCTTCAAGTGGATTGATCTGGTATAGGTGACCTCGAATGCTAGGTGGAGTATGGACACGAACCACTCAATTCACTCTCATTAGATCCAAATCAGTCCAGTAGTTAATATGGACTAAATTGTAGAATACCGTCTCTCATAGACTGAGGCTAACCGCATACTTTCCGTTAAGGTCATACCGCCATGAATTTAATCATTATCAACCACTCATTTATCTTTTATATCGCAGATCGGGACTAACCCTGCAGAGTACGCTAACATCTGTGAAATGCATATACAGTAAGTATTATAATAAATAGGTAGTATAGCAGCTAATAGACCATATTGTTCATAACAAAGATGGATTCTCAACTAGATATTTATCAAACACTAGCCTTCCTATCCCCGTTGCTGTACATGAACCAGCTGGTTTCAATTCTGGCGTTGTACAAACTTTTATTAATAACTTCAAGACGCGGGCAACGGATAACACAAAACTGAAGAATGAAGATTCGCAAGAGGATTTTAGGAGCTTAAAAGTATACGGAAGATTGATCAAATTTCACTCATCTTCCTTCCCCGTCACAAACGCCCACCAAACCCATTCAGTCTACCACTCGGAACTCTTACATCATCACTCTGCTATGTGGCCAGAGCGCGTGCTGGGTGAAAGAGGTAAAGGAATGCAGCGATTGTTTACCCAGGTGCGCGCCGTGTATTTACTTAGCGCCGCTACCGCAGGTACACAGAAATATTTCAAAAATGTACCACAAAATTTAAAAATTGTCGTCCAATGTTAGATCTTGCTTCGCAATACTGCAATCCCTGCCGTTCTTGATATTCATTTGTAAATTCTCTTTAGATCTCATACCCTGTCGTTTGTTCCGTGATACTTCTATTTCTGTTTCTCTTGTATTGAACCAAATCAGCCCTATTTCTATTCCACTGTATTGTTGGGTGAGCAGGGGATTCTTTACTGAAAATGCTTTCCTAATGCTAAAAAATTATGGTACTATCGGACCCCACTGAGTCTTTCAGCACCTGCCAGATGGATATGGATGCTTAATTGAGAGAACATAGAGTTAAATCAAATTCCGAGGGATATCTTCCTGGTATCTGCACTGGAGTTGGATTCCCGTCGTTTATTACAACCAACTTTTTGCCTTCTGCCGTATTGCTAACTACCGATCCATGAGTGTCATATATTAGACATCCACAAATTTGATTGTGACCGTTGAAATCACCCGCCAGTAAAACTGTTGTGTTGATTTGCTAGAGGAATTTGCTGCAGTCATTAGGGAGCGTGCATAAACCACGTAGCTCCATTTTGGCCTCCTGTGAACCCCCCCTCCCCCCAACGTAGCCCTACGTGGCTTTTGCCTCTAACCCCCCCCCCCCCCCCACGTAGCTTTTTTCACTTTTGATTCCAGAAGACATTTTGTACTGTTTTCTCTTGCCAGACTATTGTAAATTACATGCGGAGATACTTAACTGAGCGAAATAAATGTTCACATGCTGTTGTGAGTTCTATTCCTCATTTTAACTTTGAAAAATGTTATGAAAGGAAAGCTACGTGGCCTGGCTTGAAACCCCCCCCCTATCCCCCACGTAGCCTAGCGTAGCCTTCCAGCCAACCCTATCCCCCCTGGACGGAGCCACGTAGTTTGTGCACGGTCCCTTATGACGATTCCTTGGGCTGCAGAAAACAGAAACGACGATGAATGATCTAGTTGCAGCGTACTGGTACTGCAATCGCGTGGAAGGTCAGTTTATCCATGTTAAATTCATTTGGTTCAATGGGAACGTTTTGTTTCATCATTATAGCCACTCCTGCTTTTCCGTCGACTCTGTCGTTTCTGTAGCGGTTCTGAGCCTTGAAAGTATTTTTTTTTTTTGTTCGAAATAAAACCATGTTTTTGATAGTGTTGTACAGGACCGTATTTAGGATCCGTAGGCCACTAGACTCTACCTGCTGTGCGGGTCCTTGTATATATATATTGAGGTGTCACGTTGATGCGGAACCAGGATAGATAATTAATTTTACTTTTTAGAATTTTATTAATTAATATGTAATAAGATTTTTTTTTTACTGCTTAACGTCTCCTATAACAACTAGGTCTTTAGAGACGGGAAAGGATGGGAGGCAAGGAATGGGAAGGAATTCGGCCATGGCCTTTTGTAGGAAGCATCCCGGCATTCACATGGAGTGATTTGGGGAAACCATGGAAAACCCACATCTGGATGCCCGGACGGGGATTCGAACCGCCGTCCTCCCGAATGCGAGGCCAGAACGCTAGCCGTTACACCACCACGCTCGGTGTTTAATAAGAGGATGGAAGTAAATGAATGTTCAAGGCAACATTTATTTTTTCGTTTATAAGAGCACCTAAAATTGGTTTTGTGTTTATTTCAGGCAATTGCAGAACATGATGATCATAGTGATTGAATTGTGCCAATGCTAACCAATGAGTTTCTTTCCCAAGGTCGTGACGGGTTATTTAAACGAGCGGCAATAGTTTGTGGTTTTACGTTACAAGGATATCTTCTGTGACGTTGCTGGCTGGCAGGTTTGGCCGGTAATTAGGATTTCTTCCACTTGCAGTGGAAGCCTCTTCTTGATGAACATCTGGCATCGAAGATCTCGGCGAATGTGGAAGCCGACGTCCTCTAAGGCTCGAACTGGAGTCGATCCTCCAGAGATGCTGCCACGCGTGCGACACATTAAACAGTCCCGCAAACGTAAATTTGTGGTTAAGACATTCGCGAAAATACTTGAACGTCCGCCCCATGCGGGTCAGTCCACTGGCTAACACCTTTGTGTCTTCAATTCGAATGAGTCCTGCCACTCTCCCGCCTAAGGCCGTGTCCTAGGTACGCTACAAAAGCGACCTACAGCGCGCGATCTCTGTTTGTACTACTTTCAGCTACAAGCAGTGACAGCAGTCGGAACGCTTCGGTGTCCTGCGTGCAAGCGACAGATTCGCGCTACAAGTTGAGCCGGTCAGCTGAATAGAAATGTCACCGAGAAGCCGTAAAATGTTGTTGCTGGACTGCATTACAATTAGGAAAATTAGGCGGAAGAGAAATATTGTAAATCAAATACGTTGAGAGAGGCACATTCATCCAGAATTCCACCATTTATATTTACTGCTAAGATCACCACCAAAATTCTTCGAATATACGAGAATGACTACACATATATTCAACTATATGATAAATGGATTGCAGAGACATGTTTCGAATGCAGCAACAAACTTTGAACAGCCAATAAGCCTTGAAGAAAGGCGGATTATTGCATTAGGATAAGCTATATTTTTTATACCGTGTGTGTGTATTTCAATTTGTAAATTTGCAACCTGACCAACATTATAATTACTTTCCGTGCCCCCTTTATAATTTGTTGTTTCATATCAGTGATAGAGTAGTATGCGATTGCGTGTGTACAAACGAACAATTTTCCACGCGTGATTGGTTGTAAATAAATATAGGTTATGCGCTAAATAAGCGAATAACTGATGTACTTACTGTCGAAAACTTCAATTTTTGGCCTCCATAAATAGCAGAATTGGTTGCGATGGAACTAAAAGTGGTTGATATAGATTATGTTTTCCAAATTAAAACAAATCGAAAAATTTTCTCATAGAATGTAATTTTTTCTATTTCTCCTTCAGGCTACAGGAGCATCGTTCCGCCAGCTCTCATTTTCATTTAGAGTTGGAAAATCAACAGTTGCAAATATAGTGAGTGAAATTTCGAGGGCATTGTGGACACGTTTTCAGCCATTACATATGCCAAAACCAACGAAGGAATATTTCTTGCGACCTAACCTAACTTCGTAGTAGTAGATGCTTCTAGCCAACGCCTGTTGCGCGTGCTTCAGCGCCAGGATACAAACGGGTTTGAAATTCAAACGTCGCCCGTTGTAGCATCAGGCAGGCAGCGCTACAAATGAAGATCATGTAGGACAAAACCGTAGCTATACCTGCGTTTATGTTTTGTCACCTGAAGCTGCCACGCGCTGTCACTCGCTTTTGTAGCATACGTATGACGCGGCCTAACTGTCCAGTGGGTTTGAGGGGTGAGCGGTAACTGCATTCTTCGCGTGTCCTTGGGTGGCTACTACCAGCCAGGTAGGCAGCTTGCAACCTATCGTGGCTGCCACTTAATGTAATGTGTGTCATTACAATCAACATCTTCTTCTTGTCCACCACCTTTTATCAACATTAAGGCTGCCTTGATGAGTTTCCCCCACTTTCCCGGTCTACAGCGTCCTCTTCTAATAGTCCTTTTTAACTAGATTCTTCCAACCAATCCTTGGCCTTCCTCTGGATCTCTTTTATCCCACAGGCATGGTTACTTGATTTCTTGATTAACTTTCCTCACATATGTCACTCCATTTTCGGTCCAATCGCGTGCGCCGAAAGTCGTGGCGAAGAGGCACCACCCATGCCATCTGTTACGGGTTGAACCAGTGTGAGAAAGAGACTGAATGAGTGTGGAGGGCGTTGCAGGACAATACTTAAATGTAGCGCTTCTTCTTTCTTTGCATGTGATGACAGGTGATTGGCTGGGAGATTTGTCACCAAAATGATGCTGGGAATGGGTGGTTGGATGCACCTGCTCAACAAAATGGAAGGGAGGCCATCTTCCGTGACCGGCACGTCGAGAAGAGTGGAATGGTGAGAGGACGCTCCATCATTTTACCACGTGGAGAGTTGGGATATACGATCCAAGTTTGCGGTCGCGTGTGGCAATATTTTCATATAGTAGGGAATCATCTGAGCATGATGTTGAAGACATCGACGAATGGTAATGTGATCAAGTTCAATATACTACACTTGTTTTTGAGATTAAAAGGAAAAACCCGATCACGACTCTGGACAAGAAAGCTTGTCAGTTAGGATTCCTCATGTCTTTAAAAACATTCATCCCTGAGATAGTGGCCGGACAATAACAATATAATAATTGCTTTTTTTGTACTCAGTTTGTTGTATTTAAAATGTTTGTTGATGAATGGGTCAACATAGTTTTGTCCTCATGTAGGCAAGTGTAATGGCGGTTTTTGCCACTACAGGTTTGTCAGGAATGGCTAGTGGTGTTAGGCTGAGATACTAATCCGACGAGGGCTTACTAGCTAGGATGACTCTCCGAATTACTGCTCCTCGGGCGTCCCTCCAGGTCTGGATGCTAGATTGGTTCTGCTAGTGACAGATACTCTATAGCTTGGGCGACTAACAGTGGAGACGGGAGCTATAAGTGAATGAACAAGTCTTTACGACTCTTCTGTTTATTAATTGCCAGTAGTAGTAATTACAGCTCTAACGACTCCCCTCCAACAGAACTCCACATAGGCCAATCGGGAAATCTACACTTACAGACATTTCTAGGTATGTAAGCAAGTCCGCTATAGTTCTATATTCAGCCGATAGCGGCCATTCAATTTTATTCGATAAGACAAGCGTTATAGCCACTGAAAGCAGATGGTGGCCAAGGCGCATAAGAGAAGCGCTAGAAATACAAAAACAGCCCAACAACATTAATGCCGACAATGGTTTACAACTTGACCATATTTGGTCATACTTGCTCAGAAAAACCCAAGTCGAACGGCCCCATCCTACCGCCTACACTGGGCGCGGTGACGTCACCGCGGCGGTTAGCGCTGCTACTATATAAGGCGATAGCGGCAAACTTACAAGCAGTCCTCTGATGAAAGCCACAGCAAGATGGCAGAAACGTTAGGTTTTAACAAATCGACGCGGCTCCACCCGGAGAACCAAGATATTACATACAGTGACCGCGGAAGCCTTCGTAATCATTTGATGAATCTCTACGGGGAGAATATTTTTAAATCAACTAGACTGTTTGCATTACTACGGCAGAAGAGGAACATGAGGCTTAGCCATCTAGACTTTCTTTGTAGATGCCGTGATAAAGACGTCCTCCCAGCTTTTGTCATGATTAAGCATCATGTGCAAACGCGACAGCTCGCCGCATTCTGAAGAAGAGCTCTCAGGCACTGCTCCGTGAACGTATCCACCAAACGCGACGAGAGTTAGCAGCATTGGAAGTGAAAATCTTCAACCTGCACTTATTCCTCAGTAACGTCTTAAGCGCCAGTGACTGGACCAAGCTAGATCAACTGTCGTGGAATCAAGCATACGACACCTTTGAAAAAACGAGGAAGAGGCAAATCATGAAATTTTCGAAATTAGCAGATCAGCAGCATCCCCAGCAGCAAGCAAATGTTTCAGAGCGGTGTGTAGTCAATATCACTGAGGAAGAATTAGACGACGCTACCAGTTCAGTTCTCGCTAGAGGACTAAACTTCGCTATAGCACCGGCCAAAATACCGACGGACGAGGTCATTTCTGCAGTGGTGTCCTCTGTCTCCTGCCTAACAGCTGACGATGCATACGAGATCCGAAGCGCCACGGCGAAGATTTTATCAACTGCAAGGCCACCTGCACCGAACATCACTAGAGAAGAACGTATTGCCCTTCGGCAGTTAAAAGAGAGGGATGATATAGTTATTTTACCTGCTGACAAAGGCAACGCTTCTGTTGTCATGTATTCTGACGAATACCATCGGAAGGTGGAGACGCTTTTGCAAGACAAGACGTGTGAGAAATTAAGAATCAACCCCCTACAAAAGATTAGACGCCTCGTAGCCACCAAAATACGCGAAGCAACATCAATTGAACCTGAGGCGAAGAGAAGATTAACTACTTCCAACAATCTCCCTCCTAGATTTTATGGCCTTCCAAAAATCCACAAAGACGGTGTACCTCTGAGACCTATCGTCAGCGCTCTCCAATCTCCTACGCATCCATTGGCCAGATACGTAGCAGAAAAGTTGAAGATCTTAGAGAACTCTTCCTCCACCATAAAAAATTCCTCCCACTTCATTGAAATCATCAGGAACAACGACTAGAAGAAAATGAAATTCTTGTCAGCTTCGACGTCACGTCTCTTTTACAATTGTGCCAGTAAACGAGGTCATTAATATAATCAGAGAGCGATTAGAATCGCTCAACTTGCCACTGGAATGGGCTTCGCTTACGGAGTTCTGCCTGAAAACTACCTTCTTCCAGTACAAGAATCAATTCTACCAACAGAAGGAAGGAGCCGCCATGGGAAGCCCACTGTCTCCAGTAGTCGCCGACTTATATATGGAAACCTTCGAAGATGAAGTTATCCAGAACGCCCCCCTGAAACCGTCGCTATGGGTGAGATTTGTGGATGACACTTTTGTCGTCTGGCCCCATGGAATAGAATCGCTTCACGTCTTCTTCGATCATTTGAACAGAGCCCATGATAAGATCAAGTTCACAATGGAGATTTAAAGCGACAAAAAACTCCCGTTCCTGGATGTTTTAGTTACAAGAAATGATGATGGCTCCTTGGGCCACCGAGTTTACCGAAAACCAACTCATACTAATCGGTACCTCCACGCCGACTCTCACCATCATCCAGCGATCAAAAGTGGAATTTTAAAAACATTAACACTCCGCGCATCCGTGGTATGTGACGAAGAGAGTATGGCCGCTGAAAAGAGAAGTTTAAAGGAGACATTTCTAGCCAATGGATATAGCGTGGCTGGCTGTAATAAAGCCTCGGCATGCCTGGATCGCTCCACTTTGTCTCGCACTGCAGCATCATCGGCGGAAAACAACAAACCACCTGACAAGGCAGTGGCCGTTCTGCCATACATCCAAGGAGTTACGGATAAAATTGGTCGGCTACTTAAAAAGAAGCATATCCGTCCCGTATACAAAGCCCCCAGGAAATTATCCAGCATCCTGACCAGCGTTAAAGACAAGAGAGAACATTTGCAAACACCAGGAGTATATGAAATTCCTTGTAGCTGCGGCAAGGTTTACATTGGGGAAACCGGACGCACTGTTAAGGAGAGGCTCAATGAACACATCAGGCATTTTAAAAATAATGACGCAAGCAAGTCCGCTGTAGTTCTACATTCAGCCGATAGCGGCCATTCAATTTTATTCGATAAGACCAGCGTTATAGCCACTGAAAGCAGATGGTGTCCTAGGCGCATAATAGAAGCGCTAGAAATACAAAAACAGCCCAACAACATTAATGCCGACAATGGTTTACAACTTGACCATATTTGGTCATACTTGCTCAGAAAAACCCAAGTCGAACGGCCCCATCCTACTGGGCGCGGTGACGTCACCGCGGCGGTTAGCGCTGCTACTATATAAGGCGATAGCGGCAAACTTACAAGCAGTCCTCTGATGAAAGCCACAGCAAGATGGCAGAAACGTTAGGTTTTAACAAATCGACGCGGCTCCACCCGGAGAACCAAGATATTACATACAGTGACCGCGGAAGCCTTCGTAATCATATTAATAGCTGTCCGTCGAAATATAGGGCGAAGTAGCGAAATGGCGCCTGCCGGTTCCCTCTGGGAGTTTATTAAGGCTTCCGATGGGCCAGTCCTGCGCAGAATGACTAGTGGAAACAAGCGATTCTCAAGAGCCCACCCCACTTCACTGCCAGCGCCCCTTCAGCTTCCCTCACTAACAAGCGTGCTATTCAAAGGAAGGGATTACTGCTAGCATGAAAATTACTCTCCTGCTAAGGTTACTTCATTCGTGAATTTTGTTGTATTAACACTGTGTCTATTTTAAATAGTGTAAACTTACATTGAAGGTGTTTCCTACATTGACAAAGCGAAAGCTGGGTAAGGAAAGAAAATAAGTCGTGCAGAGAGTTCTCAACACGACATTCCAAGACGGAGCTTCTAGAAAATCAGAAACGTAACATAAATTACCAGCAACGTGCCGTGAAGTACATCATTGTTCCCTCTTTCTACTAACTGAGTGATTTATAAAAGCACTAGACAATCAGTGTGGTTAAACAAATTTTTCATAAATTATTTCGAGAAGTATTTTTGTTCGCTTTGGTTGGATACCAGTTGCGTGTTGTTACAGGGCAGTAACTCTGACCAGCGTGTAACGATTGTTTGGAGGTCGTTTATTCGCAGTAAAATATACCGCTAACTTTGTTGTCGAAACTTTTGTTACGTTTGTTTGTAAGTTGTTTGCCGCTAGTGCCGGCTATCACCGCGTGACCCTTGGTCTTCTGTGACGGACGGACAGTGGCGCGTCGATACAGCTCCACCGACACTCACACAGCTCTGTTGCGCAGTGTAGCCGCACCACAGGCGCTACACTCATTCGTTAAGAAACCGTCACTAACACAGCATTTAGAGCTTTCCTTCTCCCATTAAACGTTATGGCACAGCTACTATGATCTGAGCTTTGCGTGTTGATGAAATTGTTTTCCCAATCACTGGTAACTCGTGAGTCCAATTGCGGCGCTTTTCATTTGAACAAATTGCCTTATTTTATTCATTCTCCATTTAACTTCAAGAAACGATCAGTTACTAATTGAACATGCTACACGGAAGATAAAAATATACTCATTTTTAGTTTAGAGAAACCTGATCATTAACATTATAGATGGCGTTACCTACCAAGCACACTTGTGAATGGTTACCTGATTTTTTTAACTTGCTATATGTCGGTTAGTGTTAGAAGTGTCTTCTTTGAACAAGCCACCCGAAAGGCAGGCTTAACACGACCACTTTTGTTATCTTATATTTACAAACGATCTTGGAGATAATGTTAATAGCCGTCGCTGATGATACATTTATGTATAGGGAAGTCAAGAGTTCTGATTACTTAGAGATTTAATAGAATCTCTACATTATTTCAAGTTGTTGTGATAAATGGTAGTAAACTGCAATATGTGTTAGGTAAAGCGCATAACAAACAAAAAAAATCTGTTTACACACAAGTACAAAGTACGCCGTTAAATTCTTGGGTATCTTGATTCCTTTGAGTGCTTATGTCTTACAAAGCAACATGAAATAGAATATTAAACACCTATCGTAGATGAAAATAATTATAGATTGCGATTCATAGGTTCCAATTTTGAATAACTGTAACGTGTCTGCTGAAGAAATAACATCATCAATTCTTTTACGTCATTTGGATTATTGTACTGTGTGAGGTCTGTTATCATAAGGGATTGATTAATAGTAATGAGAATATTCAGAAAAAAGCTATGCGATTTGTTATCCCTCACCGCAGCCCCGACAAAAGTATCACAGAATTGATATACAGATTGGCCTGGGATTCTACGGTAGACAGACAACGTAGCTGCCGCAAAAATTGATTACGAACATGTGAACAACCTCAAACTTACAAATGCAGAGAAATAATTCCCCACCAACGTAATACAATGGCAGGGCAGTTAAAGGAAATAAGATGCCTTACTGAGGCCTGCTAGTGTCGTTATGAACTGGAACGGACAGAGATTAGTTTTAGTGCAATGATCCTCACCAACCTTCAATTTTCCGTGAGTTGCGCAGTCTTGATGCAGATGCAAATTTACATTATGTTTAACCTAGTGCGCGAAGAAGTTTCCTGATAAATCTTACAATGAAACAAAATTCTTACTGTCCTGTAAACTTATTTGACAAAGAATAAAGGAAGTCTAATAGTCAATACTCAATAAAGTATGAATAAAAATAATGGTGAAGTATTATATAGTGTAAAGATGGAAACAAAAATGGTTGTAATGGTATGAATTGCCTTTAAATTCTATCCAGGCTTATATCAGCCATGAATAACGCCTGCCAGCGTTATCAAAATATTTTAGGAACGCGAAAAGCGATATAATATGGATTTAACTAAATATTTGTTGCAACTTAGAAATATCGTAAATAGTTTAAAGCAGTATCAGAGACTCCTTTGTCGATAATTAGTTTTGCCTCAAGATTCTAGGCTCAGTTTGTTGTTCTCGCCGAGTTGAAAACTTCGTTAGCATCCATTCTCCCTCTGAAATAACTTCATCTCCGGCTAATTATCTTAGCAGAGCGTCCGATTTCCGAGAGGAAATAGCTGCAGCGCCGGCTCTTTCGTTTTATGTTGGACGGAAGGGGAGCCTATTACAGATCTCAGCAGAGATTTCAGTCAGCTAACATTACGCGATTTCTCAATTTTAAGGATACTTGTCTTCCTTACTAGTGTATATAGCATTATTTGCGATCTAAAATATCGAAAAACTACAATATAATATAATATTTACTTAAAATAAATGTCTCTTTTATTTAAATACCGCGAACGTGTTTTTGGATAGGTCACGGGTTTAGAATAATTCCCCTTTTTAAGGTCAAAGATCATAGGTGATCTGACTCAAATACAAACCTTGCATATGTTTCACCCAAAGAGTTCTACAAAACTTGAAGAAAGTCTATTGGGTTTGAAGGGACTTAGAAGCAATAAAGAAAGAGTTTTCACGCGGACGAAGACTACGTATTTCAGGGTGATTACCACGTTACCTGATCTGGCTCAGTTGCATTCTGGACCTGTTTTTGATCCTAAAGATACACGCTGCAAAATTTGAACAATTTCTATTTAATTTTAAGGGAATTACAATGCATGATCATAGATTAGCGCGAACGGAGATGACCTGACTATATATTGACTGTAAACAAATGAAACAAAATTAACGAATAACTGTCGTTAAAAATCATAAGGTATTCTTGCGAACAAGTAAGTTTTGGTAGAATTTCCACTTATTTCATGTATTAAATCGATTATCCACTCAATAAAATGACTTCTGAGACATAGGTAGGTTTCACAACTCTGATTTCAAATTTTAAATTTATTTTTCTAGTAAATTTTACCCTTGGTTATGTTGAAGTGATATCAATTTTTCGGAACTTGTTTCTCGTTGTAATTTCCATATCTCAAATAGAGAGTTTTTTTTTAAAATAATTAAACACGTTTATTCACCAGGCGTACACAGCAGCAATAAAAGTGCTGCTTTGTTTCTTTGAGTCGCTGGCAGGAACTTTTAAGATTGCTTTTTCCTGAGAAACTCGCTGCAGCGCGGCAATTTTTCTCGTGGGCTGAAAGAAGGAAAAAGAATGAGGCGAGAGCTTGTTGCGGAACGAATTACTCTCACAGCGACACGCCCTAGAGTTTTTCCTCGAAAGCTTTTCCTTCTGTTCGTGAAAAGCAAACAGGTTCCAGTATGTTGTCGCTGAGGAAAGAAGAGCGCGTCGCGCGACGGCTCTGCCATTTGAAAGGACTAAACTCACTCACAAAGGAAACAGTTGCTTTTATCAGTGCGCACACGCTAAACAAGTGAAACCTCTGTATTCTTCTGTGGTTTTTTCTTGTATTTTTGATGTACTTTTCATGTTGCTTTCGCTCTCTGCTGGACGAATGATGATACAGTAAATCGGAAGTTTGTCAAAACTATTCACGCAAACTCTGGAAAATTATTAAAAAATAAAAGCACATTTGACTAGATTAAAGAGTATTCCATCTAGGCTTAGTCCGTGTCCTGTGTTTAGAGCTTTCATATCTAATAATATCCTGGACAAAAGTAACTGATAACCGGTCTTGCAATCAATTTTCGTTAGTAACTAGCTTCTAACCATCTCAGAAATGATGGGTAGAATGCCAGCTCATAACTAAAAACAAGCAGCTAAAATACTGGTGCATGTATCAGTGTTCAAAAATTTCGTTGATAACTAACTTCTTAGTCAGTCAAAAATGACGAATAGAACGCACATTTCTGGCTCATAACTTGACATTTTTTAAGAGCTTCAATAACATATTCCCTCTGTTGTAAAAACAAATGCTAATATTTCTCCACGAAAATTAAAGTTTTTATAGCACACACTGATACAAACCTGGATAGAATGCAAAGGCAAATTGTAGCACGTTATGGAAAATTTTCATTCATACCATTGCTATAATTTTTATCTTCATCTTTACTCTATATTAAACTTCTTACTTGAAAATATAAATTTAAGTACGGTATTTATTATTGGTCTTCACTGAAAACGTCAGACAGTAAATTTACATCCGGAGGAGTTGCCATTATTATGCTGTAAGACATGCATCAGTATTTTTAGTCGCCTTTGCTCATTAGTTGCTTTTTGTTTATTTGTGTTGGCTGAGATCATGGACACCCCAGCTTCGAACTCGCGCTCTCCCAATTGCGGGGCGTTACTGCTCACTCACCATGCTCGGTAAATATCGTTAAATGGCAAAATAAGTTAGCCTACCTCGCAATTACATTGCTAAAACCTATCTCGACAAGCGAACACCACTGCGAATTTAATGTCGCCGACTGCCACGCACAGTATGATAAAAGAAGCGCTCTGGCCAAAACAGTTTCTGTCGATTCTCCTCATCACCAATCAATTTTTTTCGAATTGTATTCAATAACACATGAAAGACGAAAATTTTAAATTTATTGTCTGTAATCGTGTTGATGCGCTATTTGTGGCGCTGAAATTTTAATGGAGTAAATAATTTCCTGGAATATTCGGTGTTGCGAGTTGGTTTCATCTAATTTTTCAACCGAAATTTGCCATTAATAAAATCATAACCCCTTCATATAGAACAGAGTACCAGACTTAATAACACTTCCAGGAATTATAATTATTTAAAACCATATTTCCTGAGCAAGCAAGGTTTCATTTCATTTCGCCGCGTTGTGTCACTCTGTTACCATGAACGCCTTTGACACTAGTATTCGAATACGCAGACGTTCTAAACTGAAATTTATAACAACAAAGACCAGAATATTCAAACTGATTTCGAAACACTCCAGTTATCTTTCACTTTGTTCTTTAAAAACTTAAATTTAACTCTGTGGCATAATTTAGTGCTAAGCATGAACAAGCATATAATGACGCGCTTCAGAACACTGTTGGTCTAAGTGCTTTGCTGTGAAGGTCGAGTGCTTTTCTACAACAGTGATTGCGTTTTCCGTAATTCAGAGGTGCTATCGAGCGAAGACGTACCGACCGTGGTGGGTGAACTGTTAACGTTCTGGCCTCGCATTCGGGAGATTCAAGAACGCCAAGGAAAACTGAAATCTGGATTGCTCCCGAATGCCAGGTAGTGGATTTCCGTGATGGGTCAGGTGGTTGCGCCACTATGAAACTCTGCCTCTGTAATTAAAGATACACGTGTTACATGAAATAGTCAGTTTCATTAAAATTTGATCATCTTGAAGGTTTACCATATTTTACAGATGATAAATAAAATCAGACATGCAAATATTTGCTATATAATTCAATGTGGTTACTTGTGACAGATGAATCCGCCTGTGGTATTCGATGTTTCAGAAAGAGGTACGGTGAAGGCGCACATGATGTGTGTAATTAAACGTGATTTAATCAATTGCCTATTTTGAGAGGAAGATCTAAATAGTCATGTGTGTGAAAAAATTATAGGTTACTAAAACGTAAGTGTAAATACTGTATTAGGTTGGTTTATAGACATTAGTTCGCTAATTACAAAAAAGTTTAATCGATAAAATATTCTTTGGAACAAGGGTCGTGAACACTAACAAATTTGATTGGTGATAATCATAAAAGAACAAAAATCTGAATTATCGATTAAGACGAAAATCCTCTGATGTAGTTCAGACCTGGCCGGAATTTCTGCCATTGTTCTCTCTGTTCTGCTC